>CATPCP010000073.1:0-46159 GCA_955652365.1 Eristalinus aeneus
AAATTTTGAAATTTTGAAATTTTGAAATTTTGAAATTGTGAAATTTTGAAATTTTAAAATTTTGAAATTTTGAAATTTTGAAATTTTGAAATTTTGAAATAACGAAATTTTTAAATTTTTAAAATTTTGAAACTGGAAATTTTGAAATTTTTAAATTTGAAATTTTGAAATTTTGAAATTTTGAAATTTTGAAATTTTGAAATTTCGAAACTTTGAAATTTAAAAATTTTGAAATTTTGAAATTTTGAAATTTTGAAATTTTGAAATTTTGATATTTTGAAATTTTGATATTTAGAAATATTGAAATTTTGAAATTTTGAAATTTTGAAATTTTGGAATTTTGAAATTTTGAAATTTCAAAATTTTGAAGTTTTGAAATTTTGGCATTTTGAGATTTTGAAATTTGGAAATATTGAAATTTTGGAATTTTAAAATTTAAAATTTTGAAATTTTGAAATTTTGAAATTTTAAAATTTTGAAATTTTGAACTTTTGAAGTTTTGAAATTTTGAAATTTTGAAATTTTGAAATTTTGAAATTTTGAAATTTTGAAATTTTGAAATATTAAAATTTTGAAATTTTGAAATTTTGAAATTTTGAAATTTTGAAATTTTGAAATTTTGAAATTTTGAAATTTTGATATTTTGATATTTTGAAATTTTGATATTTAGAAATATTGAAATTTTGAAATTTTGAAATTTTAAAATTTTGGAATTTTGAAATTTTGAAATTTCAAAATTTTGAAGTTTTGAAATTTTGGCATTTTGAAATTTTGAAATTTTGAAATATTGAAATTTCAAAATTTTAAAATTTTAAAATTTTGAAATTTTAAAATTTTGAAATGTTGAAATTTTGAAATTTTGATATTTTGCTATTTTGAAATTTTGAAATTTTAGAATTTTGAAATTTTGAAATTTTGAAATTTTGAAATTTTGAATTTTTTAAATTTTTAAATTTTTAAATTTTTAAATTTTGATGTTTTTAATTTTTTAAATTTTGAAATTTTGAAATTTTGAAATTTTAAAATTTTGAAATTTTGAAATTTTGAAATTTTGAAATTTTGAAATTTTGAAATTTTGAAATTCTGAAATTTTGAAATTTTGAAATTTTGGAATTTTGAAATTTTGAAATTTTGAAATTTTGAAATTTTGAAATTTTGAAATTTTGAAATTTTGAAATTTTGAAATTTTGCAATTCTGGAATTTTGAAATTTTGAAATTTTAAAATTTTGAAATTTTGAAATTTTGAAATTTTGAAATTTTGACATTTTGAAAATTTGAAATTTTGAAATTTTGAAATTTTGAAATTTTGAAATTTTGAAATTTTGAAATTTTGAAACTTTGAAATTTTGAAATTTAGAAATTTTGCAATTTTGAAATTTTGAAATTTTGAAATTTTGAAATTTTGAACTTTTGGAATTTTGAAATTTTGAAATTTCAAAATTTTGAAATTTTGAAATTTTGAAATTTTGAAATTTTGAAATTTTGAAATTTTGCAATTTTGGAATTTTGAAATTTTGAAATTTTAAAATTTTGAAATTTTAAAATTTTGAAATTTTGAAATTTTGACATTTTGAAAATTTGAAATTTTGAAGTTTTGAAATTTTGAAATTTTGAAATTTTGAAATTTTGAAATTTTGAAATTTTGAAATTTTGAAATTTTGAAATTTTGAAATTTTGAAATTTTGAAATTTTGAAATTTTTAAATTTTGAAATTTTTAAATTTTGAAATTTTGAAATTTTGAAATTTTGACATTTTGAAAATTTGAAATTTTGAAATTTTGAAATTTTGAAATTTTGAAATTTTGCAATTTTGGAATTTTGAAATTTTGAAATTTTGAAATTTTGAAATTTTGAAATTTTGAAATTTTGAAATTTTGAAATTTGGAAATTTAGAAATATTGAAATTTTGAAATTTTGAAATTTTGAAATTTTGAAATTTTGAAATTTTGAAATTTTGAAATTTTGAAATTTTGAAATTTTGAAATTTTGAAATTTTGAAATTTTGAAATTCTGAAATTTTGAAATTTTGAAATTTTGGAATTTTGAAATTTTAAAATTTCAAAATTTTTAAACTTTTAAATTTTGAAATTTAGAAATTTTGCAATTTTGAAATTTTGAAATTTTGAAATTTTGAAATTTTGAAATTTTGAACTTTTGGAATTTTGAAATTTTGAAATTTTGAAATTTTGAAATTTTGAAATTTTGAAATTTTGAAATTTTGAAATTTTGAAATTTTGAAATTTTGAAATTTTGAAATTTTGCAATTCTGGAATTTTGAAATTTTGAAATTTTAAAATTTTGAAATTTTGAAATTTTGAAATTTTGAAATTTTGAAATTTTGAAATTTTGAAATTTTGAAATTTTGAAATTTTGAAATTTTGAAATTTTGAAATTTTGAAATTTTGACATTTTGAAAATTTGAAATTTTGAAATTTTGGCATTTTGAGATTTTGAAATTTTGAAATATTGAAATTTTGAAATTTTAAAATTTTAAAATTTTAAAATTATGAAATTTTGGAATTTTGAAATTTTGAAATTTTGACATTTTGAAAATTTGAAATTTTGAAATTTTGAAATTTTGAAATTTTGAAATTTAGAAATTTAGAAATATTGAAATTTTGAAATTTTGAAATTTTGAAATTTTGAAATTTTGAAATTTTGAATTTTGAAATTTTGAAATTTTGAAATTCTGAAATTTTGAAATTTTGAAATTTTAGAATTTTGAAATTTTGAAATTTCAAAATTTTGAAACTTTGAAATATTGAAATTTTGAAATTTAGAAATATTGAAATTTTGAAATTTTGAACGTTTGGAATTTTGAGATTTTGAAATTTCAAAATTTTGAAATTTTTAAAATTTTAAAATTTTTAAATTTTTAAATTTTTAAATTTTGGAATTTTGATGTTTTTAATTTTTTAAATTTTGAAATTTTGAAATTTTGAAATTTTGAAATTTTAAAATTTTGAAATTTTAAAATTTTGAAATTTTGAAATTTTGAAATTTAGAAATTTAGAAATATTGAAATTTTGAAATTTTGAAATTTTGAAATTTTGAAATTTTGAAATTTTGAAATTTTGAAATTTTGAAATTTTGAAATTTTGAAATTTTGAAATTTTGAAATTTTGAAATTCTGAAATTTTAAAATTTTAAAATTTTAAAATTATAAAATTTTGAAATGTTGAAATTTTGAAATTTTGATATTTTGCTATTTTGAAATTTTGAAATTTTAGAATTTTGAAATTTTGAAATTTTGAAATTTTGAAATTTTGAATTTTTTAAATTTTTAAATTTTTAAATTTTTAAATTTTGATGTTTTTAATTTTTTAAATTTTGAAATTTTGAAATTTTGAAATTTTAAAATTTTGAAATTTTGAAATTTTGAAATTTTGAAATTTTGAAATTTTGAAATTTTGAAATTCTGAAATTTTGAAATTTTGAAATTTTGGAATTTTGAAATTTTGAAATTTTGAAATTTTGAAATTTTGAAATTTTGAAATTTTGAAATTTTGAAATTTTGAAATTTTGCAATTCTGGAATTTTGAAATTTTGAAATTTTAAAATTTTGAAATTTTGAAATTTTGAAATTTTGAAATTTTGACATTTTGAAAATTTGAAATTTTGAAATTTTGAAATTTTGAAATTTTGAAATTTTGAAATTTTGAAATTTTGAAACTTTGAAATTTTGAAATTTAGAAATTTTGCAATTTTGAAATTTTGAAATTTTGAAATTTTGAAATTTTGAACTTTTGGAATTTTGAAATTTTGAAATTTCAAAATTTTGAAATTTTGAAATTTTGAAATTTTGAAATTTTGAAATTTTGAAATTTTGCAATTTTGGAATTTTGAAATTCTGAAATTTTAAAATTTTGAAATTTTAAAATTTTGAAATTTTGAAATTTTGACATTTTGAAAATTTGAAATTTTGAAGTTTTGAAATTTTGAAATTTTGAAATTTTGAAATTTTGAAATTTTGAAATTTTGAAATTTTGAAATTTTGAAATTTTGAAATTTTGAAATTTTGAAATTTTGAAATTTTTAAATTTTGAAATTTTTAAATTTTGAAATTTTGAAATTTTGAAATTTTGACATTTTGAAAATTTGAAATTTTGAAATTTTGAAATTTTGAAATTTTGAAATTTTGCAATTTTGGAATTTTGAAATTTTGAAATTTTGAAATTTTGAAATTTTGAAATTTTGAAATTTTGAAATTTTGAAATTTGGAAATTTAGAAATATTGAAATTTTGAAATTTTGAAATTTTGAAATTTTGAAATTTTGAAATTTTGAAATTTTGAAATTTTGAAATTTTGAAATTTTGAAATTTTGAAATTTTGAAATTTTGAAATTTTGAAATTCTGAAATTTTGAAATTTTGAAATTTTGGAATTTTGAAATTTTAAAATTTCAAAATTTTTAAACTTTTAAATTTTGAAATTTAGAAATTTTGCAATTTTGAAATTTTGAAATTTTGAAATTTTGAAATTTTGAACTTTTGGAATTTTGAAATTTTGAAATTTTGAAATTTTGAAATTTTGAAATTTTGAAATTTTGAAATTTTGAAATTTTGAAATTTTGAAATTTTGAAATTTTGCAATTCTGGAATTTTGAAATTTTGAAATTTTAAAATTTTGAAATTTTGAAATTTTGAAATTTTGAAATTTTGAAATTTTGAAATTTTGAAATTTTGAAATTTTGAAATTTTGAAATTTTGAAATTTTGAAATTTTGAAATTTTGAAATTTTGACATTTTGAAAATTTGAAATTTTGAAATTTTGGCATTTTGAGATTTTGAAATTTTGAAATATTGAAATTTTGAAATTTTAAAATTTTAAAATTTTAAAATTATGAAATTTTGGAATTTTGAAATTTTGAAATTTTGACATTTTGAAAATTTGAAATTTTGAAATTTTGAAATTTTGAAATTTTGAAATTTAGAAATTTAGAAATATTGAAATTTTGAAATTTTGAAATTTTGAAATTTTGAAATTTTGAAATTTTGAAATTTTGAAATTTTGAAATTTTGAAATTCTGAAATTTTGAAATTTTGAAATTTTAGAATTTTGAAATTTTGAAATTTCAAAATTTTGAAACTTTGAGATTTTGAAATTTTGAAATTTAGAAATATTGAAATTTTGAAATTTTGAACGTTTGGAATTTTGAGATTTTGAAATTTCAAAATTTTGAAATTTTTAAAATTTTAAAATTTTTAAATTTTTAAATTTTTAAATTTTGGAATTTTGATGTTTTTAATTTTTTAAATTTTGAAATTTTGAAATTTTGAAATTTTGAAATTTTAAAATTTTGAAATTTTAAAATTTTGAAATTTTGAAATTTTGAAATTTAGAAATTTAGAAATATTGAAATTTTGAAATTTTGAAATTTTGAAATTTTGAAATTTTGAAATTTTGAAATTTTGAAATTTTGAAATTTTGAAATTTTGAAATTTTGAAATTTTGAAATTCTGAAATTTTAAAATTTTAAAATTTTAAAATTATGAAATTTTGGAATTTTGAAATTTTTAAATTTTGACATTTTGAAAATTTGAAATTTTGAAATTTTGAAATTTTGAAATTTAGAAATTTAGAAATATTGAAATTTTGAAATTTTGAAATTTTGAAATTTTGAAATTTTGGAATTTTGAAATTTTGAAATTTCAAAATTTTGAAGTTTTGAAATTTTGGCATTTTGAGATTTTGAAATTTTGAAATATTGAAATTTTGGAATTTTAAAATTTTAAAATTTTGAAATTTTGAAATTTTGAAATTTTAAAATTTTGAAATTTTGAAATTTTGGAATTTTGAAATTTTGAAATTTTGCAATTTTGAAATTTTGAAATTTTGAAATTTTAAAATTTTGAAATTTTGAACTTTTGAAGTTTTGAAATTTTGAAATTTTGAAATTTTGAAATTTTGAAATTTTGAAATATTAAAATTTTGAAATTTTGAAATTTTGAAATTTTGAAATTTTGAAATTTTGAAATTTTGAAATTTTGATATTTTGATATTTTGAAATTTTGATATTTAGAAATATTGAAATTTTGAAATTTTGAAATTTTGAAATTTTGGAATTTTGAAATTTTGAAATTTCAAAATTTTGAAGTTTTGAAATTTTGGCATTTTGAAATTTTGAAATTTTGAAATATTGAAATTTCAAAATTTTAAAATTTTAAAATTTTGAAATTTTGAAATTTTGAAATGTTGAAATTTTGAAATTTTGATATTTTGCTATTTTGAAATTTTGAAATTTTAGAATTTTGAAATTTTGAAATTTTGAAATTTTGAAATTTTGAATTTTTTAAATTTTTAAATTTTTAAATTTTTAAATTTTGAGGTTTTTAATTTTTTAAATTTTGAAATTTTGAAATTTTAAAATTTTGAAATTTTAAAATTTTGAAATTTTGAAATTTTGAAATTTAGAAATTTAGAAATATTGAAATTTTGAAATTTTGAAATTTTGAAATTTTGAAATTTTGAAATTTTGAAATTTTGAAATTTTGAAATTTTGAAATTTTGAAATTTTGAAATTTTGAAATTCTGAAATTTTGAAATTTTGAAATTTTGGAATTTTGAAATTTTGAAATTTTGAAATTTTGAAATTTTGAAATTTTGAAATTTTGAAATTTTGCAATTCTGGAATTTTGAAATTTTGAAATTTTAAAATTTTGAAATTTTGAAATTTTGAAATTTTGACATTTTGAAAATTTGAAATTTTTAAATTTTGAAATTTTGAAATTTTGAAATTTTGAAATTTTGAAATTTTGAAATTTTGAAATTTTGAAATTTTGAAATTTTGAAATTTTGAAATTTTGAAATTTTGAAACTTTGAAATTTTGAAATTTAGAAATTTTGCAATTTTGAAATTTTGAAATTTTGAAATTTTGAAATTTTGAACTTTTGGAATTTTGAAATTTTGAAATTTCAAAATTTTGAAATTTTGAAATTTTGAAATTTTGAAATTTTGAAATTTTGAAATTTTGAAATTTTGAAATTTTGAAATTTTGAAATTTTGAAATTTTGAAATTTTGCAATTTTGGAATTTTGAAATTTTGAAATTTTAAAATTTTGAAATTTTAAAATTTTGAAACTTTGAAATTTTGACATTTTGAGAATTTGAAATTTTGAAGTTTTGAAATTTTGAAATTTTGAAATTTTGAAATTTTGAAATTTTGAAATTTTGAAATTTTGAAATTTTGAAATTTTGAAATTTTTAAATTTTGAAATTTTGAAATTTTGAAATTTTGAAATTTTGAAATTTTGAAATTTTGAAATTTTTAAATTTTGAAATTTTGAAATTTTGACATTTTGAAAATTTGAAATTTTGAAATTTTGAAATTTTGAAATTTTGAAATTTTGAAATTTTGAAATTTTGAAATTTTGAAATTTTGAAATTTTGCAATTTTGGAATTTTGAAATTTTGAAATTTTGAAATTTTGAAATTTTGAAATTTTGAAATTTTGAAATTTTGAAATTTTGAAATTTTGAAAATTTAGAAATATTGAAATTTTGAAATTTTGAAATTTTGAAATTTTGAAATTTTGAAATTTTGAAATTTTGAAATTTTGAAATTTTGAAATTCTGAAATTTTGAAATTTTGAAATTTTGGAATTTTGAAATTTTAAAATTTCAAAATTTTTAAACTTTTAAATTTTGAAATTTAGAAATTTTGCAATTTTGAAATTTTGAAATTTTGAAATTTTGAACTTTTGGAATTTTGAAATTTTGAAATTTTGAAATTTTGAAATTTTGAAATTTTGAAATTTTGAAATTTTGAAATTTTGCAATTTTGGAATTTTGAAATTTTGAAATTTTAAAATTTTGAAATTTTGAAATTTTGAAATTTTGAAATTTTGAAATTTTGAAATTTTGAAATTTTGAAATTTTGAAATTTTGAAATTTTGAAATTTTGAAATTTTGAAATTTTGAAATTTTGACATTTTGAAAATTTGAAATTTTGAAATTTTGGCATTTTGAGATTTTGAAATTTTGAAATATTGAAATTTTGAAATTTTAAAATTTTAAAATTTTAAAATTATGAAATTTTGGAATTTTGAAATTTTGAAATTTTGACATTTTGAAAATTTGAAATTTTGAAATTTTGAAATTTTGAAATTTTGAAATTTTGAAATTTAGAAATTTAGAAATATTGAAATTTTGAAATTTTGAAATTTTGAAATTTTGAAATTTTGAAATTTTGAAATTTTGAAATTTTGAAATTCTGAAATTTTGAAATTTTGAAATTTTAGAATTTTGAAATTTTGAAATTTCAAAATTTTGAAACTTTGAAATTTTGAAATTTTGAAATTTAGAAATATTGAAATTTTGAAATTATGAACGTTTGGAATTTTGAGATTTTGAAATTTCAAAATTTTGAAATTTTTAAAATTTTAAAATTTTAAAATTTTTAAATTTTTAAATTTTGGAATTTTGAAATTTTAAAATTTTGATATTTCGCAATTTTGGAATTTTGAAATTTTGAAATTTTGAAATTTTGAAATTTTGAAATTTTGAAATTTTGAAATTTTGAAATTTTGGAATTTTGAAATTTTGAAATTTCAAAATTTTGAAGTTTTGAAATTTTGGCATTTTGAGATTTTGAAATTTTGAAATATTGAAATTTTGGAATTTTAAAATTTTGAAATTTTGAAATTTTGAAATTTTAAAATTTTGAAATTTTGAAATTTTGGAATTTTGAAATTTTGAAATTTTGCAATTTTGAAATTTTGAAATTTTGAAATTTTAAAATTTTGAAATTTTGAACTTTTGAAGTTTTGAAATTTTGAAATTTTGAAATTTTGAAATTTTGAAATTTTGAAATATTAAAATTTTGAAATTTTGAAATTTTGAAATTTTGAAATTTTGAAATTTTGAAATTTTGAAATTTTGAAATTTTGAAATTTTGATATTTTGATATTTTGAAATTTTGATATTTAGAAATATTGAAATTTTGAAATTTTGAAATTTTGGAATTTTGAATATTTGAAATTTCAAAATTTTGAAGTTTTGAAATTTTGGCATTTTGAAATTTTGAAATTTTGAAATATTGAAATTTCAAAATTTTTAAATTTTAAAATTTTGAAATTTTGAAATTTTGAAATGTTGAAATTTTGAAATTTTGAAATTTTAAAATTTTGAAATTTTAAAATTTTGAAATTTTGAAATTTTGAAATTTAGAAATTTTGAAATATTGAAATTTTGAAATTTTGAAATTTTGAAATTTTGAAATTTTGAAATTTTGGAATTTTGAAATTTTGAAATTTTGAAATTTTGAAATTTTGAAATTTTGAAATTTTGAAATTTTGAAATTTTGAAATTTTGAAATTTTGCAATTCTGGAATTTTGAAATTTTGAAATTTTAAAATTTTGAAATTTTGAAATTTTGAAATTTTGAAATTTTGAAATTTTGACATTTTGAAAATTTGAAATTTTGAAATTTTGAAATTTTGAAATTTTGAAATTTTGAAATTTTGAAATTTTGAAATTTTGAAATTTTGAAATTTTGAAATTTTGAAATTTTGAAACTTTGAAATTTTGAAATTTAGAAATTTTGCAATTTTGAAATTTTGAAATTTTGAAATTTTGAAATTTTGAACTTTTGGAATTTTGAAATTTTGAAATTTCAAAATTTTGAAATTTTGAAATTTTGAAATTTTGAAATTTTGAAATTTTGAAATTTTGAAATTTTGCAATTTTGGAATTTTGAAATTTTGAAATTTTAAAATTTTGAAATTTTAAAATTTTGAAATTTTGAAATTTTGACATTTTGAAAATTTGAAATTTTGAAGTTTTGAAATTTTGAAATTTTGAAATTTTGAAATTTTGAAATTTTGAAATTTTGAAATTTTGAAATTTTTAAATTTTGAAATTTTGAAATTTTGAAATTTTGAAATTTTTAAATTTTGAAATTTTGAAATTTTGAAATTTTGAAATTTTGAAATTTTGACATTTTGAAAATTTGAAATTTTGAAATTTTGAAATTTTGAAATTTTGAAATTTTGCAATTTTGCAATTTTGGAATTTTGAAATTTTGAAATTTTGAAATTTTGAAATTTTGAAATTTTGAAATTTTGAAATTTTGAAATTTTGAAATTTTGAAATTTTGAAATTTAGAAAATTTAGAAATATTGAAATTTTGAAATTTTGAAATTTTGAAATTTTGAAATTTTGAAATTTTGAAATTTTGAAATTTAGAAATTTTGAAATTTTGAAATTTTGAAATTTTGAAATTTTGAAATTTTGAAATTTTGAAATTTTGAAATTCTGAAATTTTGAAATTTTGAAATTTTGGAATTTTGAAATTTTAAAATTTCAAAATTTTTAAACTTTTAAATTTTGAAATTTAGAAATTTTGCAATTTTGAAATTTTGAAATTTTGAAATTTTGAAATTTTGAACTTTTGGAATTTTGAAATTTTGAAATTTTGAAATTTTGAAATTTTGAAATTTTGAAATTTTGAAATTTTGAAATTTTGAAATTTTGAAATTTTGCAATTTTGGAATTTTGAAATTTTGAAATTTTAAAATTTTGAAATTTTGAAATTTTGAAATTTTGAAATTTTGAAATTTTGAAATTTTGAAATTTTGAAATTTTGAAATTTTGAAATTTTGAAATTTTGAAATTTTGAAATTTTGACATTTTGAAAATTTGGAATTTTGAAATTTTGGCATTTTGAGATTTTGAAATTTTGAAATATTGAAATTTTGAAATTTTAAAATTTTAAAATTTTAAAATTATGAAATTTTGGAATTTTGAAATTTTGAAATTTTGACATTTTGAAAATTTGAAATTTTGAAATTTTGAAATTTTGAAATTTTAAAATTTTGAAATTTAGAAATTTAGAAATATTGAAATTTTGAAATTTTGAAATTTTGAAATTTTGAAATTTTGAAATTTTGAAATTTTGAAATTCTGAAATTTTGAAATTTTGAAATTTTAGAATTTTGAAATTTTGAAATTTCAAAATTTTGAAACTTTGAAATTTTGAAATTTTGAAATTTAGAAATATTGAAATTTTGAAATTATGAACGTTTGGAATTTTGAGATTTTGAAATTTCAAAATTTTGAAATTTTTAAAATTTTAAAATTTTAAAATTTTAAAATTTTTAAATTTTGGAATTTTGAAATTTTAAAATTTTGATATTTCGCAATTTTGGAATTTTGAAATTTTGAAATTTTGAAATTTTGAAATTTTGAAATTTTGAAATTTTGAAATTTTGAAATTTTGAAATTTTGAAATTTTGAAATTTTGAAATTTTGAAATTTTGAAATTTTGAAATTTTGAAATTTTGAAATTTTAAAATTTTGAAATTTTGAAATTTTGAAATTTTGAAATTTTGAAATTTTGAAATCTTGAAATTTTTAAATTTTTAAATTTTTAAAAAATATTGAAATATTGAAATTTTGAAATTTTGAAATTTTGAAATTTTGAAATTTTGAAATTTTGAAATTTTGAAATTTTGAAATTTAGAAATATTGAAATTTTGAAATTTTGAAATTTTGAAATTTTGAAATTTTGAAATTTTGAAATTTTGAAATTTTGAAATTTTGAAATTTTGAAATTTTGAAATTTTGCAATTTTGGAATTTTGAAATTTTGAAATTTTGAAATTTAGAAATTTAGAAATATTGAAATTTTGAAATTTTGAAATTTTGAAATTTTGAAATTTTGAAATTTTGAAATTTTGAAATTTTGAAATTTTGAAATTTTGAAATTCTGAAATTTTGAAATTTTGAAATTTTGAAATTTTGAAATTTAGAAATTTAGAAATATTGAAATTTTGAAATTTTGAAATATTGAAATTTTGAAATTTTAAAATTTTAAAATTTTCAGATTTTGAAATTTTGGAATTTTGAAATTTTGAAATTTTGAAATTTTGACATTTTGAAAATTTGAAATTTTGAAATTTTGAAATTTTGAAATTTTGATATTTTGAAATTTTGAAATTTTGAAATTTTGAAATTTTGAAATTTTGAAATTTTGAAATTTTGAAATTTTGAAATTTTGAAATTTTGAAATTTTGAAATTTTGAAATTTTGAAATTTTGAAATTTTGAAATTTTGAAATTTTTAAATTTTGAAATTTTGAAATTTTGAAATTTTGAAATTTTTAAATTTTGAAATTTTTAAATTTTGAAATTTTGAAATTTTGAAATTTTGAAATTTTGAAATTTTGACATTTTGAAAATTTGAAATTTTGAAATTTTGAAATTTTGAAATTTTGAAATTTTGCAATTTTGCAATTTTGGAATTTTGAAATTTTGAAATTTTGAAATTTTGAAATTTTGAAATTTTGAAATTTTGAAATTTTGAAATTTTGAAATTTTGAAATTTAGAAAATTTAGAAATATTGAAATTTTGAAATTTTGAAATTTTGAAATTTTGAAATTTTGAAATTTTGAAATTTTGAAATTTTGAAATTTTGAAATTTTGAAATTTTGAAATTCTGAAATTTTGAAATTTTGAAATTTTGGAATTTTGAAATTTTAAAATTTCAAAATTTTTAAACTTTTAAATTTTGAAATTTAGAAATTTTGCAATTTTGAAATTTTGAAATTTTGAAATTTTGAAATTTTGAACTTTTGGAATTTTGAAATTTTGAAATTTTGAAATTTTGAAATTTTGAAATTTTGAAATTTTGAAATTTTGAAATTTTGAAATTTTGAAATTTTGAAATTTTGCAATTTTGGAATTTTGAAATTTTGAAATTTTAAAATTTTGAAATTTTGAAATTTTGAAATTTTGAAATTTTGAAATTTTGAAATTTTGAAATTTTGAAATTTTGAAATTTTGAAATTTTGAAATTTTGACATTTTGAAAATTTGGAATTTTGAAATTTTGGCATTTTGAGATTTTGTAATTTTGAAATATTGAAATTTTGAAATTTTAAAATTTTAAAATTTTAAAATTATGAAATTTTGGAATTTTGAAATTTTGAAATTTTGACATTTTGAAAATTTGAAATTTTGAAATTTTGAAATTTTGAAATTTTAAAATTTTGAAATTTAGAAATTTAGAAATATTGAAATTTTGAAATTTTGAAATTTTGAAATTTTGAAATTTTGAAATTTTGAAATTTTGAAATTTTGAAATTCTGAAATTTTGAAATTTTGAAATTTTAGAATTTTGAAATTTTGAAATTTCAAAATTTTGAAACTTTGAAATTTTGAAATTTTGAAATTTAGAAATATTGAAATTTTGAAATTATGAACGTTTGGAATTTTGAGATTTTGAAATTTCAAAATTTTGAAATTTTTAAAATTTTAAAATTTTAAAATTTTTAAATTTTTAAATTTTGGAATTTTGAAATTTTAAAATTTTGATATTTCGCAATTTTGGAATTTTGAAATTTTGAAATTTTGAAATTTGAAATTTTGAAATTTTGAAATTTTGAAATTTTGAAATTTTGAAATTTTGAAATTTTGAAATTTTGAAATTTTGAAATTTTGAAATTTTGAAATTTTGAAATTTTGAAATTTTGAAATTTTAAAATTTTGAAATTTTGAAATTTTGAAATTTTGAAATTTTGAAATCTTGAAATTTTAAATTTTTAAATTTTTAAAAATATTGAAATATTGAAATTTTGAAATTTTGAAATTTTGAAATTTTGAAATTTTGAAATTTTGAAATTTTGAAATTTGAAATTTTGAAATTTTGAAATTTAGAAATATTGAAATTTGAAATTTTGAAATTTTGAAATTTGAAATTTTGAAATTTTGAAATATTTTGAAATTTTGAAATTTTGAAATTTTGAAATTTTGAAATTTTGAAATTTTGAAATTTTGAAATTTTGAAATTTTGCAATTTTGGAATTTTGAAATTTTGAAATTTTGAAATTTAGAAATTTAGAAATATTGAAATTTTGAAATTTTGAAATTTTGAAATTTTGAAATTTTGAAATTTTGAAATTTTGAAATTTTGAAATTCTGAAATTTTGAAATTTTGAAATTTTGAAATTTTGAAATTTTGAAATTTAGAAATTTAGAAATATTGAAATTTTGAAATTTTGAAATATTGAAATTTTGAAATTTTAAAATTTTAAAATTTTCAGATTTTGAAATTTTGGAATTTTGAAATTTTGAAATTTTGAAATTTTGACATTTTGAAAATTTGAAATTTTGAAATTTTGAAATTTTGAAATTTTGATATTTTGAAATTTTGAAATTTTGAAATTTTGAAATTTTGAAATTTTGAAATTTTGAAATTTTGAAATTTTGAAATTTTGAAATTTTGAAATTTTGAAATTTTGAAATTTTGAAATTTTGAAATTTTGAAATTTTGAAATTTTGAAATTTAGAAATTTAGAAATATTGAAATTTTGAAATTTTGAAATTTTGAAATTTTGAAATTTTGAAATTTTGAAGTTTTGAAATTTTGAAATTTTGAAATTTTGAAATTTTGAAATTTTGATATTCTAAAATTTTGAAATTTTGAAATTTTGAAATTTTGAAATTTTGAAATTTTGAAATTTTGAAATTTTGAAATTTTGAAATTTTGAAGTTTTGAAATTTTTAAATTTTGAAATTTTGAAGTCTTGAAATTTTGAAATTTTGAAATTTTGAAATTTTGAAACTTTGAAATTTTGAAATTTTGAAATTTTGAAATTTTGAAATTTTGAAATTTTGAAATTTTGGAATTTTGAAATTTTGAAATTTTGAAATTTTGAAATTTTGAAATTTTGAAATTTTGAAATTTTGAAATTTTGAAATACTAAAATATTGAAATTTTGAAATTTTGAAATTTTGAAATTTTGAAATTTTGATATTTTGAAATTTTGATATTTAGAAATATTGAAATTTTGAAATTTTGAAATTTTGAAATTTTGGAATTTTGAAGTTTTGAAATTTAAAATTTTGAAGTTTTGAAATTTTGGCATTTTGAGATTTTGAAATTTTGAAATTTTGAACTTTTGAAATTTTGAAACTTTAAACTTTAAAATTTTGAAATTTTAAAATTTTGAATTTTCAAATTTTGAAATTTTGAAATTTTTAAATTTTGAAATTTTGAAATTTTGAAATTTTGAAAGTTTGAAATTTTGAAATTTTGAAATTTTGAAATTTTGACATTTTGAAATTTTGAAATTTTGAAATTTTGAAATTTTGAAATTTTAAATTTTTAAATTTTGAAATTTTGAAATTTTGAAGTTTTCAAATTTTCAAATTGTGAAATTTTTAAATTTTTTAAATTTTTAAATTTTGAAGTTTTTAAATTTTGAAACTTCGCAATTTTGGAATTTTGAAATTTTGAAATTTTGAAATTTTGAAATTTTGAAATTTTGAAATATTGAAATTTTGAAATTTTGAAATTTTGAAATTTTGAAACTTTGAAATTTTGAAATTTTGAAATTTTGAAATTTTGACATTTTGAAAATTTGAAATTTTGAAATTTTGAAATTTTGAAATTTTGATTTTTTAAAATCTTGAAATTTTGAAATTTTGAAATTTTGAAATTTTGAAATTTTGAAATTTTGAAATTTTGAAATTTCGAAATTTTGAATTTAAAAATTTTGAAATTTTGAAATTTTGAAATTTTGATATTTTGAAATTTTGATATTTAGAAATATTGAAATTTTGAAATTTTGAAATTTTGAAATTTTGGAATTTTGAAATTTTGAAATTTCAAAATTTTGAAGTTTTGAAATTTTGGCATTTTGAGATTTTGAAATTTTGAAATATTGAAATTTTGGAATTTTAAAATTTTGAAATTTTGAAATTTTGAAATTTTAAAATTTTGAAATTTTGAAATTTTGGAATTTTGAAATTTTGAAATTTTGCAATTTTGAAATTTTGAAATTTTGAAATTTTAAAATTTTGAAATTTTGAACTTTTGAAGTTTTGAAATTTTGAAATTTTGAAATTTTGAAATTTTGAAATTTTGAAATTTTGAAATTTTGAAATATTAAAATTTTGAAATTTTGAAATTTTGAAATTTTGAAATTTTGAAATTTTGAAATTTTGAAATTTTGATATTTTGATATTTTGAAATTTTGATATTTAGAAATATTGAAATTTTGAAATTTTGAAATTTTGAAATTTTGGAATTTTGAAATTTCAAAATTTTGAAGTTTTGAAATTTTGGCATTTTGAAATTTTGAAATTTTGAAATATTGAAATTTCAAAATTTTAAAATTTTAAAATTTTGAAATTTTGAAATTTTGAAATGTTGAAATTTTGAAATTTTGATATTTTGCTATTTTGAAATTTTGAAATTTTAGAATTTTAGAATTTTGAAATTTTGAAATTTTGAAATTTTGAAATTTTGAATTTTTTAAATTTTTAAATTTTTAAATTTTTAAATTTTGATGTTTTTAATTTTTTAAATTTTGAAATTTTGAAATTTTAAATTTTTGAAATTTTAAAATTTTGAAATTTTGAAATTTTGAAATTTAGAAATTTAGAAATATTGAAATTTTGAAATTTTCAAATTTTGAAATTTTGAAATTTTGAAATTTTGAAATTTTGAAATTCTGAAATTTTGCAATTCTGGAATTTTGAAATTTTGAAATTTTAAAATTTTGAATTTTTGAAATTTTGAAATTTTGACATTTTGAAAATTTGAAATTTTGAAATTTTGAAATTTTGAAATTTTGAAATTTTGAAATTTTGAAATTTTGAAATTTTGAAATTTTGAAATTTTGAAATTTTGAAATTTTGAAATTTTGAAATTTTGAAATTTTGAAACTTTGAAATTTTGAAATTTAGAAATTTTGCAATTTTGAAATTTTGAAATTTTGAAATTTTGAAATTTTGAACTTTTGGAATTTTGAAATTTTGAAATTTTGAAATTTTTAAATTTTGAAATTTTTAAATTTTGAAATTTTGAAATTTTGAAATTTTGAAATTTTTAAATTTTGAAATTTTGAAATTTTGACATTTTGAAAATTTGAAATTTTGAAATTTTGAAATTTTGAAATTTTGAAATTTTGCAATTTTGGAATTTTGAAATTTTGAAATTTTGAAATTTTGAAATTTTGAAATTTTGAAATTTTGAAATTTTGAAATTTTGAAATTTAGAAATTTAGAAATATTGAAATTTTGAAATTTTGAAATTTTGAAATTTTGAAATTTTGAAATTTTGAAATTTTGAAATTTTGAAATTTTGAAATTTTGAAATTTTGAAATTCTGAAATTTTGAAATTTTGAAATTTTGGAATTTTGAAATTTTAAAATTTCAAAATTTTTAAACTTTTAAATTTTGAAATTTAGAAATTTTGCAATTTTGAAATTTTGAAATTTTGAAATTTTGAAATTTTGAAATTTTGAAATTTTGAAATTTTGAAATTTTGAACTTTTGGAATTTTGAAATTTTGAAATTTTGAAATTTTGAAATTTTGAAATTTTGAAATTTTGAAATTTTGAAATTTTGAAATTTTGCAATTTTGGAATTTTGAAATTTTGAAATTTTAAAATTTTGAAATTTTGAAATTTTGAAATTTTGAAATTTTGAAATTTTGAAATTTTGAAATTTTGAAATTTTGAAATTTTGAAATTTTGAAATTTTGAAATTTTGAAATTTTGAAATTTTGAAATTTTGAAATTTTGAAATTTTGAAATTTTGAAATTTTGAAATTTTGAAATTTTGAAATTTTGACATTTTGAAAATTTGAAATTTTGAAATTTTGGCATTTTGAGATTTTGAAATTTTGAAATATTGAAATTTTGAAATTTTAAAATTTTAAAATTTTAAAATTATGAAATTTTGGAATTTTGAAATTTTGAAATTTTGACATTTTGAAAATTTGAAATTTTGAAATTTTGAAATTTTGAAATTTTGAAATTTTGAAATTTTGAAATTTTGAAATTTTGAAATTTTGAAATTTTGAAATTTTGAAATTTTGAAATTTTGAAATTTAGAAATTTAGAAATATTGAAATTTTGAAATTTTGAAATTTTGAAATTTTGAAATTTTGAAATTCTGAAATTTTGAAATTTTAGAATTTTGAAATTTTGAAATTTCAAAATTTTGAAACTTTGAAATTTTGAAATTTTGAAATTTAGAAATATTGAAATTTTGAAATTTTGAACGTTTGGAATTTTGAGATTTTGAAATTTCAAAATTTTGAAATTTTTAAAATTTTAAAATTTTAAAATTTTTAAATTTTTAAATTTTGAAATTTTGAAATTTTAAAATTTTGATAATTTTGAAATTTTGAAATTTTGAAATTTTGAAATTTTGAAATTTTGAAATTTTGAAATTTTGAAATTTTGAAATTTTGAAATTTTGAAATTTTGAAATTTTGAAATTTTGAAATTTTGAAATTTTGAAATTTTAAAATTTTGAAATTTTGAAATTTTGAAATTTGAAATTTTGAAATTTTGAAATCTTGAAATTTTTAAATTTTTAAATTTTAAAAAATATTGAAATATTGAAATTTTGAAATTTTGAAATTTTGAAATTTTGAAATTTTGAAATTTTGAAATTTTGAAATTTTGAAATTTTGAAATTTTGAAATTTAGAAATATTGAAATTTTAAAATTTTGAAATTTTGAAATTTTGAAATTTGAAATTTTGAAATTTTGAAATTTGAAATTTTGAAATTTTGAAATTTTAAAATTTTGAATTTTGAAATTTTGAAATTTTGCAATTTTGGAATTTTGAAATTTTGAAATTTTGAAATTTTGAAATTATGAAATTAGAAATTTAGAATATTGAAATTTTGAAATTTTGAAATTTTGAAATTTTGAAATTTTGAAATTTTGAAATTTTGAAATTTTGAAATTTTGAAATTTGAAATTTTGAAATTTTGAAATTTTGAAATTCTGAAATTTTGAAATTTTGAAATTTTGAAATTTTGAAATTTTGAAATTTAGAAATTTAGAAATATTGAAATTTTGAAATTTTTAAATATTGAAATTTTGAAATTTTAAAATTTTAAAATTTTAAGATTTTGAAGTTTTGGAATTTGAAATTTTGAAATTTGAAATTTTGAAATTTTGACATTTGACATTTTGAAAATTTGAAATTTGAAATTTTGCAATTTTGGAATTTTGAAATTTTGAAATTTTAAAATTTTGAAATTTTGAAATTTTGAAATTTGAAATTTTGAAATTTTGAAATTTTGAAATTTTGAAATTTTGAAATTTTGAATTTTGAAATTTTGAAATTTTGAAATTTGGAAATTTTGCAATTTTGGAATTTTGAAATTTTGAAATTTTAAAATTTGAAATTTTGAAATTTTGAAATTTTGAAATTTTGAAATTTTGAAATTTTGAAATTTTGAAATTTTGAAATTTTGAAATTTGAAATTTTGAATTTTGAAATTTTGAAATTTAGAAATTTAGAAATATTGAAATTTTGAAATTTTGAAATATTGAAATTTTGAAATTTTAAATTTTAAAATTTTAAGATTTTGAAATTTTGAAATTTTAAAATTTTAAATTTTAAAATTATGAATTTTGGAATTTTGAAATTTTGAAATTTTGACATTTTGAAAATTTGAAATTTTGAAATTTTGAAATTTTGAAATTTTGAAATTTTGAAATTTTGAAATTTGAATTTTGAAATTTGAAATTTTGAAATTTTGAAATTTTGAAATTTTGAAATTTTGAAATTTTGAAATTTTGAAATTTAGAAATTTAGAAATATTGAAATTTTGAAATTTTGAAATTTTGAAGTTTTGAAATTTGAATTTTGAAATTTTGAAATTTTGAAATTTTGAAATTTTGAATTTTGAAATTCTGAATTTTGAAATTTTGAAATTTTAGAACTTTGAAATTTTGAAATTTCAAAATTTGAAACTTTGAAATTTTGAAATTTTGAAATTTAGAAATATTGAAATTTTGAAATTTTGAACGTTTGGAATTTTGAGATTTTGAAATTTCAAAATTTTAAATTTTTAAAATTTTAAAATTTAAATTTTTAAATTTTTAAATTTTGAAATTTGAAATTTTGAAATTTTAAAATTTGAAATTTTGAAATTTGAAATTTCAAAATTTTGAAACTTTGAAATTTTGAAATTTTGAAATTTTGAAACTTTGAAATTTTGAAATTTTGAAATTTTGAAATTTTGAAATTTTGAAATTTTGAAATTTTAAAATTTCGAAATTTGAAATTTTGAATTTTGAAATTTTGAAATTTTGAAATCTTGAAATTTTTACATTTTTAAATTTTTAAAAAATATTGAAATATTGAATTTTGAAATTTTGAAATTTTGAAATTTTGAAATTTTGAAATTTAGAAATATTGAATTTTGAAATTTTGAAATTTTGAAATTTTGAAATTTTGAAATTTTGAAATTTTGAAATTTTGAAATTTTGAAATTTTGAAATTTTGAAATTTTGAAATTTTGAAATTTTGAAATTTTGAAATTTTGAAATTTTGAAATTTTGAAATTTTGCAATTTTTTAATTTTGAAATTTTGAAATTTTGAAATTTTGAAGTTATGAATTTAGAAATTTAGAAATATTGAAATTTTGAAATTTTGAAATTTTGAAATTTTGAAATTTTGAATTTTGAAATTTTGAAATTTGAAATTTTGAAATTTTGAAATTTGAAATTCCGAAATTTTGAAATTTTGAAATTTTGAAATTTGAAATTTTGAAATTTAGAAATTTAGAAATATTGAAATTTTGAAATTTTGAAATATTGAAATTTGAAATTTTAAAATTTTAAGATTTTGAAATTTTGGAATTTGAAATTTTGAAATTTTGAAATTTTGACATTTGAAAATTTTAAATTTTGAAATTTTGAAATTTTGAAATTTTGAAATTTTGAAATTTGAAATTTGAAATTTTGAAATTTTGAAATTTTGAAATTTTTAAATTTTGAAATTTTTGAAATTTTGAAATTTTTAAATTTTGAAATTTTGAAATTTTGAAATTTTGAAATTTTGAAATTTTGAAATTTTGAAATTTTGAAATTTTGAAATTTTGAAATTTTGAAATTTTGAAATTTTAAAATTTTGAAATTTAGAAATTTAGAAATATTGAAATTTTGAAATTTTGAAATTTTGAAATTTTGAAATTTTGAAATTTTGAAATTCTGAAATTTTGAAATTTTGAAATTTTAGAATTTTGAAATTTTGAAATTTCAAAATTTTGAAACTTTGAAATTTTGAAATTTTGAAATTTAGAAATATTGAAATTTTGAAATTTTGAAATTTTGAACTTTTGGAATTTTGAGATTTTGAAATTTCAAAATTTAAAAATTTTTAAAATTTTAAAATTTTAAAATTTTTAAATTTTTAAATTTTGAAATTTTGAAATTTTAAAATTTTGATATTTCGCAATTTTGGAATTTTGAAATTTTGAAATTTTGAAATTTTGAAATTTTGAAATTTTGAAATTTTGAAATTTTGAAATTTTGAAATTTTGAAATTTTGAAATTTTGAAATTTTGAAATTTTGAAATTTTGAAATTTTGAAATTTTGAAATTTTGAAATTTTGAAATTTTGAAATTTTGAAATTTTAAAATTTTGAAATTTTGAAATTTTGAAATTTTGAAATTTTGAAATTTTGAAATTTTGAAATTTTGAAATTTTGAAATTTTGAAATTTTGAAATTTTGAAATTTTGAAATTTTGAAATTTTGAAATTTTGAAATTTTGAAATTTTGAAATTTTGAAATTTTGAAATTTTAAATTTTGAAATTTTGAAATTTTGAAATTTTGAAGTTTTTAAATTTTCAAATTGTGAAATTTTGAAATTTTGAAATTTTTAAATTTTGAAACTTCGCAATTTTGGAATTTTGAAATTTTGAAATTTTGAAATTTTGAAATTTTGAAATATTGAAATTTTGAAATTTTGAAATTTTGAAATTTTGAAACTTTGAAATTTTGAAATTTTGAAATTTGACATTTTGAAAATTTGAAATTTTGAAATTTTGAAATTTTGAAATTTTGATTTTTTAAAATCTTGAAATTTTGAAATTTTGAAATTTTGAAATTTTGAAATTTTGAAATTTTGAAATAACGAAATTTTTAAATTTTTAAAATTTTGAAACTGGAAATTTTGAAATTTTTAAATTTGAAATTTTGAAATTTTGAAATTTTGAAATTTTGAAATTTTGAAATTTTGATATTTCGAAATTTTGAAATTTAAAAATTTTGAAATTTTGAAATTTGGAAGTTTTGAAATTTTGAAATTTTGAAATTTTGAAATTTTGATATTTTGAAATTTGATATTTAGAAATATTGAAATTTTGAATTTTGAAATTTTGAAATTTTGGAATTTTGAAATTTTGAAATTTTAAAATTTTGAAATTTTGAAATTTTGAAATTTTGAAATTTTGAAATCTTGAAATTTTTAAATTTTAAATTTTTAAAAAATATTGAAATATTGAAATTTTGAAATTTTGAAATTTTGAAATTTTGAAATTTTGAAATTTTGAAATTTTGAAATTTTGAAATTTTGAAATTTTGAAATTTTGAAATTTTGAAATTTAGAAATATTGAAATTTTAAAATTTTGAAATTTTGAAATTTTGAAATTTTGAAATTTTGAAATTTTGAAATTTTGAAATTTTAAAATTTTGAAATTTTGAAATTTTGAAATTTTGAAATTTTGCAATTTTGGAATTTTGAAATTTTGAAATTTTGAAATTTTGAAATTATGAAATTTAGAAATTTAGAAATATTGAAATTTTGAAATTTTGAAATTTTGAAATTTTGAAATTTTGAAATTTTGAAATTTTGAAATTTTGAAATTTTGAAATTCTGAAATTTTGAAATTTTGAAATTTTGAAATTTTGAAATTTAGAAATTTAGAAATATTGAAATTTTGAAATTTTGAAATATTGAAATTTTGAAATTTTAAAATTTTAAAATTTTAAGATTTTGAAGTTTTGGAATTTTGAAATTTTGAAATTTTGAAATTTTGACATTTTGACATTTTGAAAATTTGAAATTTTGAAATTTTGCAATTTTGGAATTTTGAAATTTTGAAATTTTAAAATTTTGAAATTTTGAAATTTTGAAATTTTGAAATTTTGAAATTTGAAATTTTGAAATTTTGAAATTTTGAAATTTTGAAATTTTGAAATTTTGAAATTTTGAAATTTTGAAATTGGAAATTTTGCAATTTTGGAATTTTGAAATTTTGAAATTTTAAAATTTTGAAATTTTGAAATTTTGAAATTTTGAAATTTTGAAATTTTGAAATTTTGAAATTTTGAAATTTTGAAATTTTGAAATTTTGAAATTTAGAAATTTAGAAATATTGAAATTTTGAAATTTTTAAATATTGAAATTTTGAAATTTTAAAATTTTAAAATTTTAAGATTTTGAAATTTTGAAATTTTAAAATTTTAAAATTTTAAAATTATGAAATTTTGGAATTTTGAAATTTTGAAATTTTGACATTTTGAAAATTTGAAATTTTGAAATTTTGAAATTTTGAAATTTTGAAATTTTGAAATTTTGAAATTTTGAAATTTTGAAATTTTGAAATTTTGAAATTTTGAAATTTTGAAATTTTGAAATTTTGAAATTTAGAAATTTAGAAATATTGAAATTTTGAAATTTTGAAATTTTGAAGTTTTGAAATTTTGAAATTTTGAAATTTTGAAATTTTGAAATTTTGAAATTTTGAAATTTTGAAATTCTGAAATTTTGAAATTTTGAAATTTTAGAACTTTGAAATTTTGAAATTTCAAAATTTTGAAACTTTGAAATTTTGAAATTTTGAAATTTAGAAATATTGAAATTTTGAAATCTTGAACGTTTGGAATTTTGAGATTTTGAAATTTCAAAATTTTAAAATTTTTAAAATTTTAAAATTTTAAAATTTTTAAATTTTTAAATTTTGAAATTTTGAAATTTTAAAATTTTGAAATTTTGAAATTTTGAAATTTCAAAATTTTGAAACTTTGAAATTTTGAAATTTTGAAATTTTGAAACTTTGAAATTTTGAAATTTTGAAATTTTGAAATTTTGAAATTTTGAAATTTGAAATTTTAAAATTTCGAAATTTTGAAATTTTGAAATTTTGAAATTTTGAAATTTTGAAATCTTGAAATTTTTAAATTTTTAAATTTTTAAAAAATATTGAAATATTGAAATTTTGAAATTTTGAAATTTTGAAATTTGAAATTTTGAAATTTGAAATTTAGAAATATTGAAATTTTGAAATTTTGAAATTTTGAAATTTTGAATTTTGAAATTTTGAAATTTTGAAATTTTGAAATTTTGAAATTTTGAAATTTTGAAATTTTGAAATTTTGAAATTTTGAAATTTTGAAATTTTGAAATTTTGAAATTTTGAAATTTTGCAATTTTTTAATTTTGAAATTTTGAAATTTTGAAATTATGAAATTTAGAAATTTAGAAATATTGAAATTTTGAAATTTTGAAATTTTGAAATTTTGAAATTTTGAAATTTTGAATTTTTGAAATTTTGAAATTTTGAAATTTTGAAATTTTGAAATTTTGAAATTCCGAAATTTTGAAATTTTGAAATTTTGAAATTTTGAAATTTTGAAATTTAGAAATTTAGAAATATTGAAATTTTGAAATTTTGAAATATTGAAATTTTGAAATTTTAAAATTTTAAGATTTTGAAATTTTGGAATTTTGAAATTTTGAAATTTTGAAATTTTGACATTTTGAAAATTTTAAATTTTGAAATTTTGAAATTTTGAAATTTTGAAATTTTGAAATTTTGAAATTTTGAAATTTTGAAATTTTGAAATTTTGAAATTTTGAAATTTTGAAATTTTGAAATTTTAAAATTTTGAAATTTAGAAATTTAGAAATATTGAAATTTTGAAATTTTGAAATTTTGAAATTTTGAAATTTTGAAATTTTGAAATTTTGAAATTTGAAATTCTGAAATTTTGAAATTTTGAAATTTTAGAATTTTGAAATTTTGAAATTTCAAAATTTTGAAACTTTGAAATTTTGAAATTTTGAAATTTAGAAATATTGAAATTTTGAAATTTTGAAATTTTGAACTTTTGGAATTTTGAGATTTTGAAATTTCAAAATTTAAAAATTTTTAAAATTTTAAAATTTTAAAATTTTTAAATTTTTAAATTTTGAAATTTTGAAATTTTGAAATTTTAAAATTTTGATATTTCGCAATTTTGGAATTTTGAAATTTTGAAATTTTGAAATTTTGAAATTTGAAATTTTGAAATTTTGAAATTTTGAAATTTTGAAATTTTGAAATTTTGAAATTTTGAAATTTTGAAATTTTGAAATTTTGAAATTTTGAAATTTTGAAATTTTGAAATTTTAAAATTTTGAATTTTGAAATTTTGAAATTTTGAAATTTTGAAATTTTGAATTTTGAAATTTTGAAATTTTGAAATTTTGAAATTTTGAAATTTTGAAATTTTGAAATTTTGAAATTTTGAAATTTTGAAATTTTGAAATTTTGAAATTTTGAAATTTTAAATTTTGAAATTTTGAAATTTTGAAATTTTGAAGTTTTCAAATTTTCAAATTGTGAAATTTTGAAATTTTGAAATTTTTAAATTTTTAAATTTGAAACTTCGCAATTTTGGAATTTTGAAATTTTGAAATTTTGAAATTTTGAAATATTGAAATTTTGAAATTTTGAAATTTTGAAATTTTGAAACTTTGAAATTTTGAAATTTTGAAATTTTGAAATTTTGACATTTTGAAAATTTGAAATTTTGAAATTTTGAAATTTTGAAATTTTGATTTTTTAAAATCTTGAAATTTTGAAATTTTGAAATTTTGAAATTTTGAAATTTTGAAATTTTGAAATAACGAAATTTTTAAATTTTTAAAATTTTGAAACTGGAAATTTTGAAATTTTTAAATTTGAAATTTTGAAATTTTGAAATTTTGAAATTTTGAAATTTTGAAATTTCGAAATTTTGAAATTTAAAAATTTTGAAATTTTGAAATTTGGAAGTTTTGAAATTTTGAAATTTTGAAATTTTGATATTTTGAAATTTTGATATTTAGAAATATTGAAATTTTGAAATTTTGAAATTTTGAAATTTTGGAATTTTGAAATTTTGAAATTTCAAAATTTTGAAGTTTTGAAATTTTGGCATTTTGAGATTTTGAAATTTTGAAATATTGAAATTTTGGAATTTTAAAATTTTAAAATTTTGAAATTTTGAAATTTTGAAATTTTAAATTTTGAAATTTTGGAATTTTGAAGTTTTGAAATTTTGCAATTTTGAAATTTTGAAATTTTGAAATTTTAAAATTTGAAATTTTGAACTTTTGAAGTTTTGAAATTTTGAAATTTTGAAATTTTGAAATTTTGAAATTTTGAAATTTTGAAATTTTGAAATTTTGAAATTTTGAAATATTAAAATTTTGAAATTTTGAAATTTTGAAATTTTGAAATTTTGAAATTTTGAAATTTTGATATTTTGATATTTTGAAATTTTAATATTTAGAAATATTGAAATTTTGAAATTTTGAAATTTGAAATTTTGGAATTTTGAAATTTTGAAATTTCAAAATTTTGAAGTTTTGAAATTTTGGCATTTTGAAATTTTGAAATTTTGAAATATTGAAATTTCAAAATTTTAAAATTTTAAAATTTTGAAATTTTGAAATTTTGAAATGTTGAAATTTTTAAATTTTGATATTTTGCTATTTTGAAATTTTGAAATTTTGCAATTCTGGAATTTTGAAATTTTGAAATTTTGAAATTTTGAAATTTTGAAATTTTGAATTTTTTAAATTTTTAAATTTTTAAATTTTTAAATTTTGATGTTTTTAATTTTTTAAATTTTGAAATTTTGAAATTTTAAAATTTTGAAATTTTAAAATTTTGAAATTTTGAAATTTTGAAATTTAGAAATTTAGAAATATTGAAATTTTGAAATTTTGAAATTTTGAAATTTTGAAATTTTGAAATTTTGAAATTTTGAAATTCTGAAATTTTGAAATTTTGAAATTTTGGAATTTTTTTGAAATTTTGAAATTTTGAAATTTTGAAATTTTGAAATTTTGAAATTTTGCAATTCTGGAATTTTGAAATTTTGAAATTTTAAAATTTTGAAATTTTGAAATTTTGAAATTTTGAAATTTTGAAATTTTGACATTTTGAAAATTTGAAATTTTGAAATTTTGAAATTTTGAAATTTTGAAATTTTGAAATTTTGAAATTTTGAAACTTTGAAATTTTGAAATTTAGAAATTTTGCAATTTTGAAATTTTGAAATTTTGCAATTTTGGAATTTTGAATTTTGAAATTTTGAAATTTTAAAATTTTGAAATTTTAAAATTTTGAAATTTTGAAATTTTGACATTTTGAAAATTTTAAATTTTGAAGTTTTGAAATTTTGAAATTTTGAAATTTTGAAATTTTGAAATTTTGAAATTTTGAAATTTTGAAATTTTGAAATTTTGAAATTTTGAAATTTTGAAATTTTGAAATATTGAAATTTTGAAATTTTGAAATTTTGAAATTTTGAAATTTTGAAATTTTGAAATTTTGAAATTTTGAAATTTTGAAATTTTGAAATTTTGAAATTCTGAAATTTTGAAATTTTTAAATTTTGAAATTTTGAAATTTTGAAATTTTGAAATTTTGAAATTTTGAAATTTTGACATTTTGAAAATTTGAAATTTTGAAATTTTGAAATTTTGAAATTTTGAAATTTTGCAATTTTGGAATTTTGAAATTTTGAAATTTTGAAATTTTGAAATTTTGAAATTTAGAAATTTAGAAATATTGAAATTTTGAAATTTTGAAATTTTGAAATTTTGAAATTTTGAAATTTTGAAATTTTGAAATTTTGAAATTTTGAAATTTTGAAATTTTGAAATTTTGGCATTTTGAGATTTTGAAATTTTGAAATATTGAAATTTTGAAATTTTAAAATTTTAAAATTTTAAAATTATGAAATTTTGAAATTTTGACATTTTGAAAATTTGAAATTTTGAAATTTTGAAATTTTGAAATTTTGAAATTTTGAAATTTTGAAATTTTGAAATTTTGAAATTTTGAAATTTTGAAATTTTGAAATTTTGAAATTTTGAAATTTTGAAATTTTGAAATTTTGAAATTTTGAAATTTAGAAATTTTGAAATATTGAAATTTTGAAATTTTGAAATTTTGAAATTTTGAAATTTTGAAATTTTGAAATTTAAAAATTTTGAAATTTTGAAATTTTGAAATTTTGAAATTCTGAAATTTTGAAATTTTGAAATTTTAGAATTTTGAAATTTTGAAATTTCAAAATTTTAAAACTTTGAAATTTTGAAATTTTGAAATTTAGAAATATTGAAATTTTGAAATTTTGAACGTTTGGAATTTTGAGATTTTGAAATTTCAAAATTTTGAAATTTTTAAAATTTTAAAATTTTAAAATTTTTAAATTTTTAAATTTTGAAATTTTGAAATTTTAAAATTTTGATATTTCGCAATTTTGGAATTTTGAAATTTTGAAATTTTGAAATTTTGAAATTTTGAAATTTTGAAATTTTTAAATTTTTAAATTTTGACATTTTGAAATTTTGAAATTTTGAAATTTTCAAATTTTGAAATTTTGAAATTTTGAAATTTTAAAATTTTAAAATTTTGAAATTTTGAAATTTTGAAATTTTGAAATCTTGAAATTTTTAAATTTTTAAATTTTTAAAAAATATTGAAATATTGAAATTTTGAAATTTTGAAATTTTGAAATTTTGAAATTTTGAAATTTTGAAATTTTGAAATTTTGAAATTTTGAAATTTTGAAATTTTGAAATTTTGAAATTTTGAAATTTTGAAATTTTGAAATTTAGAAATATTGAAATTTTGAAATTTTGAAATTTTGAAATTTTGAAATTTTGAAATTTTGAAATTTTGAAATTTTGAAATTTTGAAATTTTGAAATTTTGAAATTTTGCAATTTTGGAATTTTGAAATTTTGAAATTTTGAAATTTTGAAATTATGAAATTTAGAAATTTAGAAATATTGAAATTTTGAAATTTTGAAATTTTGAAATTTTGAAATTTTGAAATTTTGAAATTTTGAAATTTTGAAATTTTGAAATTTTGAAATTTTGAAATTTTGAAATTCTGAAATTTTGAAATTTTGAAATTTTGAAATTTTGAAATTTAGAAATTTAGAAATATTGAAATTTTGAAATTTTGAAATATTGAAATTTTGAAATTTTAAAATTTTAAAATTTTAAGATTTTGAAATTTTGGAATTTTGAAATTTTGAAATTTTGAAATTTTGACATTTTGAAAATTTGAAATTTTGAAATTTTGAAATTTTGAAATTTTGAAATTTTGAAATTTTGAAATTTTGAAATTTTGAAATTTTGAAATTTTGAAATTTTGAAATTTTGAAATTTAGAAATTTAGAAATATTGAAATTTTGAAATTTTGAAATTTTGAAATTTTGAAATTTTGAAATTATGAAATTTTGAAATTTAGAAATTCTGAATTTTGAAATTTTGAAATTTTAGAATTTTGAAATTTTAAAATTTCAAAATTTTGAAACTTTGAAATTTTGAAATTTTGAAATTTAGAAATATTGAAATTTTGAAATTTTGAAATTTTGAACTTTTGGAATTTTGAGATTTTGAAATTTCAAAATTTAAAAATTTTTAAAATTTTAAAATTTTAAAATTTTAAAATTTTTAAATTTTGAAATTTTGAAATTTTAAAATTTTGATATTTCGCAATTTTGGAATTTTGAAATTTTGAAATTTTGAAATTTTGAAATTTTGAAATTTTGAAATTTTGAAATTTTGAAATTTTGAAATTTTGCAATTTTGAAATTTTGAAATTTTGAAATTTTGAAATTTTGAAATTTTGAAATTTTGAAATTTTGAAATTTTGAAATTTTAAAATTTTGAAATTTTGAAATTTTGAAATTTTGAAATTTTGAAATTTTGAAATATTAAAATTTTGAAATTTTGAAATTTTGAAATTTTGAAATTTTGAAATTTTGATATTTTGATATTTTGAAATTTTAATATTTAGAAATATTGAAATTTTGAAATTTTGAAATTTTGAAATTTTGGAATTTTGAAATTTTGAAATTTCAAAATTTTGAAGTTTTGAAATTTTGGCATTTTGAAATTTTGAAATTTTGAAATATTGAAATTTCAAAATTTTAAAATTTTAAAATTTTGAAATTTTGAAATTTTGAAATGTTGAAATTTTTAAATTTTGATATTTTGCTATTTTGAAATTTTGAAATTTTGCAATTCTGGAATTTTGAAATTTTGAAATTTTGAAATTTTGAAATTTTGAAATTTTGAATTTTTTAAATTTTTAAATTTTTAAATTTTTAAATTTTGATGTTTTTAATTTTTTAAATTTTGAAATTTTGAAATTTTGAAATTTTAAAATTTTGAAATTTTAAAATTTTGAAATTTTGAAATTTTGAAATTTAGAAATTTAGAAATATTGAAATTTTGAAATTTTGAAATTTTGAAATTTTGAAATTTTGAAATTTTGAAATTTTGAAATTTTGAAATTCTGAAATTTTGAAATTTTGAAATTTTGGAATTTTGAAATTTTGAAATTTTGAAATTTTGAAATTTTGAAATTTTGAAATTTTGCAATTCTGGAATTTTGAAATTTTGAAATTTTAAAATTTTGAAATTTTGAAATTTTGAAATTTTGAAATTTTGACATTTTGAAAATTTGAAATTTTGAAATTTTGAAATTTTGAAATTTTGAAATTTTGAAATTTTGAAATTTTGAAACTTTGAAATTTTGAAATTTAGAAATTTTGCAATTTTGAAATTTTGAAATTTTGCAATTTTGGAATTTTGAAATTTTGAAATTTTAAAATTTTGAAATTTTAAAATTTTGAAATTTTGAAATTTTGACATTTTGAAAATTTTAAATTTTGAAGTTTTGAAATTTTGAAATTTTGAAATTTTGAAATTTTGAAATTTTGAAATTTTGAAATTTTGAAATTTTGAAATTTTGAAATTTTGAAATTTTGAAATATTGAAATTTTGAAATTTTGAAATTTTGAAATTTTGAAATTTTGAAATTTTGAAATTTTGAAATTTTGAAATTTTGAAATTTTGAAATTCTGAAATTTTGAAATTTTTAAATTTTGAAATTTTGAAATTTTGAAATTTTGAAATTTTGAAATTTGAAATTTTGAAATTTTGACATTTTGAAAATTTGAAATTTTGAAATTTTGAAATTTTGAAATTTTGAAATTTTGCAATTTTGGAATTTTGAAATTTTGAAATTTTGAAATTTTGAAATTTTGAAATTTTGAAATTTAGAAATTTAGAAATATTGAAATTTTGAAATTTTGAAATTTTGAAATTTTGAAATTTTGAAATTTTGAAATTTTGAAATTTTGAAATTTTGAAATTTTGAAATTTTGAAATTTTGAAATTTTGGCATTTTGAGATTTTGAAATTTTGAAATATTGAAATTTTGAAATTTTAAAATTTTAAAATTTTAAAATTATGAAATTTTGAAATTTTGACATTTTGAAAATTTGAAATTTTGAAATTTTGAAATTTTGAAATTTTGAAATTTTGAAATTTTGAAATTTTGAAATTTTGAAATTTTGAAATTTTGAAATTTTGAAATTTTGAAATTTTGAAATTTTGAAATTTTGAAATTTTGAAATTTAGAAATTTTGAAATATTGAAATTTTGAAATTTTGAAATTTTGAAATTTTGAAATTTTGAAATTTAAAAATTTTGAAATTTTGAAATTTTGAAATTTTGAAATTCTGAAATTTTGAAATTTTGAAATTTTAGAATTTTGAAATTTTGAAATTTCAAAATTTTAAAACTTTGAAATTTTGAAATTTTGAAATTTAGAAATATTGAAATTTTGAAATTTTGAACGTTTGGAATTTTGAGATTTTGAAATTTCAAAATTTTGAAATTTTTAAAATTTTAAAATTTTAAAATTTTTAAATTTTTAAATTTTGAAATTTTGAAATTTTAAAATTTTGATATTTCGCAATTTTGGAATTTTGAAATTTTGAAATTTTGAAATTTTGAAATTTTGAAATTTTGAAATTTTGAAATTTTTAAATTTTGACATTTTGAAATTTTGAAATTTTGAAATTTTCAAATTTTGAAATTTTGAAATTTTGAAATTTTAAAATTTTAAAATTTTGAAATTTTGAAATTTGAAATTTTGAAATCTTGAAATTTTTAAATTTTTAAATTTTTAAAAAATATTGAAATATTGAAATTTTGAAATTTTGAAATTTTGAAATTTTGAAATTTTGAAATTTTGAAATTTTGAAATTTTGAAATTTTGAAATTTTGAAATTTAGAAATATTGAAATTTTGAAATTTTGAAATTTTGAAATTTTGAAATTTTGAAATTTTGAAATTTTGAAATTTTGAAATTTTGAAATTTTGAAATTTTGCAATTTTGGAATTTTGAAATTTTGAAATTTTGAAATTTTGAAATTATGAAATTTAGAAATTTAGAAATATTGAAATTTTGAAATTTTGAAATTTTGAAATTTTGAAATTTTGAAATTTTGAATTTTGAAATTTTGAAATTTTGAAATTTTGAAATTTTGAAATTCTGAAATTTTGAAATTTTGAAATTTTGAAATTTTGAAATTTAGAAATTTAGAAATATTGAAATTTTGAAATTTTGAAATATTGAAATTTTGAAATTTTAAAATTTTAAAATTTTAAGATTTTGAAATTTTGGAATTTTGAAATTTTGAAATTTTGAAATTTTGACATTTTGAAAATTTGAAATTTTGAAATTTTGAAATTTTGAAATTTTGAAATTTTGAAATTTTGAAATTTTGAAATTTTGAAATTTTGAAATTTTGAAATTTTGAAATTTTGAAATTTAGAAATTTAGAAATATTGAAATTTTGAAATTTTGAATTTTGAAATTTTGAAATTTTGAAATTATGAAATTTTGAAATTTAGAAATTCTGAATTTTGAAATTTTGAAATTTTAGAATTTTGAAATTTTAAAATTTCAAAATTTTGAAACTTTGAAATTTTGAAATTTTGAAATTTAGAAATATTGAAATTTTGAAATTTTGAAATTTTGAACTTTTGGAATTTTGAGATTTTGAAATTTCAAAATTTAAAAATTTTTAAAATTTTAAAATTTTAAAATTTTAAAATTTTTAAATTTTGAAATTTTGAAATTTTAAAATTTTGATATTTCGCAATTTTGGAATTTTGAAATTTTGAAATTTTGAAATTTTGAAATTTTGAAATTTTGAAATTTTGAAATTTTGAAATTTTGAAATTTTGAAATTTTGCAATTTTGAAATTTTGAAATTTTGAAATTTTGAAATTTTGAAATTTTGAAATTTTGAAATTTTGAAATTTTGAAATTTTAAAATTTTGAAATTTTGAAATTTTGAAATTTTGAAATCTTGAAATTTTTAAATTTTTAAATTTTTAAAAAATATTGAAATATTGAAATTTTGAAATTTTGAAATTTTGAAATTTTGAAATTTTGAAATTTTGAAATTTTGAAATTTTGAAATTTAGAAATATTGGAATTTTGAAATTTTGAAATTTTGAAATTTTGAATTTTGAAATTTTGAAATTTTGAAATTTTGAAACTTTGAAATTTTGAAATTTTGAAATTTTGAAATTTTGAAATTTTGAAATTTTGAAATTTTGAAATTTTGCAATTTTGGAATTTTGAAATTTTGAAATTTTGAAATTTTGAAATTTAGAAATTTAGAAATATTGAAATTTTGAAATTTTGAAATTTTGAAATTTTGAAATTTTGAAATTTTGAAATTTTGAAATTCTGAAATTTTGAAATTTTGAAATTTTGGAATTTTGAAATTTTAAAATTTCAAAATTTTAAACTTTGAAATTTTGAAATTTAGAAATTTTGCAATTTTGAAATTTTGAAATTTTGAAATTTTGAAATTTTGAAATTTTGAAATTTTGAAATTTTGAAATTTTGAAATTTTGAAATTTTTAAATTTTTAAATTTTGACATTTTGAAATTTTGAAATTTTGAAATTTTCAAATTTTGAAATTTTGAAATTTTGAAATTTAGAAATTTAGAAATATTGAAATTTTGAAATTTTGAAATTTTGAAATTTTGAAATTTTGAAATTTTGAAATTTTGAAATTTTGAAATTTTGAAATTTTGAAATTTTGAAATTTGAAATTTTGAAATTTTGGCATTTTGAGATTTTGAAATTTTGAAATATTGAAATTTTGAAATTTTAAAATTTTAAAATTTTAAAATTATGAAATTTTGAAATTTTGACATTTTGAAAATTTGAAATTTTGAAATTTTGAAATTTTGAAATTTTGAAATTTTGAAATTTTGAAATTTTGAAATTTTGAAATTTTGAAATTTTGAAATTTTGAAATTTTGAAATTTTGAAATTTAGAAATTTAGAAATATTGAAATTTTGAAATTTTGAAATTTTGAAATTTTGAAATTTTGAAATTTTGAAATTTAAAAATTTTGAAATTTTGAAATTTTGAAATTTTGAAATTCTGAAATTTTGAAATTTTAGAATTTTGAAATTTTGAAATTTCAAAATTTTAAAACTTTGAAATTTTGAAATTTTGAAATTTAGAAATATTGAAATTTTGAAATTTTGAACGTTTGGAATTTTGAGATTTTGAAATTTCAAAATTTTGAAATTTTTAAAATTTTAAAATTTTAAAATTTTTAAATTTTTAAATTTTGAAATTTTGAAATTTTAAAATTTTGATATTTCGCAATTTTGGAATTTTGAAATTTTGAAATTTTGAAATTTTGAAATTTTGAAATTTTGAAATTTTGAAATTTTGAAATTTTTAAATTTTAAATTTTGACATTTTGAAATTTTGAAATTTTGAAATTTTCAAATTTTGAAATTTTGAAATTTTGAAATTTTAAAATTTTAAAATTTTGAAATTTTGAAATTTTGAAATTTTGAAATCTTGAAATTTTTAAATTTTTAAATTTTTAAAAAATATTGAAATATTGAAATTTTGAAATTTTGAAATTTTGAAATTTTGAAATTTTGAAATTTTGAAATTTTGAAATTTTGAAATTTTGAAATTTTGAAATTTAGAAATATTGAAATTTTGAAATTTTGAAATTTTGAAATTTTGAAATTTTGAAATTTTGAAATTTTGAAATTTTGAAATTTTGAAATTTTGAAATTTTGAAATTTTGCAATTTTGGAATTTTGAAATTTTGAAATTTTGAAATTTTGAAATTATGAAATTTAGAAATTTAGAAATATTGAAATTTTGAAATTTTGAAATTTTGAAATTTTGAAATTTTGAAATTTTGAAATTTTGAAATTTTGAAATTTTGAAATTTTGAAATTTTGAAATTTTGAAATTCTGAAATTTTGAAATTTTGAAATTTTGAAATTTTGAAATTTAGAAATTAGAAATATTGAAATTTTGAAATATTGAAATTTTGAAATTTTAAAATTTTAAAATTTTAAGATTTTGAAATTTTGGAATTTTGAAATTTTGAAATTTTGAAATTTTGACATTTTGAAAATTTGAAATTTTGAAATTTTGAAATTTTGAAATTTTGAAATTTTGAAATTTTGAAATTTTGAAATTTTGAAATTTTGAAATTTTGAAATTTTGAAATTTTGAAATTTAGAAATTTAGAAATATTGAAATTTTGAAATTTTGAAATTTTGAAATTTTGAAATTTTGAAATTATGAAATTTTGAAATTTAGAAATTCTGAATTTTGAAATTTTGAAATTTTAGAATTTTGAAATTTTAAAATTTCAAAATTTTGAAACTTTGAAATTTTGAAATTTTGAAATTTAGAAATATTGAAATTTTGAAATTTTGAAATTTCAATATTTCTAAATTTCAAAATTTCAAAATTTCAAAGTTTCAAAATTTTGAAATTTTAAAATTTCAAAATTCAGAATTTCTAAATTTCAAAATTTCATAATTTCAAAATTTCAAAATTTCAAAATTTCAAAATTTCAAAATTTCAATATTTCTAAATTTCTAAATTTCAAAATTTCAAAATTTCAAAATTTCAAAATTTCAAAATTTCAAAATTTCAAAATTTCAAAATTTCAAAATTTCAAAATTTCAAAATTTCAAAATTTCAAAATTTCAAATTTTCAAAATGTCAAAATTTCAAAATTTCAAAATTTCAAAATTCCAAAATTTCAAAATCTTAAAATTTTAAAATTTTAAAATTTCAAAATTTCAATATTTCAAAATTTCAAAATTTCAATATTTCTAAATTTCTAAATTTCAAAATTTCAAAATTTCAAAATTTCAAAATTTCAGAATTTCAAAATTTCAAAATTTCAAAATTTCAAAATTTCAAAATTTCAAAATTTCAAAATTTCAAAATTTCAAAATTTCAAAATTTCAAAATTTCAATATTTCTAAATTTCTAAATTTCATAATTTCAAAATTTCAAAATTTCAAAATTTCAAAATTCCAAAATTGCAAAATTTCAAAATTTCAAAATTTCAAAATTTCAAAATTTCAAAATTTCAAAATTTCAAAATTTCAAAATTTCAAAATTTCAAAATTTCAAAATTTCAAAATTTCAATATTTCTAAATTTCAAAATTTCAAAATTTCAAAATTTCAAAATTTCAAAATTTCAAAATTTCAAAATTTCAAAATTTCAAAATTTCAAAATTTCAAAATTTCAAAATTTCAATATTTCAATATTTTTTAAAAATTTAAAAATTTAAAAATTTCAAGATTTCAAAATTTCAAAATTTCAAAATTTCAAAATTTTAAAATTTTAAAATTTCAAAATTTCAAAATTTCAAAATTTGAAAATTTCAAAATTTCAAAATTTCAAAATGTCAAAATTTAAAAATTTAAAAATTTCAAAATTTCAAAATTTCAAAATTTCAAAATTTCAAAATTTCAAAATTCCAAAATTGCGAAATATCAAAATTTTAAAATTTCAAAATTTCAAAATTTAAAAATTTAAAAATTTTAAAATTTTAAAATTTTAAAAATTTCAATATTTTGAAATTTCAAAATCTCAAAATTCCAAACGTTCAAAATTTCAAAATTTCAATATTTCTAAATTTCAAAATTTCAAAATTTCAAAGTTTTAAAATTTTGAAATTTCAAAATTTCAAAATTCTAAAATTTCAAAATTTCAAAATTTCAGAATTTCAAAATTTCAAAATTTCAAAATTTCAAAATTTTTAAATTTCAAAATTTCAAAATTTCAAAATTTCAAAATTTCAAAATTTCAAAATTTCAATATTTCTAAATTTCTAAATTTCAAAATTTCAAAATTTCAAAATTTCAAAATTTCAAAATTTCAAAATTTCAAAATTTCAAAATTTCAAAATTTCAAAATTTCAAAATTTCAAAATTTCAAAATTTCAAAATTTCAAAATTTCAAAATTTCAAAATTTCAAATTTTCAAAATGTCAAAATTTCAAAATTTCATAATTTTAAAATTTTAAAATTTTAAAATTTCAAAATTTCAATATTTCAAAATTTCAAAATCTCAAAATGCCAAAATTTCAAAATTTCAAAATTTCAAAATTTCAAAATTTCAAAATTTCAAAATTTCAAAATTTCAAAATTTCAAAATTTCAAAATTTCAAAATTTCAATATTTCTAAATTTCTAAATTTCAAAATTTCAAAATTTCAAAATTTGAAAATTTCAAAATTTCAAAATTTCAAAATGTCAAAATTTAAAAATTTAAAAATTTCAAAATTTCAAAATTTCAAAATTTCAAAATTTCAAAATTTCAAAATTTCAAAATTTCAAAATTTCAAAATTTCAAAATTGCAAAATTTCTAAATTTCAAAATTTCAAAGTTTAAAAATTTTAAAATTTTAAAATTTCAAAATTCCAAAATTTCAAAATTTCAAAATTTCAGAATTTCAAAATTTCAAAATTTCAAAATTTCAAAATTTCAAAATTTCAAAATTTCAAAATTTCAATATTTCTAAATTTCTAAATTTCAAAATTTCAAAATTTCAAAATTTCAAAATTCCAAAATTGCAAAATTTCAAAATTTCAAAATTTCAAAATTTCAAAATTTCAAAATTTCAAAATTTCAAAATTTCAAAATTTCAAAGTTTCAAAATTTCAAAATTTCAAAATTTCAAAATTTCAAAATTTCAAAATTTCAAAATTTCAAAATTTGAAATTTTGAAATTTTGAAATTTTGAAATTTTGAAATTTTGAAATTTTGAAATTTTGAAATTTTGAAATTTTGAAATTTTGAAATTTTGAAATTTTGAAATTTTGAAATTTAGAAATTTAGAAATATTGAAATTTTGAAATTTTGAAATTTTGAAATTTTGAAATTTTGAAATTTTGAAATTATGAAATTTTGAAATTTAGAAATTCTGAATTTTGAAATTTTGAAATTTTAGAATTTTGAAATTTTAAAATTTCAAAATTTTGAAACTTTGAAATTTTGAAATTTTGAAATTTAGAAATATTGAAATTTTGAAATTTTGAAATTTTGAACTTTTGGAATTTTGAGATTTTGAAATCTCAAAATTTAAAAATTTTTAAAATTTTAAAATTTTAAAATTTTAAAATTTTTAAATTTTGAAATTTTGAAATTTTAAAATTTTGATATTTCGCAATTTTGGAATTTAGAAATTTTGAAATTTTGAAATTTTGAAATTTTGAAATTTTGAAATTTTGAAATTTTGAAATTTTGCAATTTTGAAATTTTGAAATTTTGAAATTTTGAAATTTTGAAATTTTGAAATTTTGAAATTTTGAAATTTTGAAATTTTGAAATTTTAAAATTTTGAAATTTTGAAATTTTGAAATTTTGAAATCTTGAAATTTTTAAATTTTTAAATTTTTAAAAAATATTGAAATATTGAAATTTTGAAATTTTGAAATTTTGAAATTTTGAAATTTTGAAATTTTGAAATTTTGAAATTTAGAAATATTGGAATTTTGAAATTTTGAAATTTTGAAATTTTGAAATTTTGAAATTTTGAAATTTTGAAATTTTGAAATTTTGAAACTTTGAAATTTTGAAATTTTGAAATTTTGAAATTTTGAAATTTTGAAATTTTGAAATTTTGAAATTTTGAAATTTTGCAATTTTGGAATTTTGAAATTTTGAAATTTTGAAATTTTGAAATTTAGAAATTTAGAAATATTGAAATTTTGAAATTTTGAAATTTTGAAATTTTGAAATTTTGAAATTTTGAAATTTTGAAATTTTGAAATTCTGAAATTTTGAAATTTTGAAATTTTGGAATTTTGAAATTTTAAAATTTCAAAATTTTTAAACTTTGAAATTTTGAAATTTAGAAATTTTGCAATTTTGAAATTTTGAAATTTTGAAATTTTGAAATTTTGAAATTTTGAAATTTTGAAATTTTGAAATTTTGAAATTTTGAAATTTTGAAATTTTGAAATTTTGAAATTTTGAAATTTTGAAATTTTGAAATTTTGAAATTTTTAAATTTTGAAATTTTGCAATTTTGGAATTTTGAAATTTTGAAATTTTGAAATTTTAAAATTTTGAAATTTTGAAATTTTGAAATTTTGAAATTTTGAAATTTTGAAATTTTGAAATTTTGAAATTTTGACATTTTGAAAATTTGAAATTTTGAAATTTTGGCATTTTGAGATTTTGAAATTTCGAGATATTGAAATTTTGAAATTTTAAAATTTTGAAATTTTGGAATTTTGAAATTTTGACATTTTGAAAATTTGAAATTTTGAAATTTTGAAATTTTGAAATTTTGAAATTTTGAAATTTTGAAATTTTGAAATTTTGAAATTTTGAAATTTTGAAATTTTGAAATTTTAAAATTTTGAAATTTTGAAATTTTGAAATTTTGAAATTTTGAAATTTTGAAATTTTGAAATTTTAAAATTTAGAAATTTAGAAATATTGAAATTTTGAAATTTTGAAATTTTGAAATTTTGAAATTTTGAAATTTTGAAATTTTGAAATTTTTAACTTTTAGAATTTTGAAATTTTGAAATTTCAAAATTTGGAAACTTTGAAATTTTGAAATTTTGAAATTTAGAAATATTGAAATTTTGAAATTTTGAAATTTTGAACTTTTGGAATTTTGAAATTTTGAAATTTTTAAAATTTTAAAATTTTAAAATTTTTAAATTTTTAAATTTTGAAGTTTTGAAATTTTAAAAATTTTGAAATTTTGAAATTTTGATATTTTAAAATTTTGAAATTTCGAAATTTTGAAATTTAAAATTTTGGTGTCTTAAAATTTTGAAATTTTGAAATTTTGAAATTTTGAAATTTTGAAATTTTTAAAATTTGAAATTTTAAAATTTTGAAATTTTGAAATTTAAAAATTTTGAAATTTTAAAATTTTGAAATTTTTAAATTTGAAATTTTGAAATTTTAAAATTTCGAAATTTTAAAATTTTGAAATTTTGAGATTTTCAAATTTTGAAATTTTGAAATTTTCAAACTTTGAAAAGTTGAAATTTTAAAATTTTGATATTTTGAAATTTTGAAATTTTGAAATTTTAAAATTTTGAAACTTTGAAATTTTTAAAATTTTGAAATTTTTAAATTTTTAAATTCTTAAATTTTGAAATTTTGAAATTTTGAAATTTTGAAATTTTGAAATTTTGAAATTTTAAAATTTTGAAATTTTGAAATTTTGAAATTTTGAAATTTTGAAATTTTGAAATTTTGAAATTTTGAAATTTTGAAATTTTGAAATTTTGAAGTTTTGAAATTTTGAAATTTAGAAGTATTGAAATTTTGAAATTTTGAAATTTTGAAATTTTGGGATTTTGAGATTTTGAAATTTTGAAATTTTGAAACTTTAAAATTTTAAAATTTTGAAATTTTGAAATTTTGATATTTTGAAATTTTGAAATTTTGAAATTTTGAAATTTTAAAATTTTGAAATTTTGAAATTTTAAAATTTTGAAATTTTGAAATTTTGGCATTTTGAAATTTTAAAATTTTAAAATTTTAAAATTTTAAAATTTTGAAATTTTGAAATTTTAAAATTTTGATATTTCGCAATTTTGGAATTTTAAAATTTTGAAATTTTGAAATTTTGAAATTTTGAAATTGTGAAATTTTGAAATTTTGAAATTTTGAAATTTTGAAATTTTGAAATTTTGAAAATTAGAAATATTGAAATTTTGAAATTTTGAAATTTGTAAATTTCTAAATTCGTAAATTTTGAAATTTCGAAATTTTGAAATTTTGAAATTTTGAAATTTTGAAATTTTAAAATTTTGAAATTTTGAAATTTTGAAATTTTGAAATTTTGAAATTTTTAAATTTTGAAATTTTTAAATTTTGAAATTTTGAAATTTTGAAATTTTGAAATTTTGAAATTTTGAAATTTTGAAATTTTGAAATTTAGAAATATTGAAATTTTGAAATTTTGAAATTTTGAAATTTTGGGATTTTGAGATTTTGAAATTTTGAAATTTTGAAATTTTGAAACTTTAAAATTTTAAAATTTTGAAATTTTGAAATTTTGATATTTTGAAATTTTGAAATTTTGAAATTTTGAAATTTTGAAATTTTAAAATTTTAAAATTTTGAAATTTTGAAATTTTGGCATTTTGAAATTTTGAAATTTCAAAATTTTGAAATTTTGAAATTTTGAAATTTTGGGATTTTGAGATTTTGAAATTTTGAAATTTTGAACTTTTGAAATTTTGAAACTTTAAAACTTCAAAATTTTGAAATTTTTAAATTTTGAAATTTTAATATTTTGAAATTTTGAAATTTTGAAATTTTGAAATTTTGAAATTTTGAAATTTTGAAATTTTGGAATTTTGAAATTTTGAAATTTTGAAATTTTGAAATTTTAAAATTTTGAAATTTTGAAATTTTGAAATTGTGAAATTTTGAAATTTTGAAATTTTGAAATTTTGAAATTTTGACATTTTGAAAATATGATATTGTGAAATTTTGAAATTTTGAAATTTTGAAATTTTGAAATTTTGAAATTTTGAAATTTTGAAATTTTGAAATTTTGAAATTTTGAAATTTTGAAATTTTGAAATTTTGAAATTTTGAAATTTTGAAATATTGAAATTTTGAAATTTTAAAATTTTGAAATTTTGAAATTTTGAAATTTTGGAATTTTGAAATTTTGAAATTTTGAAATTTCGAAATTTTGAAATTTTGAAATTTTGAAATTTTGAAATTTTGAAATTTTGAAATTTTGAAATTTTGAAATTTTGAAATTTTAAAATTTTGAAATTTTGAAATTTTGAAATTTTGAGATTTTGACATTTTGAAATTTTGAAATTTTAAAATTTTGAAATTTTGAAATTTTAAAATTTTGAAATTTTGAAATTTTGGCATTTTGAAATTTTGAAATTTTAAAATTTTAAAATTTTAAAATTTTGAAATTTTGAAATTTTAAAATTTTGATATTTCGCAATTTTGGAATTTTAAAATTTTGAAATTTTGAAATTTTGATATTTTGAAATTGTGAAATTTTGAAATTTTTAAATTTTGAAATTTTGAAATTTTGAAATTTTGAAAATTAGAAATATTGAAATTTTGAAATTTTGAAATTTGTAAATTTCTAAATTCGTAAATTTTGAAATTTTGAAATTTTGAAATTTTTAAATTTTTAAATTTTGAAATTTTGAAATTTTTAAATTTTGAAATTTTGAAATTTTGAAATTTTGAAATTTTGAAATTTTGAAATTTAGAAATATTGAAATTTTGAAATTTTGAAATTTTGAAATTTTGGGATTTTGAGATTTTGAAATTTTGAAATTTTGAAATTTTGAAACTTTAAAATTTTAAAATTTTGAAATTTTGAAATTTTGATATTTTGAAATTTTGAAATTTTGAAATTTTGAAATTTTGAAATTTTAAAATTTTGAAATTTTGAAATTTTGAAATTTTGGCATTTTGAAATTTTGAAATTTCAAAATTTTGAAATTTTGAAATTTTGAAATTTTGGGATTTTGAGATTTTGAAATTTTGAAATTTTGAACTTTTGAAATTTTGAAACTTTAAAACTTCAAAATTTTGAAATTTTGAAATTTTGAAATTTTAATATTTTGAAATTTTGAAATTTTGAAATTTTGAAATTTTGAAATTTTGAAATTTTGAAATTTCGCAATTTTGAAATTTTGAAATTTTGAAATTTTGAAATTTTGAAATTTTGAAATTTTGAAATTTTGAAATTTTGAAATTTTGAAATTTTGAAATTTTGAAATTTTGAAATTTTGAAATTTTGAAATTTTGAAATTTTGAAATCTTGGAATTTTGAAATTTTGAAATTTTGAAATTTTGAAATTTTGAAATTTAGAAATATTGAAATTTTGAAATTTTGAAATTTTGAAATTTTGAAATTTTGACATTTTGAAAATATGATATTGTGAAATTTTGAAATTTTGAAATTTTGAAATTTTGAAATTTTGAAATTTTGAAATTTTGAAATTTTGAAATTTTGAAATTTTGAAATTTTGAAATTTTGAAATTTTGAAATTTTGAAATTTTGAAATATTGAAATTTTGAAATTTTAAAATTTTGAACTTTTGAAATTTTGAAATTTTGGAATTTTGAAATTTTGAAATTTTGAAATTTTGAAATTTCGAAATTTTGAAATTTTGAAATTTTGAAATTTTGAAATTTTGAAATTTTGAAATTTTGAAATTTTGAAATTTTGAAATTTTAAAATTTTGAAATTTTGAAATTTTGAAATTTTGAAATTTTGAGATTTTGACATTTTGAAATTTTGAAATTTTGATATTTTGAAATTTTGATATTTAGAAATATTGAAATATTGAAATTTTGAAATTTTGAAATTTTGGAATTTTGAAATTTTGAAATTTTAAAATTTTGAAGTTTTGAAATTTTGGCATTTTGCGATTTTGAAATTTTGAAATATTGAAATTTTGAAATTATAAAATTTTAAAATTTTGAAATTTTGAAATTTTGAAATTTTGAAATTTTGATATTTTGAAATTTTGAAATTTTAAAATTTTGGAATTTTGAAATTTTGAATTTTTTAAATTTTGAAATTTTGAAATTTTTTTTTTGAAATTTTGAAATTTTGAAATTTTGAAATTTTGAAATTTTGAAATTTTGAAATTTTGAAATTTTGAAATTTTGAAATTTAGAAATATTAAAATTTTGAAATTTTGAAATTTTGAAATTTTTAAATTCTGAAATTTTGAAATTTTGAAATTTTGAAATTTTGAAATTTTGAAATTTTGAAATTTTGAAATTTTGAAATTTAGAAATATTAAAATTTTGAAATTTTGAAATTTTGAAATTTTGAAATTTTGAAATTTTGAAATTTTGAAATTTAGAAATATTAAAATTTTGAAATTTTTAAATTTTTAAATTCTGAAATTTTGAAACTGTGAAATTTTGAAATTTATAAATATTGAAATTTTGAAATTTTGAAATTTTGAAATTTTGAACTTTTGGAATTTTGAAATTTTAAAATTTTGAAATTTTGAAATTTTCAAATTTTGAAATTTTGAAATATTGAAATTTTGAAATTTCGAAATTTCGAAATTTCGAAATTTTGAAAATTTGAAATATTAAAATTTTAAAATTCTGAAATTTTGAAACTGTGAAATTTTGAAATTTATAAATATTGAAATTTTGAAGTTTTGAAATTTTGGCATTTTGCGATTTTGAAATTTTGAAATTTTGAAATTTTGAAATTTAGAAATATTGAAATTTTGAAATTTTAAAATTTTGAACTTTTGGAATCTTGAAATTTTGAAATTTCAAAATTTTGAAATTTTGAAATATTAAAATTTTAAAATTTTGAAATTTTGAAATTTTGATATTTTGAAATTTTGATATTTTGAAATTTTGAAATTTTGAAATTTTGAAATTTTGAAATTTTGAAATTTTGAAATTTTAAAATTTTGAAATTTTGAAATTGTGAAATTTTGACATTTTGAAAATTTGAAATTTTCGAAATTTTGAAATTTTGAAATTTTGAAATATAAAAATTTTGAAATTTTGAAATTTTGAAATTTTTAAATTTTTAAAAAATATTGAAATATTGAAATTTGAAATTTTGAAATTTTGAAATTTTGAAACTTTGAAATTTTGAAATTTTGAAATTTTGAAATTTTGAAATTTTGAAATTTCAAAATTTCAAAATTTTGAAATTTTGAAATTTTAAAATTTTGAAATTTTGAAATTTTGAAATTTTGGAATTTTAAATTTTGAAATTTTTAAATTTTTAAATTTTGAAATTTTAATATTTTGAAATTTTGAAATTTTGAAATTTTGAAATTTTGAAATTTTGAAATTTTGAAATTTTGGAATTTTGAAATTTTGAAATTTTGAAATTTTGAAATTTTAAAATTTTGAAATTTTGAAATTTTGAAATTGTGAAATTTTGAAATTTTGAAATTTTGAAATTTGAAATTTTGACATTTTGAAAATATGATATTGTGAAATTTTGAAATTTTGAAATTTTGAAATTTTGAAATTTTGAAATTTTGAAATTTTGAAATTTTGAAATTTTGAAATTTTGAAATTTTGAAATTTTGAAATTTTGAAATTTTGAAATTTTGAAATTTTGAAATTTTGAAATTTTGAAATATTGAAATTTTGAAATTTTAAAATTTTGAAATTTTGAAATTTTGAAATTTTGGAATTTGAAATTTTGAAATTTTGAAATTTCGAAATTTTGAAATTTTGAAATTTTGAAATTTTGAAATTTTGAAATTTGAAATTTTGAAATTTTGAAATTTTGAAATTTTAAAATTTTGAAATTTTGAAATTTTGAAATTTTGAGATTTTGACATTTTGAAATTTTGAAATTTTAAAATTTTGAAATTTTGAAATTTTAAAATTTTGAAATTTTGAAATTTTGGCATTTTGAAATTTTGAAATTTTAAAATTTTAAAATTTTAAAATTTTGAAATTTTGAAATTTTAAAATTTTGATATTTCGCAATTTTGGAATTTTAAAATTTTGAAATTTTGAAATTTTGATATTTTGAAATTGTGAAATTTTGAATTTTGAAATTTTGAAATTTGAAAATTAGAAATATTGAAATTTTGAAATTTTGAAATTTGTAAATTTCTAAATTCGTAAATTTTGAAATTTTGAAATTTTGAAATTTTTAAATTTTTAAATTTTGAAATTTTGAAATTTTGAAATTTTGAAATTTTGAAATTTTGAAATTTGAAATTTTGAAATTTAGAAATATTGAAATTTTGAAATTTTGAAATTTTAAAATTTTGGGATTTTGAGATTTTGAAATTTTGAAATTTTGAAATTTTGAAACTTTAAAATTTTAAAATTTTGAAATTTTGAAATTTTGATATTTTGAAATTTTGAAATTTTGAAATTTTGAAATTTTGAAATTTTAAAATTTTGAAATTTTGAAATTTTGAAATTTTGGCATTTTGAAATTTTGAAATTTCAAATTTTGAAATTTTTT
>CATPCP010000074.1:0-35675 GCA_955652365.1 Eristalinus aeneus
TTTCGAAATTTTGAAATTTTGAAATTTTGAAATTTTGAAATTTTGAAATTTTGAAATTTTTGAAATTTTGAAATTTTGAAATTTTGAAATTTTGAAATTTTTAAATTTTGAAATTTTGAAATTTTGAAATTTTGAAATTTTGAAATTTTGAAATTTTGAAATTTTGAAATTTTAAAATTTTGAAATTTTGAAATTTTGAAATTTTAACATTTTGAAATTTTAAAATTTTGAAATTTTGAAATTTTGAAATTTTGAAATTTTGAAATTTTGAAATTTTGAAATTTTGAAATTTTGAAATTTAAAATTTTGAAATTTTGAAATTTTGAAATTTTGAAATTTTGAAATTTTGAAATTTTGAAATTTTGAAATTTTGAAATTTTAAAATTTTGAAATTTTGAAATTTTGAAATTTTGAAATTTTGAAATTTTGAAATTTTGAAATTTTAAAATTTTGAAATTTTGAAATTTTAACATTTTGAAATTTTAAAATTTTGAAATTTTGAAATTTTGAAATTTTGAAATTTTGAAATTTTGAAATTTTGAAATTTTGAAATTTTGAAATTTTGAAATTTTAAAATTTTGAAATTTTGAAATTTTGAAATTTTAACATTTTGAAATTTTAAAATTTTGAAATTTTGAAATTTTGAAATTTTGAAATTTTGAAATTTTAAAATTTTGAAATTTTGAAATTTTAACATTTTGAAATTTTAAAATTTTGAAATTTTGAAATTTTGAAATTTTGAAATTTTGAAATTTTGAAATTTTGAAATTTTGAAATTTTGAGATTTTGAAATTTTTAAATTTTTAAATTTTTAAATTTTTAAGTTTTGAAATCTTGAAATTTTGAAATTTTGAAATTTTGAAATTTTGAAATTTTGAAATTTTGAAATTTTGAAATTTTGAAATTTTGAAATTTTGAAATTTTGAAATTTTGAAATTTTGAAATCTTGAAATTTTGAAATTTTGAAATTTTGAAATATTGAAATTTTGAAATTTTCAAATTTTGAAATTTCGAAATTTTGAAATTTTTAAATTTTTAAATTTTAAAGTTTTGAAATCTTGAAATTTTGAAATTTTGAAATTTAGAAATTTTGAAATTTTGAAATTTTGAAATTTTGAAGTTTTGAAATTTTGAAATTTTGAAATTTTGAAATTTTCAAATTTTGAAATTTTGAAATTTTGAAATTTTGAAATTTTGAAATTTTGAAATTTTGAAATTTTGAAATTTTGAAATTTTGAAATTTTGAAATTTTGAAATTTTGAAATTTTGAAATTTTGAAATTTTGAAATTTTGAAATTTTGAAATTTTGAAATTTTGAAATTTTGAAATTTTGAAATTTTGAAATTTTGAAATTTTGAAATTTTGAAATTTTGAAATTTTGAAATTTTGAAATTTTGAAATTTTGAAATTTTGAAATTTTGAAATTTTGAAATTTTAAAATTTTAAAATTTTGAAATTTTGAAATTTTGAAATTTTGAAATTTTGAAATCTTGAAATTTTGAAATTTTGAAATTTTGAAATAGTGATATTTTGAAATTTTGAAATTTTGAAATTTTGAAATTTTGAAATTTTGAAATTTAGAAATTTTGAAATTTTGAAATTTTGAGATTTTGAGATTTTGAGATTTTGAAATTTTGAAATTTTGAAATTTTGAAATTTTGAGATTTTGAGATTTTGAAATTTTGAAACCTTGAAGTTTTGAAATTTTAAAATTTTGAAATTCTAAATTTCTGTAGTTTTGAAATTTTGAAATTTTGAAATTTTGAAATTTTGAATTTTTGAAATTTGGAAATTTTAAAATTTTGAAATTTTGAAATTTTGAAATTTTGAAATTTTGAAACCTTGAAGTTTTGAAATTTTAAAATTTTGAAATTCTAAATTTCTGTAGTTTTGAAATTTTGAAATTTTGAAATTTTGAAATTTTGAATTTTTGAAATTTTGAAGTTTCGAAATTTTGAAATTTTGAAATTTTGAAATTTGGAAATTTTAAAATTTTGAAATTTTGAAATTTTGAAATTTTGAAATTTTGAAATTTTGAAATTTTGAAATTTTGAGATTTTGAGATTTTGAAATTTTGAAATTTTGAGATTTTGAAATTTTGAAACCTTGAAGTTTTGAAATTTTAAAATTTTGAAATTCTAAATTTCTGTAGTTTTGAAATTTTGAAATTTTGAAATTTTGAAATTTTGAATTTTTGAAATTTTGAAGTTTCGAAATTTTGAAATTTTGAAATTTTGAAGTTTTGAAATTTTGAAATTTTGAAATCTTGAAACTTTGAAATTTTGAAATTTTGAAATTTTGAAATTTTGAAATTTTGAAATTTTGAATTTTTGAAATTTTGAAATTTTGAAATTTTGAAAGCTAAAAATTTTTAAATTTTTAAATTTTTAAATTTTGAAATTTTAAAATTTTAAAATTCTAAAATATTGAAATTTTGAAATTTTGAAATTTTGAAATTTTGAAATTTTAAAATTTTGAAATTTTGAAATTTTGAAATGTTGAAGTTTTGAAATTTTGAAATTTTAAAATTCTGAAATTTTGAATTTTTAAAATTTTGAAATTTTGAAATTCTGAAATTTTGAAATTTTGAAATTTTGAAATTTTTAAATTTTGAAATTTTGAAATTTTGAAATTTTGAAATTTTGAAATTTTGAAATTTTGAAATTTTGAAATTTTGAAATATTGAAATTTTGAAATTTTGAAATTTTGAAATTTTGAAATTTTGAAATTTTGAAATTTTGAAATTTTGAAATTTTGAAATTTTGAAATTTTGAAATTTTGAAATTTTGAAATTTTGAAATTTTGAAATTTTGAAATTTTGAAATTTTGAAATTTTGAAATTTTGAAATTTTGAAATTTTAAAATTTTAAAATTTTGAAATTTTAAAATTTTGAAGTTTTGAAATTTTGAAATTTTGAAATTTTGAAATTTTAAAATTTTAAAATTTTAAAATTTTGAAATTTTGAAATTTTGAAATTTTGAAATTTTGAAATTTTGATATTTTGAAATTGTGAAATTTTGAAATTTGGAAATTCTGTAGTTTTGAAATTTTGAAGTTTTCAAATTTTGAAATTTTGAAATTTTGAAATTTTAAAATTCTGAAATTTTGAAATTTTGAAATTTTGAAATTTTGAAATTTTGAAATTCTGAAATTTTGAAATTTTGAAATTTTGAAATTTTGAAATCCCGAAATTTTTATATATTAAAATTTTGAAATTTTAAAATTTTGAAAGTTTAAAATTTTGAAATTTTGAAATTTTGAAATTTTAAAATTTTAAAATTCTGAAATTTTGAAATTTTGAAATTTTGAAATTTTGAAATTTTAAAATTTTGAAATTTTGAAATTTTGAAATTTTGAAATTTTGAAATTTTGAAATTTTGAAATTTTGAAATTTCGAAATTTTGAAATTTTAAAATTCTGAAATTTTGAAATTTTGAAATTTTGAAATTTTGAAATGTTTAAATTTTGAAATTTTGAAATTTTGAAATTTTGAAATTTTGAAATTTTGAAATTTTGAAATTTTGAAATTTTGGAATTTTGAAATTTTGAAATTTTGAAATTTTGAAATTTTGAAATTTTGAAATTTCGAAATTTTGAAATTTTAAAATTCTGAAATTTTGAAATTTTGAAATTTTGAAATTTTGAAATGTTTAAATTTTGAAATTTTGAAATTTTGAAATTTTGAAATTTTGAAATTTTGAAATTTTGAAATTTTGAAATTTTAAAATTTTGAAATTTTGAAATTTTGAAATTTTGAAATTTTGAAATTTTGAAATTTTGAAATTTCGAAATTTTGAAATTTTAAAATTCTGAAATTTTGAAATTTTGAAATTTTGAAATTTTGAAATGTTTAAATTTTGAAATTTTGAAATTTTGAAATTTTGAAATGTTTAAATTTTGAAATTTTGAAATATTGAAATTTTGAAATTTTAAAATTCTGAAATTTTGAAATTTTGAAATTTTGAAATTTTGAAATTTTGAAATGTTTAAATTTTGAAATTTTGAAATTTTGAAATTTTGAAATTTTGAAATTTTGAAATTTTGAAATTTTGAAATTTTGAAATTTTGAAATTTTGAAATTTTGAAATTTTGAAATTTTGAAATTTTGAAATTTTGAAATTTCGAAATTTTGAAATTTTAAAATTCTGAAATTTTGAAATTTTGAAATTTTGAAATGTTTAAATTTTGAAATTTTGAAATTTTGAAATTTTGAAATTTTGAAATTTTGAAATTTTGAAATTTTGAAATTTTGAAATTTTGAAATTTTAAAATTTTAAAATTTTGAAATTTTAAAATTTTGAAGTTTTGAAATTTTGAAATTTTGAAATTTTGAAATTTCGAAATTTTGAAATTTTAAAATTCTGAAATTTTGAAATTTTGAAATGTTTAAATTTTGAAATTTTGAAATTTTGAAATTTTGAAATTTTGAAATTTTGAAATTTTGAAATTTTGAAGTTTTCAAATTTTGAAATTTTGAAATTTTGAAATTTTGAAATTTTGAAATTTTGAATTTTGAAATTTTGAAATTTTGAAATTTTGAAATTTTGAAATTTTGAAATTTTGAAATTTTGAAATTTTGAAATTTTGAAATTTTGAAATTTTGAAATTTTGAAATTTTGAAATTTTGAAATTTTAAAATTTTGAAATTTTGAAATTTTGAAATTTTGAAATTTTGAAATTTTGAAATTTTGAAATTTAAAAATTTTAAAATTTTGAAATTTTGAAATTTTGAAATTTAGAAATTTAGAAATTTTGAAATTTGGAAGTTCTGTAGTTTTGAAATTTTGAAATTTTGAAGTTTTCAAATTTTGAAATTTTGAAATTTTGAAATTTTGAAATTTTGAAATTTTGAAATTTTGAAATTTTGAAATTTTGAAATTTTGAAATTTTGAAATTTTGAAAATTTGAAATTTTGAAATTTTGAAATTTTTAAATTTTGAAATTTTTAAATTTTGAGATTTTAAAATTTTGAAATTTTGAAATTTTGAAATTTTAAAATTTTAAAATTTTGAAATTTTTAAATTTTGTAATTTTGTAATTTTGAAATTTTGAAATTTTGAAATTTTGAAATTTTGAAATTTTGAAATTTTGAAATTTTGAAATTTTGAAATTTTGAAATTTTGAAATTTTGAAATTTTGAAATTTTGAAATTTTGAAACTTTGAAATTTTGAAATTTTGAAATTTTGAAATTTTGAAATTTTGAAATTTTGAAATTTTGAAATTTTGAAATTTTGAAATTTTGAAATTTTGAAATTTTGAAATTTTGAAATTTTGAAATTTTGAAATTTTGAAATTTTGAAATTTTGAAATTTTGAAATTTTGAAATTTTAAAATTTTGAATTTTTGAAATTTTGAAATTTTGAAATTTTGAATTTTTGAAATTTTGAAATTTTGAAATTTTGAAATCTTAAAATTTTGAAATTTTGAAATTTTGAAATTTTGAAATTTCGAAATTTTGAAATTTTGAAATTTTGAAATTTTGAAATTTTGAAATTTTGAAAATTTGAAATTTTGAAATTTTGAAATTTTGAAATTTTGAAATTTTGAAATTTTGAAATTTTGAAATTTTGAAATTTTGAAATTTTGAAATTTTGAAATTTTGAAATTTTGAAAATTTGAAATTTCGGAATTTTGAAATTTTAAAATTCTGAAATTTTGAAATTTTGAAATTTTGAAATTTTGAAATGTTTAAATTTTGAAATTTTGAAATTTTGAAATTTTGAAATTTTGAAATTTTGAAATTTTGAAATTTAAAAATTTTAAAATTTTAAAATTTTGAAATTTTGAAATTTGGAAATTTAGAAATTTAGAAATTTTGAAATATGGAAGTTCTGTAGTTTTGAAATTTTGAAATTTCGAAGTTTTCAAATTTTGAAATTTTGAAATTTTGAAATTTTGAAATTTTGAAATTTAGAAATTTTGAAATTTTGAAATTTTGAAATTAAGATATTTTGAAATTTTGAAATTTCGAAATTTTGAAATTTTGAAATTTTGAAATTTTGAAATTTTGAAATTTTGAAATTTTGAAATTTTGAAATTTTTGAAATTTTGAAATTTTGAAATTTTGAAATTTTGAAATTTTTAAATTTTGAAATTTTGAAATTTTGAAATTTTGAAATTTTTAAATTTTGAAATTTTGAAATTTTGAAATTTTGAAATTTTGAAATTTTAAAATTTTGAAATTTTGAAATTTTGAAATTTTAACATTTTGAAATTTTAAAATTTTGAAATTTTGAAATTTTGAAATTTTGAAATTTTGAAATTTTAAAATTTTGAAATTTTGAAATTTTAACATTTTGAAATTTTAAAATTTTGAAATTTTGAAATTTTGAAATTTTGAAATTTTGAAATTTTGAAATTTTGAAATTTTGAAATTTAAAATTTTGAAATTTTGAAATTTTGAAATTTTGAAATTTTGAAATTTTGAAATTTTGAAATTTTGAAATTTTGAAATTTTGAAATTTTAAAATTTTGAAATTTTGAAATTTTGAAATTTTGAAATTTTGAAATTTTGAAATTTTGAAATTTTAAAATTTTGAAATTTTGAAATTTTAACATTTTGAAATTTTAAAATTTTGAAATTTTGAAATTTTGAAATTTTGAAATTTTGAAATTTTGAAATTTTGAAATTTTAAAATTTTGAAATTTTGAAATTTTGAAATTTTGAAATTTTGAAATTTTGAAATTTTGAAATTTTGAAATTTTGAAATTTTGAAATTTTGAAATTTTGAAATTTTGAAATTTTGAAATTTTGAAATTTTGAAATTTTGAAATTTTAAAATTTTAAAATTTTGAAATTTTGAAATTTTGAAATTTTGAAATTTTGAAATCTTGAAATTTTGAAATTTTGAAATTTTGAAATATTGATATTTTGAAATTTTGAAATTTTGAAATTTTGAAATTTCGAAATTTTGAAATTTTTAAATTTTTAAATTTTTAAGTTTTGAAATCTTGAAATTTTGAAATTTTGAAATTTAGAAATTTTGAAATTTTGAAATTTTGAAATTTTGAAATTTTGAAATTTTGAAATTTTGAAATTTTGAAATTTTGAAATTTTGAAATTTTGAAATTTTGAAATTTTGAAATTTTGAAATTTTGAAATTTTGAAATTTTGAAATTTTGAAATTTTGAAATTTTGAAATTTTGAAATTTTGAAGTTTTGAAATTTTGACATTTTGAAATTTTGAAATTTTGAAATTTTGAAATTTTAAAATTTTGAAATTTTGAAATTTTGAAATTTTGAAATTTTGAAATTTTGAAATTTTGAAATTTTGAAATTTTGAAATTTTGAAATTTTGAAATTTTGAAATTTTGAAATTTTGAAATTTTGAAATTTTGAAATTTTGAAATTTTGAAATTTTGAAATTTTGAAATTTTGAAAGTTTAAAATTTTGAAATTTTTAAATTTTGTAATTTTTAAATTTTGAAATTTTAAAACTCTGAAATTTTGAAAATTTGAAATTTTAAAATTTTGAAATTTTGAAAATTTGAAATTTAGAAATTTTGAAATTTTGAAATTTTGAAATTTTGAAATTTTGAAATTTTGAAATTTTGAAATTTTGAAATTTTGAAATTTTGAAATTTTGAAAATCTGAAATTTTGAAATTTTGAAATTTTGAAATTTTGAAATTTTGAAATTTTGAAATTTTGAAATTTTAAATTTTGAAATTTTGAAATTTTAAATTTTTGAAATTTTGATATTTTTAAATTTTTAAATTTTTAAATTTTGAAATTTTTAAATTCTGAAATTCTGTAGTTTTGAAATTTTGAAATTTTGAAGTTTTGAAATTTTGAAATTTTGAAATTTTGAAATTCTGAAATTTTTAAATTCTGAAATTCTGTTGTTATGAAATTTTGAAATTTTGAAATTTTGAAATTTTGAAATTTTGAAATTTTGAAGTTTTGAAATCTTAAAATTTTGAAATTCTGAGATTCTGTAGTTTTGAAATTTTGAAATTTTGAAGTTTTGAAATTTTAAAATTTTGAAATTTTGAAATTTGGAAATTTTGAAATTTTGAGATTTTGAAATTTTGAAATTTTGAGATTTTGAAAATTTGAAATCTTGAAATTTTGAAATTTTAAAATTTTGAAATTCTAAATTTCTGTAGTTTTGAAATTTTGAAATTTTGAAATTTTGAAATTTTGAAATTTCGAAATTTTGAAATTTCGAAATTTTTAAATTTTTAAATTTTTAAATTTTGAAATTTTGAAATTTTGAAATTCTGAAATTTTTAAATTCTGAATTTCTGTAGTTTTGAAATTTTGAAATTTTGAAATTTTGAAATTTTGAAATTTTGAAATTTTGAAATTTTGAAATTTTGAAATTTTGAAATTTTGAAATTTTGAAGTTTTGAAATCTTGAAATTTTGAAATTCTGAGATTCTGTAGTTTTGAAATTTTGAAATTTTGAAGTCTTGAAATTTTAAAATTTTGAAATTTTGAAATTTGGAAATTTTAAAATTTTGAAATTTTGAAATTTTGAAATTTTGAAATTTTGAAATTTTGAAATTTTGAAATTTTGAGATTTTGAGATTTTGAGATTTTGAGATTTTGAAATTTTGAAATTTTGAGATTTTGAAATTTTGAAACCTTGAAGTTTTGAAATTTTAAAATTTTGAAATTCTAAATTTCTGTAGTTTTGAAATTTTGAAATTTTGAAATTTTGAAATTTTGAATTTTTGAAATTTTGAAGTTTCGAAATTTTGAAATTTTGAAATTTTGAAGTTTTGAAATTTTGAAATTTTGAAATCTTGAAACTTTGAAATTTTGAAATTTTGAAATTTTGAAATTTTGAAATTTTGAAATTTTGAATTTTTGAAATTTTGAAATTTTGAAATTTTGAAAGCTAAAAATTTTTAAATTTTTAAATTTTTAAATTTTGAAATTTTAAAATTTTAAAATTCTAAAATATTGAAATTTTGAAATTTTGAAATTTTGAAATTTTGAAATTTTAAAATTTTGAAATTTTGAAATTTTGAAATGTTGAAGTTTTGAAATTTTGAAATTTTAAAATTCTGAAATTTTGAATTTTTAAAATTTTGAAATTTTGAAATTCTGAAATTTTGAAATTTTGAAATTTTGAAATTTTTAAATTTTGAAATTTTGAAATTTTGAAATTTTGAAATTTTGAAATTTTGAAATTTTAAATTTTTGAAATTTTGAAATTTTGAAATTTTGAAATTTTGAAATTTTGAAATCCTGAAATTTTAAAATATTAAAATTTTGAAATTTTGAAATTTTGAAATTTTGAAATTTTGAAATTTTGAAATTTTGAAATTTTGAAATTTTGAAATTTTGAAATTTTGAAATTTTAAAATTCTGAAATTTTGAAATTTTGAAATTTTGAAGCTCTGAAATTTTGAAATTTTGAAATTTTGAAATTTTGAAATTTTGAAATTTTGAAATTTTGAAATTTTGAAATTTTGAAATTTTGAAATTTTGAAATTTTGAAATTTTGAAATTTTGAAATTTTGAAATTTTGAAATTTTGAAATTTTGAAATTTTGAAATTTTGAAATTTTGAAATTTTGAAATTTTGAAATTTTGAAATTTTGAAATTTTGAAATTTTGAAATTTTGAAGTCCGGAAATTTTAAAATACTAAAATTTTGAAATTTTGAAATTTAAAAGTTTTGAAATTTTATAATTTGGAAATTTTGAAATTTTGAAATTTTGAAATTTTGAAATTTAAAAATTTTAAAATTTTAAAATTTTGAAATTTTGAAATTTAGAAATTTAGAAATTTTGAAATATGGAAGTTCTGTAGTTTTGAAATTTTGAAATTTCGAAGTTTTCAAATTTTGAAATTTTGAAATTTTGAAATTTTGAAATTTTGAAATTTTGAAATTTTGAAATTTTGAAATTTTGAAATTTTGAAATTTTGAAATTTTGAAATTTTGAAATTTAGATATTTTGAAATTTTGAAATTTCGAAATTTTGAAATTTTGAAATTTTGAAATTTTGAAATTTTGAAATTTTGAAATCTTGAAATTTTGAAATTTTGAAATTTTGAAATTTTGAAATGTTAAAATTTTGAAATTTTGAAATTTTGAAATTTTAACATTTTGAAATTTTAAAATTTTGAAATTTTGAAATTTTGAAATTTTGAAATTTTGAAATTTTGAAATTTTGAAATTTTGAAATTTTGAAATTTTGAAATTTTGAAATCTTGAAATTTTCAAATTTTGAAATTTTGAAATTTTGAAATATTGAAATTTTGAAATTTTGAAATTTTGAAATTTTGAAATTTTGAAATTTTGAAATTTTGAAATTTCGAAATTTTGAAATTTTGAAATTTTGGAATTTTGAAATTTTGAAATTTTGAAATTTTGAAATTTTGAAATTTTGAAATTTCGAAATTTTGAAATTTTAAAATTCTGAAATTTTGAAATTTTGAAATTTTGAAATGTTTAAATTTTGAAATTTTGAAATTTTGAAATTTTGAAATTTTGAAATTTTGAAATTTTGAAATTTTGAAATTTTAAAATTTTGAAATTTTGAAATTTTAACATTTTGAAATTTTAAAATTTTGAAATTTTGAAATTTTAAAATTTTGAAATTTTGAAATTTTGAAATTTTGAAATTTTGAAATTTTGAAATTTTGAAATTTCGAAATTTTGAAATTTTAAAATTCTGAAATTTTGAAATTTTGAAATTTTGAAATTTTGAAATGTTTAAATTTTGAAATTTTGAAATTTTGAAATTTTGAAATTTTGAAATTTTGAAATTTTGAAATTTTGAAATTTTGGAATTTTGAAATTTTGAAATTTTGAAATTTTGAAATTTTGAAATTTTGAAATTTCGAAATTTTGAAATTTTAAAATTCTGAAATTTTGAAATTTTGAAATTTTGAAATTTTGAAATGTTTAAATTTTGAAATTTTGAAATTTTGAAATTTTGAAATTTTGAAATTTTGAAATTTTGAAATTTTGAAATTTTGAAATTTTAAAATTTTGAAATTTTGAAATTTTAAAATTTTGAAATTTTGAAATTTTGAAATTTCGAAATTTTGAAATTTTAAAATTCTGAAATTTTGAAATTTTGAAATTTTGAAATTTTGAAATGTTTAAATTTTGAAATTTTGAAATTTTGAAATTTTGAAATGTTTAAATTTTGAAATTTTGAAATATTGAAATTTTGAAATTTTAAAATTCTGAAATTTTGAAATTTTGAAATTTTGAAATTTTGAAATTTTGAAATGTTTAAATTTTGAAATTTTGAAATTTTGAAATTTTGAAATTTTGAAATTTTGAAATTTTGAAATTTTGAAATTTTGAAATTTTGAAATTTTGAAATTTTGAAATTTCGAAATTTTGAAATTTTAAAATTCTGAAATTTTGAAATTTTGAAATTTTGAAATGTTTAAATTTTGAAATTTTGAAATTTTGAAATTTTGAAATTTTGAAATTTTGAAATTTTGAAATTTTGAAATTTTAAAATTTTAAAATTTTGAAATTTTAAAATTTTGAAGTTTTGAAATTTTGAAATTTTGAAATTTTGAAATTTCGAAATTTTGAAATTTTAAAATTCTGAAATTTTGAAATTTTGAAATGTTTAAATTTTGAAATTTTGAAATTTTGAAATTTTGAAATTTTGAAATTTTGAAATTTTGAAATTTTGAAATTTTGAAGTTTTCAAATTTTGAAATTTTGAAATTTTGAAATATTGAAATTTTGAAATTTTGAAATTTTGAAATTTTGAAATTTTGAAATTTTGAAATTTTGAAATTTTGAAATTTTGAAATTTTGAAATTTTGAAATTTTGAAATTTTGAAATTTTGAAATTTTGAAATTTTGAAATTTTGAAATTTTGAAATTTTGAAATTTTGAAATTTTGAAATTTTGAAATTTTGAAATTTTGAAATTTTAAAATTTTGAAATTTTGAAATTTTGAAATTTTGAAATTTTGAAATTTTGAAATTTTGAAATTTTGAAATTTAAAAATTTTAAAATTTTGAAATTTTGAAATTTTGAAATTTTGAAATTTAGAAATTTAGAAATTTTGAAATTTGGAAGTTCTGTAGTTTTGAAATTTTGAAATTTTGAAGTTTTCAAATTTTGAAATTTTGAAATTTTGAAATTTTGAAATTTTGAAATTTTGAAATTTTGAAATTTTGAAATTTTGAAATTTTGAAATTTTGAAAATTTGAAATTTTGAAATTTTGAAATTTTTAAATTTTGAAATTTTGAAATTTTGAGATTTTTAAATTTTGAAATTTTGAAATTTTGAAATTTTAAAATTTTAAAATTTTGAAATTTTTAAATTTTGTAATTTTGTAATTTTGAAATTTTGAAATTTTGAAATTTTGAAATTTTGAAATTTTGAAATTTTGAAATTTTGAAATTTTGAAATTTTGAAATTTTGAAATTTTGAAATTTTGAAATTTTGAAATTTTGAAATTTTGAAATTTTGAAATTTTGAATTTTGAAATTTTGAAATTTTGAAATTTTGAAATTTTTAAATTTTGAAATTTTGAAATTTTGAAATTTTGAAATTTTGAAATTTTAAATTTTTGAAATTTTGAAATTTTGAAATTTTGAAATTTTGAAATTTTGAAATCCTGAAATTTTAAAATATTAAAATTTTGAAATTTTGAAATTTTGAAATTTTGAAATTTTGAAATTTTGAAATTTTGAAATTTTGAAATTTTGAAATTTTGAAATTTTGAAATTTTGAAATTTTGAAATTCTAAAATTCTGAAATTTTGAAATTTTGAAATTTTGAAGCTCTGAAATTTTGAAATTTTGAAATTTTGAAATTTTGAAATTTTGAAATTTTGAAATTTTGAAATTTTGAAATTTTGAAATTTTGAAATTTTGAAATTTTGAAATTTTGAAATTTTGAAATTTTGAAATTTTGAAATTTTGAAATTTTGAAATTTTGAAATTTTGAAATTTTGAAATTTTGAAATTTTGAAATTTTGAAATTTTGAAATTTTGAAATTTTGAAATTTTGAAATTTTGAAATTTTGAAATTTTGAAGTCCGGAAATTTTAAAATATTAAAATTTTGAAATTTTGAAATTTAAAAGTTTTGAAATTTTATAATTTGGAAATTTTGAAATTTTGAAATTTTGAAATTTTGAAATTTAAAAATTTTAAAATTTTAAAATTTTGAAATTTTGAAATTTAGAAATTTAGAAATTTTGAAATATGGAAGTTCTGTAGTTTTGAAATTTTGAAATTTCGAAGTTTTCAAATTTTGAAATTTTGAAATTTTGAAATTTTGAAATTTTGAAATTTTGAAATTTTGAATTTTGAAATTTTGAAATTTTGAAATTTAGATATTTTGAAATTTTGAAATTTCGAAATTTTGAAATTTTGAAATTTTGAAATTTTGAAATTTTGAAATTTTGAAATCTTGAAATTTTGAAATTTTGAAATTTTGAAATTTTGAAATTTTAAAATTTTGAAATTTTGAAATTTTGAAATTTTAACATTTTGAAATTTTAAAATTTTGAAATTTTGAAATTTTGAAATTTTGAAATTTTGAAATTTTGAAATTTTGAAATTTTGAAATTTTGAAATTTTGAAATTTTGAAATTTTGAAATCTTGAAATTTTCAAATTTTGAAATTTTGAAATTTTGAAATATTGAAATTTTGAAATTTTGAAATTTTGAAATTTTGAAATTTTGAAATTTTGAAATTTTGAAATTTCGAAATTTTGAAATTTTGAAATTTTGGAATTTTGAAATTTTGAAATTTTGAAATTTTGAAATTTTGAAATTTTGAAATTTCGAAATTTTGAAATTTGAAAATTCTGAAATTTTGAAATTTTGAAATTTTGAAATTTTGAAATGTTTAAATTTTGAAATTTTGAAATTTTGAAATTTTGAAATTTTGAAATTTTGAAATTTTAAAATTTTGAAATTTTGAAATTTTAACATTTTGAAATTTTAAAATTTTGAAATTTTGAAATTTTGAAATTTTGAAATTTTGAAATTTTGAAATTTTGAAATTTTGAAATTTTGAAATTGTGAAATTTCGAAATTTTGAAATTTTAAAATTCTGAAATTTTGAAATTTTGAAATTTTGAAATTTTGAAATGTTTAAATTTTGAAATTTTGAAATTTTGAAATTTTGAAATTTTGAAATTTTGAAATTTTGAAATTTTGAAATTTTGGAATTTTGAAATTTTGAAATTTTGAAATTTTGAAATTTTGAAATTTTGAAATTTCGAAATTTTGAAATTTTAAAATTCTGAAATTTTGAAATTTTGAAATTTTGAAATTTTGAAATGTTTAAATTTTGAAATTTTGAAATTTTGAAATTTTGAAATTTTGAAATTTTGAAATTTTGAAATTTTAAAATTTTGAAATTTTGAAATTTTGAAATTTTGAAATTTTGAAATTTTGAAATTTTGAAATTTTGAAATTTCGAAATTTTGAAATTTTAAAATTCTGAAATTTTGAAATTTTGAAATTTTGAAATTTTGAAATGTTTAAATTTTGAAATTTTGAAATTTTGAAATTTTGAAATGTTTAAATTTTGAAATTTTGAAATATTGAAATTTTGAAATTTTAAAATTCTGAAATTTTGAAATTTTGAAATTTTGAAATTTTGAAATTTTGAAATGTTTAAATTTTGAAATTTTGAAATTTTGAAATTTTGAAATTTTGAAATTTTGAAATTTTGAAATTTTGAAATTTTGAAATTTTGAAATTTTGAAATTTTGAAATTTTGAAATTTTGAAATTTCGAAATTTTGAAATTTTAAAATTCTGAAATTTTGAAATTTTGAAATTTTGAAATGTTTAAATTTTGAAATTTTGAAATTTTGAAATTTTGAAATTTTGAAATTTTGAAATTTTGAAATTTTGAAATTTTGAAATTTTGAAATTTTAAAATTTTAAAATTTTGAAATTTTAAAATTTTGAAGTTTTGAAATTTTGAAATTTTGAAATTTTGAAATTTTGAAATTTCGAAATTTTGAAATTTTAAAATTCTGAAATTTTGAAATTTTGAAATGTTTAAATTTTGAAATTTTGAAATTTTGAAATTTTGAAATTTTGAAATTTTGAAATTTTGAAATTTTGAAATTTTGAAGTTTTCAAATTTTGAAATTTTGAAATTTTGAAATTTTGAAATTTTGAAAATTTTGAAATTTTGAAATTTTGAAATTTTGAAATTTTGAAATTTTGATATTTTGAAATTTTGAAATTTTGAAATTTTGAAATTTTGAAATTTTGAAATTTTGAAATTTTGAAATTTTGAAATTTTGAAATTTTGAAATTTTGAAATTTTGAAATTTTGAAATTTTGAAATTTTGAAATTTTAAAATTTTGAAATTTTGAAATTTTGAAATTTTGAAATTTTGAAATTTTGAAATTTTGAAATTTTGAAATTTTGAAATTTAAAAATTTTAAAATTTTGAAATTTTGAAATTTTGAAATTTTGAAATTTAGAAATTTAGAAATTTTGAAATTTGGAAGTTCTGTAGTTTTGAAATTTTGAAATTTTGAAGTTTTCAAATTTTGAAATTTTGAAATTTTGAAATTTTGAAATTTTGAAATTTTGAAATTTTGAAATTTTGAAATTTTGAAATTTTGAAATTTTGAAAATTTGAAATTTTGAAATTTTGAAATTTTTAAATTTTGAAATTTTTAAATTTTGAGATTTTTAAATTTTGAAATTTTGAAATTTTAAAATTTTAAAATTTTGAAATTTTTAAATTTTGTAATTTTGTAATTTTGAAATTTTGAAATTTTGAAATTTTGAAATTTTGAAATTTTGAAATTTTGAAATTTTGAAATTTTGAAATTTTGAAATTTTGAAATTTTGAAATTTTGAAATTTTGAAATTTTGAAATTTTGAAATTTTGAAATTTTGAAACTTTGAAATTTTTAAATTTTGAAATTTTGAAATTTTGAAATTTTGAAATTTTGAAATTTTGAAATTTTGAAATTTTGAAATTTTGAAATTTTGAAATTTTGAAATTTTGAAATTTTGAAATTTTGAAATTTTGAAATTTTGAAATTTTGAAATTTTAAAATTTTGAATTTTTGAAATTTTGAAATTTTGAAATTTTGAATTTTTGAAATTTTGAAATTTTGAAATTTTGAAATCTTAAAATTTTGAAATTTTGAAATTTTGAAATTTTGAAATTTCGAAATTTTGAAATTTTGAAATTTTGAAATTTTGAAATTTTGAAATTTTGAAAATTTGAAATTTTGAAATTTTGAAATTTTGAAATTTTGAAATTTTGAAATTTTGAAATTTTGAAATTTTGAAATTTTGAAATTTTGAAATTTTGAAATTTTGAAATTTTGAAATTTTGAAATTTTGAAATTTTGAAATTTTGAAATTTTGAAATTTTGAAATTTCGGAATTTTGAAATTTTAAAATTCTGAAATTTTGAAATTTTGAAATTTTGAAATTTTGAAATGTTTAAATTTTGAAATTTTGAAATTTTGAAATTTTGAAATTTTGAAATTTTGAAATTTTGAAATTTAAAAATTTTAAAATTTTAAAATTTTGAAATTTTGAAATTTGGAAATTTAGAAATTTAGAAATTTTGAAATATGGAAGTTCTGTAGTTTTGAAATTTTAAAATTTCGAAGTTTTCAAATTTTGAAATTTTAAAATTTTGAAATTTTGAAATTTTGAAATTTAGAAATTTTGAAATTTTGAAATTTTGAAATTAAGATATTTTGAAATTTTGAAATTTCGAAATTTTGAAATTTTGAAATTTTGAAATTTTGAAATTTTGAAATTTTGAAATTTTTGAAATTTTGAAATTTTGAAATTTTGAAATTTTGAAATTTTTAAATTTTGAAATTTTGAAATTTTGAAATTTTGAAATTTTGAAATTTTGAAATTTTGAAATTTTGAAATTTTGAAATTTTGAAATTTTAAAATTTTGAAATTTTGAAATTTTGAAATTTTAACATTTTGAAATTTTAAAATTTTGAAATTTTGAAATTTTGAAATTTTGAAATTTTGAAATTTTAAAATTTTGAAATTTTGAAATTTTAAATTTTAACATTTTGAAATTTTAAAATTTTGAAATTTTGAAATTTTGAAATTTTGAAATTTTGAAATTTTGAAATTTTGAAATTTTGAAATTTTGAAATTTTGAAATTTTGAAATTTTGAAATCTTGAAATTTTCAAATTTTGAAATTTTGAAATTTTGAAATATTGAAATTTTGAAATTTTGAAATTTTGAAATTTTGAAATTTTGAGATTTTGAAATTTTTAAATTTTTAAATTTTTAAATTTTTAAGTTTTGAAATCTTGAAATTTTGAAATTTTGAAATTTTGAAATTTTGAAATTTTGAAATTTTGAAATTTTGAAATTTTGAAATTTTGAAATTTTGAAATTTTGAAATTTTGAAATTTTGAAATTTTGAAATTTTGAAATCTTGAAATTTTGAAATTTTGAAATTTTGAAATATTGAAATTTTGAAATTTTCAAATTTTGAAATTTCGAAATTTTGAAATTTTTAAATTTTTAAATTTTAAAGTTTTGAAATCTTGAAATTTTGAAATTTTGAAATTTAGAAATTTTGAAATTTTGAAATTTTGAAATTTTGAAGTTTTGAAATTTTGAAATTTTGAAATTTTGAAATTTTGAAATTTTGAAATTTTGAAATTTTGAAATTTTGAAATTTTGAAATTTTGAAATTTTGAAATTTTGAAATTTTGAAATTTTGAAATTTTGAAATTTTGAAATTTTGAAATTTTGAAATTTTGAAATTTTGAAATTTTGAAATTTTGAAATTTTGAAATTTTGAAATTTTGAAATTTTAAAATTTTAAAATTTTGAAATTTTGAAATTTTGAAATTTTGAAATTTTGAAATCTTGAAATTTTGAAATTTTGAAATTTTGAAATTTTGAAATATTGATATTTTGAAATTTTGAAATTTTGAAATTTTGAAATTTCGAAATTTTGAAATTTTTAAATTTTTAAATTTTTAAGTTTTGAAATCTTGAAATTTTGAAATTTTGAAATTTAGAAATTTTGAAATTTTGAAATTTTGAAATTTTGAAATTTTGAAATTTTGAAATTTTGAAATTTTGAAATTTTGAAATTTTGAAATTTTGAAATTTTGAAATTTTGAAATTTTGAAATTTTGAAATTTTGAAATTTTGAAATTTTGAAATTTTGAAATTTTGAAATTTTGAAATTTTGAAATTTTGAAATTTTGAAGTTTTGAAATTTTGACATTTTGAAATTTTGAAATTTTGAAATTTTGAAATTTTAAAATTTTGAAATTTTGAAATTTTGAAATTTTGAAATTTTGAAATTTTGAAATTTTGAAATTTTGAAATTTTGAAATTTTGAAATTTTGAAATTTTGAAATTTTGAAATTTTGAAATTTTGAAATTTTGAAAGTTTAAAATTTTGAAATTTTTAAATTTTGTAATTTTTAAATTTTGAAATTTTAAAACTCTGAAATTTTGAAAATTTGAAATTTTAAAATTTTGAAATTTTGAAAATTTGAAATTTAGAAATTTTGAAATTTTGAAATTTTGAAATTTTGAAATTTTGAAATTTTGAAATTTTGAAATTTTGAAATTTTGAAAATCTGAAATTTTGAAATTTTGAAATTTTGAAATTTTGAAATTTTGAAATTTTGAAATTTTGAAATTTTGAAATTTTAAATTTTGAAATTTTGAAATTTTAAATTTTTGAAATTTTGATATTTTTAAATTTTTAAATTTTTAAATTTTGAAATTTTTAAATTCTGAAATTCTGTAGTTTTGAAATTTTGAAATTTTGAAGTTTTGAAATTTTGAAATTTTGAAATTTTGAAATTCTGAAATTTTTAAATTCTGAAATTCTGTTGTTATGAAATTTTGAAATTTTGAAATTTTGAAATTTTGAAGTTTTGAAATCTTAAAATTTTGAAATTCTGAGATTCTGTAGTTTTGAAATTTTGAAATTTTGAAGTTTTGAAATTTTAAAATTTTGAAATTTTTAAATTTGGAAATTTTGAAATTTTGAGATTTTGAAATTTTGAAATTTTGAGATTTTGAAAATTTGAAATCTTGAAATTTTGAAATTTTAAAATTTTGAAATTCTAAATTTCTGTAGTTTTGAAATTTTGAAATTTTGAAATTTTGAAATTTTGAAATTTCGAAATTTTGAAATTTCGAAATTTTTAAATTTTTAAATTTTGAAATTTTGAAGTTTTGAAATTTTGAAATTTTGAAATTTTGAAATTCTGAAATTTTTAAATTCTGAATTTCTGTAGTTTCGAAATTTTGAAATTTTGAAATTTTGAAATTTTGAAATTTTGAAATTTTGAAATTTTGAAATTTTGAAATTTTGAAATTTTGAAATTTTGAAATTTTGAAATTTTGAAATTTTGAAGTTTTGAAATCTTGAAATTTTGAAATTCTGAGATTCTGTAGTTTTGAAATTTTGAAATTTTGAAGTCTTGAAATTTTAAAATTTTGAAATTTTGAAATTTGGAAATTTTAAAATTTTGAAATTTTGAAATTTTGAAATTTTGAAATTTTGAAATTTTGAAATTTTGAAATTTTGAGATTTTGAGATTTTGAGATTTTGAGATTTTGAAATTTTGAAATTTTGAGATTTTGAAATTTTGAAACCTTGAAGTTTTGAAATTTTAAAATTTTGAAATTCTAAATTTCTGTAGTTTTGAAATTTTGAAATTTTGAAATTTTGAAATTTTGAAATTTTGAATTTTTGAAATTTTGAAGTTTCGAAATTTTGAAATTTTGAAATTTTGAAGTTTTGAAATTTTGAAATTTTGAAATCTTGAAACTTTGAAATTTTGAAATTTTGAAATTTTGAAATTTTGAAATTTTGAATTTTTGAAATTTTGAAATTTTGAAATTTTGAAAGCTAAAAATTTTTAAATTTTTAAATTTTTAAATTTTGAAATTTTAAAATTTTAAAATTCTAAAATATTGAAATTTTGAAATTTTGAAATTTTGAAATTTTGAAATTTTGAAATTTTAAAATTTTGAAATTTTGAAATTTTGAAATGTTGAAGTTTTGAAATTTTGAAATTTTAAAATTCTGAAATTTTGAATTTTTAAAATTTTGAAATTTTGAAATTCTGAAATTTTGAAATTTTGAAATTTTGAAATTTTTAAATTTTGAAATTTTGAAATTTTGAAATTTTGAAATTTTGAAATTTTAAATTTTTGAAATTTTGAAATTTTGAAATTTTGAAATTTTGAAATTTTGAAATTTTGAAATCCTGAAATTTTAAAATATTAAAATTTTGAAATTTTGAAATTTTGAAATTTTGAAATTTTGAAATTTTGAAATTTTGAAATTTTGAAATTTTGAAATTTTGAAATTTTGAAATTTTGAAATTTTGAAATTTTGAAATTTTAAAATCCTGAAATTTTGAAATTTTGAAATTTTGAAGCTCTGAAATTTTGAAATTTTGAAATTTTGAAATTTTGAAATTTTGAAATTTTGAAATTTTGAAATTTTGAAATTTTGAAATTTTGAAATTTTGAAATTTTGAAATTTTGAAATTTTGAAATTTTGAAATTTTGAAATTTTGAAATTTTGAAATTTTGAAATTTTGAAATTTTGAAATTTTGAAATTTTGAAATTTTGAAATTTTGAAATTTTAAAATTTTGAAATTTTGAAATTTTGAAATTTTGAAATTTTGAAGTCCGGAAATTTTAAAATATTAAAATTTTGAAATTTTGAAATTTAAAAGTTTTGAAATTTTATAATTTGGAAATTTTGAAATTTTGAAATTTAGAAATTTTGAAATATGGAAGTTCTGTAGTTTTGAAATTTTGAAATTTCGAAGTTTTCAAATTTTGAAATTTTGAAATTTTGAAATTTTGAAATTTTGAAATTTTGAAATTTTGAAATTTTGAAATTTTGAAATTTTGAAATTTAGATATTTTGAAATTTTGAAATTTCGAAATTTTGAAATTTTGAAATTTTGAAATTTTGAAATTTTGAAATTTTGAAATCTTGAAATTTTGAAATTTTGAAATTTTGAAATTTTGAAATTTTGAAATTTTGAAATTTTGAAATTTTGAAATTTTGAAATTTTGAAATTTTGAAATTTTGAAATTTTGAAATTTTGAAATTTTGAAATTTTGAAATTTTGAAATTTTGAAATTTTGAAATTTTGAAATTTTGAAATTTTGAAATCTTGAAATTTTCAAATTTTGAAATTTTGAAATTTTGAAATATTGAAATTTTGAAATTTTGAAATTTTGAAATTTTGAGATTTTGAAATTTTTAAATTTTTAAATTTTTAAGTTTTGAAATCTTGAAATTTTGAAATTTTGAAATTTTGAAATTTTGAAATTTTGAAATTTTGAAATTTTGAAATTTTGAAATTTTGAAATTTTGAAATTTTGAAATTTTGAAATCTTGAAATTTTCAAATTTTGAAATTTTGAAATTTTGAAATATTGAAATTTTGAAATTTTGAAATTTTGAAATTTTGAGATTTTGAAATTTTTAAATTTTTAAATTTTTAAGTTTTGAAATCTTGAAATTTTGAAATTTTGAAATTTTGAAATTTTGAAATTTTGAAATTTTGAAATTTTGAAATTTTGAAATTTTGAAATTTTGAAATCTTGAAATTTTGAAATTTTGAAATTTTAAAATTTTGAAATATTGAAATTTTGAAATTTTCAAATTTTGAAATTTCGAAATTTTGAAATTTTTAAATTTTTAAATTTTAAAGTTTTGAAATCTTGAAATTTTGAAATTTTGAAATTTAGAAATTTTGAAATTTTGAAATTTTGAAATTTTGAAATTTTGAAATTTTGAAGTTTTGAAATTTTGAAATTTTGAAATTTTGAAATTTTGAAATTTTGAAATTTTGAAATTTTGAAATTTTGAAATTTTGAAATTTTGAAATTTTGAAATTTTGAAATTTTGAAATTTTGAAATTTTGAAATTTTGAAATTTTGAAATTTTGAAATTTTGAAATTTTGAAATTTTGAAATTTTAAAATTTTGAAATTTTGAAATTTTGAAATTTTGAAATTTTGAAATTTTGAAATTTTAAAATTTTGAAATTTTGAAATTTTGAAATTTTGAAATTTTGAAATCTTGAAATTTTGAAATTTTGAAATTTTGAAATTTTGAAATATTGATATTTTGAAATTTTGAAATTTTAAAATTTTGAAATTTCGAAATTTTGAAATTTTTAAATTTTTAAATTTTTAAGTTTTGAAATCTTGAAATTTTGAAATTTTGAAATTTAGAAATTTTGAAATTTTGAAATTTTGAAATTTTGAAATTTTGAAATCTTGAAATTTTGAAATTTTGAAATTTTGAAATTTTGAAATATTGAAATTTTGAAATTTTGAAATTTTGAAATTTTGAAATTTTGAAATTTTAAAATTTTGAAATTTTGAAATTTTGAAATTTTAACATTTTGAAATTTTAAAATTTTGAAATTTTGAAATTTTGAAATTTTGAAATTTTGAAATTTTGAAATTTTGAAATTTTGAAATTTTGAAATTTTGAAATTTTTAAATTTTGAAATTTTGAAATTTTGAAATTTTGAAATTTTGAAATTTTGAAATTTTGAAATTTTGAAATCTTGAAATTTTCAAATTTTGAAATTTTGAAATTTTGAAATATTGAAATTTTGAAATTTTGAAATTTTGAAATTTTGAGATTTTGAAATTTTTAAATTTTTAAATTTTTAAGTTTTGAAATCTTGAAATTTTGAAATTTTGAAATTTTGAAATTTTGAAATTTTGAAATTTTGAAATTTTAAAATTTTGAAATTTTGAAATTTTGAAATTTTGAAATTTTGAAATTTTGAAATTTTGAAATTTTGAAATCTTGAAATTTTGAAATTTTGAAATTTTGAAATTTTGAAATATTGAAATTTTGAAATTTTCAAATTTTGAAATTTCGAAATTTTGAAATTTTTAAATTTTTTAATTTTAAAGTTTTGAAATCTTGAAATTTTGAAATTTTGAAATTTAGAAATTTTGAAATTTTGAAATTTTGAAATTTTGAAATTTTGAAATTTTGAAATTTTGAAATTTTGAAGTTTTGAAATTTTGAAATTTTGAAATTTTGAAATTTTGAAATTTTGAAATTTTGAAATTTTGAAATTTTGAAATTTTGAAATTTTGAAATTTTGAAATTTTGAAATTTTGAAATTTTGAAATTTTGAAATTTTGAAATTTTGAAATTTTGAAATTTTGAAATTTTGAAATTTTGAAATTTTGAAATTTTGAAATTTTGAAATTTTGAAATTTTGAAGTCCGGAAATTTTAAAATATTAAAATTTTGAAATTTTGAAATTTAAAAGTTTTGAAATTTTATAATTTGGAAATTTTGAAATTTTGAAATTTTGAAATTTTGAAATTTTGAAATTTTGAAATTTTGAAATTCTGAAATTTTGAAATTTTGAAATTTTGAAATTTTGAAATGTTGAAATTTTGAAATTTTGAAAGTTTGAAATTTTGAATTTTTGAAATTTTGAAATTTTGAAATTTTGAAATTTTGAAATTTTGAAATTTTGAAATTTTGAAATTTTGAAATTTTAAAATTTTAAAATTTTGAAATTTTAAAATTTTGAAGTTTTGAAATTTTGAAATTTTGAAATTTTGAAATTTTAAAATTTTAAAATTTTAAAATTTTAAAATTTTGAAATTTTGAAATTTTGAAATTTTGAAATTTTGAAATTTTGAAATTTTGATATTTTGAAATTGTGAAATTTTGAAATTTGGAAATTCTGTAGTTTTGAAATTTTGAAGTTTTCAAATTTTGAAATTTTGAAATTTTGAAATTTTGAAATTTTGAAATTCTGAAATTTTGAAATTTTGAAATTTTGAAATTTTGAAATTCTGAAATTTTGAAATTTTGAAATTTTGAAATTTTGAAATCCCGAAATTTTTATATATTAAAATTTTGAAATTTTAAAATTTTGAAAGTTTAAAATTTTGAAATTTTGAAATTTTGAAATTTTAAAATTTTAAAATTCTGAAATTTTGAAATTTTGAAATTTTGAAATTTTGAAATTTTGAAATTTTGAAATTTTGAAATTTTGAAATTTTGAAATTTTGAAATTTTGAAATTTTGAAATTTTTAATTTTGAAATTTTGAAATTTTGAAATTTTGAAATTTTGAAATTTTGAAATTTTGAAATTTTGAAATTTTGAAATTTTGAAATTTTGAAATTTTTAAATTTTTAAATTTTGAAATTTTGAAGTCCGGAAATTTTAAAATATTAAAATTTTGAAATTTTGAAATTTAAAAGTTTTGAAATTTTATAATTTGGAAATTTTGAAATTTTGAAATTTTGAAATTTTGAAATTTTGAAATTTTGAAATTTTGAAATTTTGAAATTCTGAAATTTTGAAATTTTGAAATTTTGAAATTTTGAAATGTTGAAATTTTGAAATTTTGAAAGTTTGAAATTTTGAATTTTTGAAATTTTGAAATTTTGAAATTTTGAAATTTTGAAATTTTGAAATTTTGAAATTTTGAAATTTTGAAATTTTGAAATTTTGAAATTTTAAAATTTTAAAATTTTGAAATTTTAAAATTTTGAAGTTTTGAAATTTTGAAATTTTGAAATTTTGAAATTTTAAAATTTTAAAATTTTAAAATTTTAAAATTTTGAAATTTTGAAATTTTGAAATTTTGAAATTTTGAAATTTTGATATTTTGAAATTGTGAAATTTTGAAATTTGGAAATTCTGTAGTTTTGAAATTTTGAAGTTTTCAAATTTTGAAATTTTGAAATTTTGAAATTTTGAAATTTTGAAATTTTAAAATTCTGAAATTTTGAAATTTTGAAATTTTGAAATTTTGAAATTCTGAAATTTTGAAATTTTGAAATTTTGAAATTTTGAAATCCCGAAATTTTTATATATTAAAATTTTGAAATTTTAAAATTTTGAAAGTTTAAAATTTTGAAATTTTGAAATTTTGAAATTTTGAAATTTTAAAATTTTAAAATTCTGAAATTTTGAAATTTTGAAATTTTGAAATTTTGAAATTTTAAAATTTTGAAATTTTGAAATTTTGAAATTTTGAAATTTTGAAATTTTAAAATTCTGAAATTTTGAAATTTTGAAATTTTGAAATTTTGAAATTTTGAAATGTTTAAATTTTGAAATTTTGAAATTTTGAAATTTTGAAATTTTGAAATTTTGAAATTTTGAAATTTTGAAATTTTGAAATTTTGAAATTTTGAAATTTTGAAATTTTGAAATTTTGAAATTTCGAAATTTTGAAATTTTAAAATTCTGAAATTTTGAAATTTTGAAATTTTGAAATTTTGAAATTTTGAAATGTTTAAATTTTGAAATTTTGAAATTTTGAAATTTTGAAATTTTGAAATTTTGAAATTTTAAAATTTTGAAATTTTGAAATTTTGAAATTTTGAAATTTTGAAATTTTGAAATTTTGAAATTTCGAAATTTTGAAATTTTAAAATTCTGAAATTTTGAAATTTTGAAATTTTGAAATTTTGAAATTTTGAAATGTTTAAATTTTGAAATTTTGAAATTTTGAAATTTTGAAATGTTTAAATTTTGAAATTTTGAAATTTTGAAATTTTGAAATTTCGAAATTTTGAAATTTTAAAATTCTGAAATTTTGAAATTTTGAAATTTTGAAATTTTGAAATTTTGAAATGTTTAAATTTTGAAATATTGAAATTTTGAAATTTTGAAATGTTTAAATTTTGAAATTTTGAAATTTTGAAATTTTGAAATTTTAAAATTCTGAAATTTTGAAATTTTGAAATTTTGAAATGTTTAAATTTTGAAATTTTGAAATTTTGAAATTTTGAAATTTTGAAATTTTGAAATTTTGAAATTTTGAAATTTTGAAATTTTGAAATTATGAAATTTTGAAATTTTAAAATTTTGAAATTTTGAAATTTTGAAATTTTGAAATTTTGAAATCTTGAAATTTTGAAATTTTGAAATTTTGAAATTTTGAAATATTGATATTTTGAAATTTTGAAATTTTGAAATTTTGAAATTTCGAAATTTTGAAATTTTTAAATTTTTAAATTTTTAAGTTTTGAAATCTTGAAATTTTGAAATTTTGAAATTTAGAAATTTTGAAATTTTGAAATTTTGAAATTTTGAAATTTTGAAATTTTGAAATTTTGAAATTTTGAAATTTTGAAATTTTGAAATTTTGAAATTTTGAAATTTTGAAATTTTGAAATTTTGAAATTTTGAAATTTTGAAATTTTGAAATTTTGAAATTTTGAAATTTTGAAATTTTAAAGTTTTGAAATTTTGACATTTTGAAATTTTGAAATTTTGAAATTTTGAAATTTTGAAATTTTGAAATTTTGAAATTTTGAAATTTTGAAATTTTGAAATTTTGAAATTTTGAAATTTTGAAATTTTGAAATTTTGAAATTTTGAAATTTTGAAATTTTGAAACTTTGAAAGTTTAAAATTTTGAAATTTTTAAATTTTGTAATTTTTAAATTTTGAAATTTTAAAACTCTGAAATTTTGAAAATTTGAAATTTTAAAATTTTGAAATTTTGAAAATTTGAAATTTAGAAATTTTGAAATTTTGAAATTTTGAAATTTTGAAATTTTGAAATTTTGAAATTTTGAAATTTTGAAATTTTGAAATTTTGAAATTTTGAAATTTTGAAAATCTGAAATTTTGAAATTTTGAAATTTTGAAATTTTGAAATTTTGAAATTTTGAAATTTTGAAATTTTGAAATTTTGAAATTTTGAAATTTTAAATTTTGAAATTTTGAAATTTTAAATTTTTGAAATTTTGATATTTTTAAATTTTTAAATTTTTAAATTTTGAAATTTTTAAATTCTGAAATTCTGTAGTTTTGAAATTTTGAAATTTTGAAGTTTTGAAATTTTTAAATTTTGAAATTTTGAAATTCTGAAATTTTTAAATTCTGAAATTCTGTAGTTTTGAAATTTTGAAATTTTGAAATTTTGAAATTTTGAAATTTTGAAGTTTTGAAATCTTAAAATTTTGAAATTCTGAGATTCTGTAGTTTTGAAATTTTGAAATTTTGAAGTTTTGAAATTTTAAAATTTTGAAATTTTGAAATTTGGAAATTTTGAAATTTTGAAATTTTGAGATTTTGAAATTTTGAAATTTTGAGATTTTGAAAATTTGAAATCTTGAAATTTTGAAATTTTAAAATTTTGAAATTCTAAATTTCTGTAGTTTTGAAATTTTGAAATTTTGAAATTTTGAAATTTCGAAATTTTGAAATTTCGAAATTTTTAAATTTTTAAATTTTGAAATTTTGAAGTTTTGAAATTTTGAAATTTTGAAATTTTGAAATTCTGAAATTTTTAAATTCTGAATTTCTGTAGTTTTGAAATTTTGAAATTTTGAAATTTTGAAATTTTGAAATTTTGAAATTTTGAAATTTTGAAATTTTGAAATTTTGAAATTTTGAAATTTTGAAATTTTGAAGTTTTGAAATCTTGAAATTTTGAAATTCTGAGATTCTGTAGTTTTGAAATTTTGAAATTTTGAAGTCTTGAAATTTTAAAATTTTGAAATTTTGAAATTTGGAAATTTTAAAATTTTGAAATTTTGAAATTTTGAAATTTTGAAATTTTGAAATTTTGAGATTTTGAGATTTTGAGATTTTGAGATTTTGAAATTTTGAAATTTTGAGATTTTGAAATTTTGAAACCTTGAAATTTTGAAATTTTAAAATTTTGAAATTCTAAATTTCTGTAGTTTTGAAATTTTGAAATTTTGAAATTTTGAAATTTTGAATTTTTGAAATTTTGAAGTTTCGAAATTTTGAAATTTTGAAATTTTGAAGTTTTGAAATTTTGAAATTTTGAAATCTTGAAACTTTGAAATTTTGAAATTTTGAAATTTTGAAATTTTGAAATTTTGAATTTTTGAAATTTTGAAAGCTAAAAATTTTTAAATTTTTAAATTTTTAAATTTTGAAATTTTAAAATTTTAAAATTCTGAAATATTGAAATTTTGAAATTTTGAAATTTTGAAATTTTAAAATTTTGAAATTTTGAAATTTTGAAATGTTGAAGTTTTGAAATTTTGAAATTTTAAAATTCTGAAATTTTGAATTTTTAAAATTTTGAAATTTTGAAATTCTGAAATTTTGAAATTTTGAAATTTTGAAATTTTTAAATTTTGAAATTTTGAAATTTTGAAATTTTGAAATTTTGAAATTTTGAAATTTTAAATTTTTGAAATTTTGAAATTTTGAAATTTTGAAATTTTGAAATTTTGAAATTCTGAAATTTTAAAATATTAAAATTTTGAAATTTTGAAATTTTGAAATTTTGAAATTTTGAAATTTTGAAATTTTGAAATTTTGAAATTTTAAAATTCTGAAATTTTGAAATTTTGAAATTTTGAAATTTTGAAACTCTGAAATTTTGAAATTTTGAAATTTTGAAATTTTGAAATTTTGAAATTTTGAAATTTTGAAATTTTGAAATTTTGAAATTTTGAAATTTTGAAATTTTGAAATTTTGAAATTTTGAAATTTTGAAATTTTGAAATTTTGAAATTTTGAAATTTTGAAATTTTGAAATTTTGAAATTTTGAAATTTTGAAATTTTGAAATTTTGAAATTTTGAAATTTTGAAATTTTGAAATTTTGAAATTTTGAAATTTTGAAATTTTGAAATTTTGAAATTTTGAAGTCCGGAAATTTTAAAATATTAAAATTTTGAAATTTAAAAGTTTTGAAATTTTATAATTTGGAAATTTTGAAATTTTGAAATTTTGAAATTTTGAAATTTTGAAATTTTGAAATTCTGAAATTTTGAAATTTTGAAATTTTGAAATTTTGAAATGTTAAAATTTTGAAATTTTGAAAGTTTGAAATTTTGAATTTTTGAAATTTTGAAATTTTGAAATTTTGAAATTTTGAAATTTTGAAATTTTGAAATTTTGAAATTTTAAAATTTTAAAATTTTGAAATTTTAAAATTTTGAAGTTTTGAAATTTTGAAATTCTGAAATTTTGAAATTCTGAAATTTTGAAATTTTGAAATTTTGAAATTTTGAAATTTTGAAATTTTGAAATGTTGAAATTTTGAAATTTTGAAATTCTGAAATTTTGAAATTTTGAAATTTTGAAATTTTGAAATGTTGAAATTTTGAAATTTTGAAAGTTTGAAATTTTGAATTTTTGAAATTTTGAAATTTTGAAATTTTGAAATTTTGAAATTTTGAAATTTTAAAATTTTGAAATTTTGAAATTTTGAAATTTTAAAATTCTGAAATTTTGAAATTTTGAAATTTTGAAATTTTGAAATTCTGAAATTTTGAAATTTTGAAATTTTGAAATTTTGAAATCCCGAAATATTTATATATTAAAATTTTGAAATTTTAAAATTTTGAAAGTTTAAAATTTTGAAATTTTGAAATTTTGAAATTTTAAAATTTTAAAATTCTGAAATTTTGAAATTTTGAAATTTTGAAATTTTGAAATTTTAAAATTTTGAAATTTTGAAATTTTGAAATTTTGAAATTTTGAAATTTTGAAATTTTGAAATTTTGAAATTTTGAAATTTCGAAATTTTGAAATTTTAAAATTCTGAAATTTTGAAATTTTGAAATTTTGAAATTTTGAAATTTTGAAATGTTTAAATTTTGAAATTTTGAAATTTTGAAATTTTGAAATTTTGAAATTTTGAAATTTTGAAATTTTGAAATTTTGAAATTTTGAAATTTTGAAATTTTGAAATTTTGAAATTTTGAAATTTTGAAATTTTGAAATTTTAAAATTCTGAAATTTTGAAATTTTGAAATTTTGAAATGTTTAAATTTTGAAATTTTGAAATTTTGAAATTTTGAAATTTTGAAATTTTGAAATTTTGAAATTTTAAAATTTTGAAATTTTGAAATTTTGAAATTTTGAAATTTTGAAATTTTGAAATTTTGAAATTTCGAAATTTTGAAATTTTAAAATTCTGAAATTTTGAAATTTTGAAATTTTGAAATTTTGAAATTTTGAAATTTTGAAATGTTTAAATTTTGAAATTTTGAAATTTTGAAATTTTGAAATGTTTAAATTTTGAAATTTTGAAATTTTGAAATTTTGAAATTTTAAAATTCTGAAATTTTGAAATTTTGAAATTTTGAAATTTTGAAATGTTTAAATTTTGAAATTTTGAAATTTTGAAATTTTGAAATTTTGAATTTTTGAAATTTTGAAATTTTGAAATTTTGAAATTTTGAAATTTTGAAATTTTAAAATTTTGAAATTTTGAAATTTTGAAATTTTAAAATTCTGAAATTTTGAAATTTTGAAATTTTGAAATTTTGAAATTCTGAAATTTTGAAATTTTGAAATTTTGAAATTTTGAAATCCCGAAATATTTATATATTAAAATTTTGAAATTTTAAAATTTTGAAAGTTTAAAATTTTGAAATTTTGAAATTTTGAAATTTTAAAATTTTAAAATTCTGAAATTTTGAAATTTTGAAATTTTGAAATTTTGAAATTTTAAAATTTTGAAATTTTGAAATTTTGAAATTTTGAAATTTTGAAATTTTGAAATTTCGAAATTTTGAAATTTTAAAATTCTGAAATTTTGAAATTTTGAAATTTTGAAATTTTGAAATTTTGAAATGTTTAAATTTTGAAATTTTGAAATTTTGAAATTTTGAAATTTTGAAATTTTGAAATTTTGAAATTTTGAAATTTTGAAATTTTGAAATTTTGAAATTTTGAAATTTTGAAATTTTGAAATTTTGAAATTTTGAAATTTTGAAATTTTGAAATTTTGAATTTTTGAAATCTTAAAATTCTGAAATTTTGAAATTTTGAAATTTTGAAATTTTGAAATGTTTAAATTTTGAAATTTTGAAATTTTGAAATTTTGAAATTTTGAAATTTTGAAATTTTGAAATTTTAAAATTTTGAAATTTTGAAATTTTGAAATTTTGAAATTTTGAAATTTTGAAATTTTGAAATTTCGAAATTTTGAAATTTTAAAATTCTGAAATTTTGAAATTTTGAAATTTTGAAATTTTGAAATTTTGAAATGTTTAAATTTTGAAATTTTGAAATTTTGAAATTTTGAAATGTTTAAATTTTGAAATTTTGAAATTTTGAAATTTTGAAATTTTAAAATTCTGAAATTTTGAAATTTTGAAATTTTGAAATTTTGAAATGTTTAAATTTTGAAATTTTGAAATTTTGAAATTTTGAAATTTTGAAATTTTGAAATTTTGAAATTTTGAAATTTTGAAATTTTGAAATTTTAAAATTTTGAAATTTTAAAATTTTGAAATTTTGAAATTTTGAAATTTTGAAATTTTGAAATTTTGAAATTTCGAAATTTTGAAATTTTAAAATTCTGAAATTTTGAAATTTTGAAATTTTGAAATTTTGAAATTTTGAAATTTTGAAATTTTGAAATTTTGAAATTTTGAAATTTTGAAATTTTGAAATTTTGAAATTTTGAAATTTTGAAATTTTGAAATTTTGAAATTTTGAAATTTTGAAATTTTGAAATTTTGAAATTTTGAAATTTTGAAATTTTGAAATTTTGAAATTTTGAAATTTTGAAATTTTGAAGTTTTCAAATTTTGAAATTTTGAAATTTTGAAATTTTGAAATTTTGAAATTTTGAAATTTTGAAATTTTGAAATTTTGAAATTTTGAAATTTTGAAATTTTGAAATTTTGAAATTTTGAAATTTTGAAATTTTGAAATTTTGAAATTTTGAAATTTTGAAATTTTGAAATTTTGAAATTTTGAAATTTTGAAATTTTGAAATTTTGAAATTTTGAAATTTTGAAATTTTGAAATTTTGAAATTTTGAAATTTTGAAATTTTGAAATTTTGAAATTTTGAAATTTAAAAATTTTAAAATTTTGAAATTTTGAAATTTTGAAATTTTGAAATTTAGAAATTTAGAAATTTTGAAATTTGGAAGTTCTGTAGTTTTGAAATTTTGAAATTTTGATTTTTTCAAATTTTGAAATTTTGAAATTTTGAAATTTTGAAATTTTGAAATTTTGAAATTTTGAAATTTTGAAAATTTGAAATTTTGAAATTTTGAAATTTTTAAATTTTGAAATTTTTAAATTTTGAGATTTTTAAATTTTGAAATTTTGAAATTTTAAAATTTTAAAATTTTGAAATTTTTAAATTTTGTAATTTTGTAATTTTTAAATTTTGAAATTTTGAAATTTTGAAATTTTGAAATTTTGAAATTTTGAAATTTTGAAATTTTGAAATTTTGAAATTTTGAAATTTTGAAATTTTGAAATTTTGAAACTTTGAAATTTTTAAATTTTGAAATTTTGAAATTTTGAAATTTTGAAATTTTGAAATTTTGAAATTTTGAAATTTTGAAATTTTGAAATTTTGAAATTTTGAAATTTTCAAAATTTCAAAATTACAAAATTACAAAATTTAAAAATTTCAAAATTTTAAAATTTTAAAATTTCAAAATTTCAAAATTTAAAAATCTCAAAATTTAAAAATTTCAAAATTTAAAAATTTCAAAATTTCAAAATTTCAAAATTTCAAATTTTCAAAATTTCAAAATTTCAAAATTTCAAAATTTCAAAATTTGAAAACTTCAAAATTTCAAAATTTCAAAACTACAGAACTTCCAAATTTCAAAATTTCTAAATTTCTAAATTTCAAAATTTCAAAATTTCAAAATTTTAAAATTTTTAAATTTCAAAATTTCAAAATTTCAAAATTTCAAAATTTCAAAATTTCAAAATTTCAAAATTTCAAAATTTCAAAATTTCAAAATTTCAAAATTTCAAAATTTCAAAATTTCAAAATTTCAAAATTTCAAAATTTCAAAATTTCAAAATTTCAAAATTTCAAAATTTCAAAATTTCAAAATTTCAAAATTTCAAAATTTCAAAATTTGAAAACTTCAAAATTTCAAAATTTCAAAATTTCAAAATTTCAAAATTTGAAAATTTCAAAATTTCAAAATTTCAAAATTTCAAAATTTCAAAATTTCAAAATTTCAAAATTTCAAAATTTCAAAATTTCAAAATTTCAGAATTTTAAAATTTCAAAATTTCGAAATTTCAAAATTTCAAAATTTCAAAATTTCAAAATTTCAAAATTTCAAAATTTTAAAATTTCAAAATTTCAAAATTTCAAAATTTCAAAATTTCAAAATTTCAAAATTTCAAAATTTCAAAATTTCAAAATTTCAAAATTTCAAAATTTCAAAATTTAAACATTTCAAAATTTCAAAATTTCAAAATTTCAGAATTTTAAAATTTCAAAATTTCAAAATTTCAAAATTTAAACATTTCAAAATTTCAAAATTTCAAAATTTAAACATTTCAAAATTTCAAAATTTCAAAATTTCAGAATTTTAAAATTTCAAAATTTCGAAATTTCAAAATTTCAAAATTTCAAAATTTCAAAATTTCAAAATTTCAAAATTTCAAAATTTTAAAATTTTAAAATTTCAAAATTTCAAAATTTCAAAATTTCAAAATTTCAAAATTTCAAAATTTCAAAATTTCAAAATTTAAACATTTCAAAATTTCAAAATTTCAAAATTTCAAAATTTTAAAATTTCAGAATTTTAAAATTTCAAAATTTCGAAATTTCAAAATTTCAAAATTTCAAAATTTCAAAATTTCAAAATTTCAAAATTTCAAAATTTCAAAATTTCAAAATTTCAAAATTTCAAAATTTAAACATTTCAAAATTTCAAAATTTCAAAATTTCAAAATTTCAAAATTTCAGAATTTTAAAATTTCAAAATTTCGAAATTTCAAAATTTCAAAATTTCAAAATTTCAAAATTTCAAAATTTTAAAATTTCAAAATTTCAAAATTTCAAAATTTCAAAATTTCAAAATTTCAAAATTTCAGAATTTTAAAATTTTAAAATTTCAAAATTTCAAAATTTCAAAATTTTAAACTTCAAAATTTAAATTTCAAAATTTTAATATATAAAATTTCGGGATTTCAAAATTTCAAAATTTCAAAATTTCAAAATTTCAGAATTTCAAAATTTCAAAATTTCAAAATTTCAAAATTTCAAAATTTCAGAATTTTAAAATTTCAAAATTTCAAAATTTCAAAATTTCAAAATTTCAAAATTTGAAAACTTCAAAATTTCAAAACTACAGAATTTCCAAATTTCAAAATTTCACAATTTCAAAATATCAAAATTTCAAAATTTCAAAATTTCAAAATTTCAAAATTTCAAAATTTTAAAATTTTAAAATTTTAAAATTTCAAAATTTCAAAATTTCAAAATTTCAAAACTTCAAAATTTTAAAATTTCAAAATTTTGAAATTTTAAAATTTCAAAATTTCAAAATTTCAAAATTTCAAAATTTCAAAATTTCAAAATTTCAAAATTTCAAAATTCAAAATTTCAAACTTTCAAAATTTCAAAATTTCAACATTTCAAAATTTCAAAATTTCAAATTTCAAAATTTCAGAATTTCAAAATTTCAAAATTTCAAAATTTCAAAATTTCAAAATTTCCAAATTATAAAATTCAAAACTTTTAAATTTCAAAATTTCAAAATTTTAATATTTTAAAATTTCCGGACTTCAAAATTTCAAAATTTCAAAATTTCAAAATTTCAAAATTTCAAATTTCAAAATTTCAAAATTTCAAAATTTCAAAATTTCAAAATTTCAAAATTTCAAAATTTCAAAATTTCAAAATTTCAAAATTTTAATATTTTAAAATTTCAGGATTTCAAAATTTCAACATTTCAAAATTTCAAAATTTCAAGATTTCAAAACTTCAAAATTTCAAAATTTCAGAGTTTCAAAATTTCAAAATTTCAAGATTTCAAAATTTCAAAATTTCAAAATTTCAGAGTTTCAAAATTTCAAAATTTCAAAATTTCAAAATTTCAGAATTTTAAAATTTCAAAATTTCAAAATTTCAAAATTTCAAAATTTCAAAATTTCAAAATTTCAAAATTTCAAAATTTCAAAATTTCAAAATTTCAAAATTTCAAAATTTCAAAATTTCAGAGTTTCAAAATTTCAAAATTTCAAAATTTCAAAATTTCAGAATTTTAAAATTTCAAAATTTCAAGATTTCAAAATTTCAAAATTTCAAAATTTCAGAGTTTCAAAATTTCAAAATTTCAAAATTTCAAAATTTCAGAATTTTAAAATTTCAAAATTTCAAAATTTCAAAATTTCAAAACTTCAAAATTTTAAAATTTTAAATTTTAAAATTTCAAAATTTCAAAATTTCAAAATTTCAGAATTTCAAAATTTCAAAATTTCAAGATTTCAAAATTTCAAATTTCAAAATTTCAGAGTTTCAAAATTTCAAAATTTCAAAATTTCAAAATTTCAGAATTTTAAAATTTCAAAATTTCAAAATTTCAAAATTTCAAAATTTCGAAATTTCAAAATTTCAAAATTTCAAAATTTCAAAATTTCAAAGTTTTAATATTTTAAAATTTCAGGATTTCAAAATTTCAACATTTCAAAATTTCAAAATTTCAAAATTTCAAAAATTTAAAATTTCAAAATTTCAAAATTTCAAAATTTCAAAATTTCAAAATTTCAAAATTTAAAAATTTCAAAATTTCAAAATTTAAGAATTTCAAAATTTCAAAATTTCAAAATTTTAAAAATTCAAAATTTCAGAATTTTAAAATTTCAAAATTTCAAAACTTCAACATTTCAAAATTTCAAAATTTCAAAATTTTAAAATTTCAAAATTTCAAAATTTCAAAATTTCAAAATTTCAAAATTTCAAAATTTCAATATTTTAGAATTTTAAAATTTCAAAATTTAAAAATTTAAAAATT
>CATPCP010000075.1:0-14032 GCA_955652365.1 Eristalinus aeneus
CAAAATTTCAAAATTTCAAAATTTCAAAATTTCAAAATTTTAAAATTTCAAAATTTCAAAATTTCAAAATTTCAAAATTTCAAAATTTCAAAATATCAAAATTTCAAAATTCAAAATTTCAAAATTTCAAAATTTCAAAATTCAAAACTTCAAAATTTCAAAATTTCAAAATTTCAAAATTTCAAAATTTCAAAATTTCAAAATTTCAAATTTCATATTTCAAAATTTCAAAATTTCAAAATTTCAAAATTTCAAAATTTCAAAATTTCAAAATTTCAAAATTTCAAAATTTCAAAATTTCAAAATTTCAAAATTTCAAAATTTCAAAATTTCAAAATTTCAAAATTTCAAAATATCAAAATTTCAAAATTTCAAAATTTCAAAATGTTAAAATTTCAAAATTTTAAATTTTCAAAATTTTAAATTTCAAATTTCAAAATTTCAAAATTTCAAAATTTCAAAATTTCAAAATTTCAAAATTTCAAAATTTCAAAATTTCAAAATTTCAAAATTTCAAAATTTCAAAATTTCAAAATTTCAAAATTTCAAAATTTCAAAATTTCAAATTTCAAAATTTCAAAATTTTAAATATTCAAAATTTCAAAATTTCAAAATTTAAAAATTTTAAAATTTCAAAATTTCAAAATTTCACAATTTTAAAATTTAAAAATTTCAAAATTTCACAATTTTAAAATTTCAAAATTTCAAAATTTCAAAATTTCAAAATTTCAAAATTTCAAAATTTCAAAATTTCAAAATTTCAAAATTTCAAAATTTCAAAATTTCAAAATTTCAAAATTTCAAAATTTCAAAATTTCAAAATTTCAAAATTTCAAAATTTCAAAATTTCAAAATTTCAAAATTTCAAAATTTCAAAATTTCAAAATTTCAAAATTTCAAAATTTCAAAATTTCAATATTTCAAAATTTCAAAATTTCAAAATTTCAAGATTTCAAAATTTCAAAATTTCAAAATTTCAAAATTTCAAAATTTCAAAATTTCAAAATTTCAAAATTTCAAAATTTCAAAATTTCAAAATTTCAAAATTTCAAAATTTCAAAATTTTAAAATTTCAAAATTTCAAAATTTCAAAATTTCAAAATTTCAAAATTTCAAAATTTCAAAATTTCAAAATTTCAAATTTTCAAAATTTCAAAATTTCAAAATTTCAAAATTTCAAAATTTCAAAAGTTCAAAATTTCAAAATTTCAAAGTTTCAAAATTTCAAAATTTCAAAATTTCAAAATTTCAAAATTTCAAAATTTCAAAATTTCAAAATTTCAAAATTTTAAAATTTCAAAATTTTAAAATTTCAAAATTTCAAAATTTCAAAATTTCAAAATTTCAAAATTTCAAAATTTCAAAATTTCAAAATTTCAAAATTTCAAAATTTCAAAATTTCAAAATTTCAAATTTTAAAAATTTCAAAATTTCAAAATTTCAAAATTTCAAAATTTCAAAATTTCAAAATTTCAAAATTTCAAAATTTCAAAATTTCAAAATTTCAAAATTTCAAAATTTCAAAATTTCAAAATTTCAAAATTTCAAAATTTCAAAATTTCAAAATTTCAAAATTTCAAAATTTCAAAATTTCAAAATTTCAAAATTTCAAAATTTCAAAATTTTAAAATTTCAAAATTTCAAAATTTCAAAATTTCAAAATTTCAAAATTTCAAAATTTCAAAATTTCAAAATTTCAAAATTTCAAAATTTCAAAATTTCAAAATTTCAAAATTTCAAAATATCAAAATTTCAAAATTTCAAAATTTCAAAATTTTAAAATATCAAAATTTCAAAGTTTCAAAATTTCAAAATTTCAAAATTTCAAAATTTCAAAATTTCAAAATTTCAAAATTTCAAAATTTCAAAATTTCAAAATTTCAAAATTTCAAAATTTCAAAATTTTAAAATTTCAAAATTTCAAAATTTTGAAAATTTCAAAATTTCAAAATTTAAAAATTTCAAAATTTCAAAATTTCAAAATTTCAAAATTTTAAAATTTCACAATTTCGAAATTTCAAAATTTCAAAATTTCAAAATTTTAAAATTTTAAAGTTTTAAAATTTCAAAATTTCAAAATTTCAAAATTTCAAAATTTCAAAATTTCAAAATTTCAAAATTTCAAAATTTCAAAATTTCAAAATTTCAAAATTTCAAAATTTCAAAATTTCAAAATTTCAAAATTTTTAAGTTTCAAAATTTCAAAATTTCAAAATTTCAAAAATTTCAAAATTTCAAATTTCAAAATTTCAAAATTTCAAAATTTCAAAATTTCAAAATTTCAAAATTTCAAAATTTCAAAATTTCAAATTTCAAAATTTCAAAATTTCAAAATTTCAAAATTTCAAAATTTCAAAATTTCAAAATTTCAAAATTTCAAAATTTCAAAATTTCAAAATTTCAAAATTTCAAAATTTCAAAATTTCAAAATTTCAAAATTTCAAATTTCAAAATTTCAAAATTTCAAAATTTCAAAATTTCAAAATTTCAAAATTTCAAAAATTCAAAACTTCAAAATTTCAAAATTTCAAAATTTCAAAATTTCAAAATTTCAAAATTTCAAAATTTCAAAATTCCAAAATTCCAAAATTTCAAAATTTCAAAACTTCAAAATTTCAAAATTTCAAAATTTCAAAATTTCAAAATTTCAAAATTTCAAAATTTCAAAATTTCAAAATTTCGAAATTTCAAAATTTCAAAATTTCAAAATTTCAAAATTTCAAAATTTCAAAATTTCAAAATTTCAAAATTTCAAAATTTCAAAATTTCAAAATTTCAAAATTTCAAAATTTCAAAATTTCAAAATTTCAAAATTTCAAAATTTCAAAATTTCAAAATTTCAAAATTTCAAAATTTCAAAATTTCAAAATTTCAAAATTTCAAAATTTCAAAATTTCAAAATTTCAAAATTTCAAAATTTCAAAATTTCAAAATTTCAAAATTTCAAAATTTCAAAATTTCAAAATTTCAAAATTTCAAAATTTTAAAATTTCAAAATTTCAAAATTTCAAAATTTCAAAATTTCAAAATTGCAAAATTTCAAAATTTCAAAATTTCAAAATTTCAAAATTTCAAAATTTCAAAATTTCAAAATTTCAAAATTTCAAAATTTCAAAATTTCAAAATTTCAAAATTTCAAAATTTCAAAATTGCAAAATTTCAAAATTTCAAAATTTCAAAATTTCAAAATTTCAAAATTACAAAATTTCAAAATTTCAAAATTTCAAAATTTCAAAATATTAAAATTTCAAAATTTCAAAATTTCAAAATTTCAAAATTTCAAAATTTCAAAATTTCAAAATTTCAAAATTTCAAAATTTCAAAATTTCAAAATTTCAAAATTTCAAAATTTCAAAATTTCAAAATTTCAAAACTTCAAAATTTCAAAATTTCAAAATTTCAAAATTTCAAAATTTCAAAATTTCAAAATTTCAAAATTTGACAATTTCAAAATTTCAAAATTTCAAAATTTCAAAATTTCAAAATTTTAAAATTTCAAAATTTAAAATTTCAAAATTTTGAAAATTTCAAAATTTCAAAATTTCAAAATTTCAAAATTTTAAAATTTCAAAATTTTAAAATTTCACAATTTCAAAATTTCAAAATTTCAAAATTTTAAAATTTCAAAATTTCAAAATTTCAAAATTTCAAAATTTCAAAATTTCAAAATTTCAAAATTTCAAAATTTCAAAATTTCAAAATTTCAAAATTTCAAAATTTCAAAATTTCAAAATTTCAAAATTTCAAAATTTCAAAATTTCAAAATTTCAAAATTTCAAAATTTCAAAATTTCAAAATTTCAAAATTTCAAAATTTCAAAATTTCAAAATTTCAAGATTTCAAAATTTCAAAATTTCAAAATTTCAAAATTTCAAAATTTCAAAATTTCAAAATTTCAAAATTTCAAAATTTCAAAATTTCAAAATTTCAAAATTTCAAAATTTCAAATTTCAAAATTTCAAAATTTCAAAATTTCAAATATTCAAAATTTCAAAATTTCAAAATTTCAAAATTTCAAAATTTCAAAATTTCAAAATTTCAAAATTTCAAAATTTCAAAATTTCGAAATTTCAAAATTTCAAAATTTCAAAATTTCAAAATTTCAAATTTTCAAAATTTCAAAATTTCAGAATTTCAAAATTTCAAAATTTCAAAATTTCAAAATTTCAAAATTTCAAATCTCAAAACTTCAAAATTTCAAAATTTCAAAATTTCAAAATTTCAAAATTACAAGATTTCAAAATTTCAAAATTTCAAAATTCCAAAATTTAAAAATTTCACATTTTCAAAATTTCAAAATTTCAAAATTTTAAAATTTCAAAATTTCAAAATTCAAAATTTCAAAATTTAAAAATTTCAAAATTTCAAAATTTCAAAATTTCAAAATTTCAAAATTTCAAAATTTCAAAATATCATATTTCAAAATTTCAAAATTTCAAAATTTCAAAATTTCAAAATTTCAAAATTTCAAAATTTCAAAATTTCAAAATTTCAAAATTTCAAAATTTCAAAATTTCAAAATTTCACAATTTCAAAATTTCAAAATTTCAAAATTTCAAAATTTCAAAATTTCAAAATTTCAAAATTTCAAAATTTCAAAATTTTAAAATTTCAAAATTTCAAAATTTCAAAATTTCAAAATATCAAAATTTCAAAATTTCAAAATTTCAAAATTTTAAAATTTCAAAATTTTCAAAATTTTAAAATTTTAAAATTTCAAAATTTCAAAATTTCAAAATTTCAAAATTTCAAAATTTCAAAATTTTAAAATTTCACAATTTCGAAATTTCAAAATTTCAAAATTTCAAAATTTTAAAATTTTAAAGTTTTAAAATTTCAAAATTTCAAAATTTCAAAATTTCAAAATTTCAAAATTTCAAAATTTCAAAATTTCAAAATTTCAAAATTTCAAAATTTCAAAATTTCAAAATTTCAAAATTTCAAAATTTTTAAGTTTCAAAATTTCAAAATTTCAAAATTTCAAAAATTTCAAAATTTCAAAATTTCAAAATTTCAAAATTTCAAAATTTCAAAATTTCAAAATTTCAAAATTTCAAAATTTCAAAATTTCAAAATTTCAAAATTTCAAAATTTCAAAATTTCAAAATTTCAAAATTTCAAAATTTCAAAATTTCAAAATTTCAAAATTTCAAAATTTCAAAATTTCAAATTTCAATTTCAAAATTTCAAAATTTCAAAATTTCAAAATTTCAAAATTTCAAAATTTCAAAATTTCAAAATTTCAAAATTTCAAAATTTCAAAAATTCAAAACTTCAAAATTTCAAAATTTCAAAATTTCAAAATTTCAAAATTTCAAAATTTCAAAATTTCAAAATTTCAAAATTTCAAAATTCCAAAATTCCAAAATTTCAAAATTTCAAAACTTCAAAATTTCAAAATTTCAAAATTTCAAAATTTCAAAATTTCAAAATTTCAAAATTTCAAAATTTCAAAATTTCGAAATTTCAAAATTTCAAAATTTCAAAATTTCAAAATTTCAAAATTTCAAAATTTCAAAATTTCAAAATTTCAAAATTTCAAAATTTCAAAATTTCAAAATTTCAAAATTTCAAAATTTCAAAATTTCAAAATTTCAAAATTTCAAAATTTCAAAATTTCAAAATTTCAAAATTTCAAAATTTCAAAATTTCAAAATTTCAAAATTTCAAAATTTCAAAATTTCAAAATTTCAAAATTTCAAAATTTCAAAATTTCAAAATTTCAAATTTCAAAATTTCAAAATTTCAAAATTTCAAAATTTCAAAATTTTAAAATTTCAAAATTTCAAAATTTCAAAATTTCAAAATTTCAAAATTGCAAAATTTCAAAATTTCAAAATTTCAAAATTTCAAAATTTCAAAATTTCAAAATTTCAAAATTTCAAAATTTCAAAATTTCAAAATTTCAAAATTTCAAAATTTCAAAATTTCAAAATTGCAAAATTTCAAAATTTCAAAATTTCAAAATTTCAAAATTTCAAAATTACAAAATTTCAAAATTTCAAAATTTCAAAATTTCAAAATATTAAAATTTCAAAATTTCAAAATTTCAAAATTTCAAAATTTCAAAATTTCAAAATTTCAAAATTTCAAAATTTCAAAATTTCAAAATTTCAAAATTTCAAAATTTCAAAATTTCAAAATTTCAAAATTTCAAAATTTCAAAACTTCAAAATTTCAAAATTTCAAAATTTCAAAATTTCAAAATTTCAAAATTTCAAAATTTCAAAATTTGACAATTTCAAAATTTCAAAATTTCAAAATTTCAAAATTTCAAATTTTAAAATTTCAAAATTTAAAATTTCAAAATTTTGAAAATTTCAAAATTTCAAAATTTCAAAATTTCAAAATTTTAAAATTTCAAAATTTTTCAAAATTTCAAAATTTCAAAATTTTAAAATTTCAAAATTCAAAATTTCAAAATTTCAAAATTTCAAAATTTCAAAATTTCAAAATTTCAAAATTTCAAAATTTCAAAATTTCAAAATTTCAAAATTTCAAAATTTCAAAATTTCAAAATTTCAAAATTTCAAAATTTCAAAATTTCAAAATTTCAAAATTTCAAAATTTCAAAATTTCAAAATTTCAAATTTCAAAATTTCAAAATTTCAAAATTTCAAGATTTCAAAATTTCAAAATTTCAAAATTTCAAAATTTCAAAATTTCAAAATTTCAAAATTTCAAAATTTCAAAATTTCAAAATTTCAAAATTTCAAAATTTCAAAATTTCAAAATTTCAAAATTTCAAATTTCAAAATTTCAAAATTTCAAAATTTCAAATATTCAAAATTTCAAAATTTCAAAATTTCAAAATTTCAAAATTTCAAAATTTCAAAATTTCAAAATTTCAAAATTTCGAAATTTCAAAATTTCAAAATTTCAAAATTTCAAAATTTCAAATTTTCAAAATTTCAAAATTTCAGAATTTCAAAATTTCAAAATTTCAAAATTTCAAAATTTCAAAATTTCAAAATCTCAAAACTTCAAAATTTCAAAATTTCAAAATTTCAAAATTTCAAAATTACAAGATTTCAAAATTTCAAAATTCCAAAATTAAAAATTTCACATTTTCAAAATTTCAAAATTTCAAAATTTTAAAATTTCAAAATTTCAAAATTTCAAAATTTCAAAATTTAAAAATTTCAAAATTTCAAAATTTCAAAATTTCAAAATTTCAAAATTTCAAAATATCATATTTCAAAATTTCAAAATTTCAAAATTTCAAAATTTCAAATTTCAAAATTTCAAAATTTCAAAATTTCAAAATTTCAAAATTTCAAAATTTCAAAATTTCAAAATTTCAAAATTTCAAAATTTCACAATTTCAAAATTTCAAAATTTCAAAATTTCAAAATTTCAAAATTTCAAAATTTCAAAATTTCAAAATTTTAAAATTTCAAAATTTCAAAATTTCAAAATTTCAAAATATCAAAATTTCAAAATTTCAAAATTTCAAAATTTTAAAATTTCAAAATTTTCAAAATTTTAAAATTTTAAAATTTCAAAATTTCAAAATTTTAAAATTTTAAAATTTCAAAATTTCAAAATTTCAAATTTCAAAATTTCAAAATTTCAAAATTTCAAAATTTCAAAATTTCAAATTTCAAAATTTCAAAATTTCAAATATTCAAAATTTCAAAATTTAAAAATTTCAAAATTTCAAATTTCAAAAGTTCAAAATATCAAAATTTCAAAAGTTCAACATTTCAAAATTTCAGAATGTAAAAATTTCAAAATTTCAAAATTTCAAAATTTTAAAATTTCAAATTCAAATTTCAAAATTTCAAAATTTCAAAATTTCAAAATTTCAAAATTTCAAAATTTCAAAATTTCAAAATTTCAAAATTTCAAAATTTCAAAATTTCAAAATTTCAAAATTTCAAAATTTCAAAATTTCAAAATTTCAAAATTTCAAAATTTCAAAATTTCAAAATTACAAAATTTCAAAATTTCAAAATTTCAAAATTTCAAAATTTCAAAATTTCAAAATTTCAAAATTTCAAAATTTCAAAATTTCAAAATTTCAAAATTTCAAAATTTCAAAATTTCAAATTTCAAAATTTCAAAATTTCAAAATTTCAAAATTTCAAAATTTCAAAATTTCAAAATTTCAAAATTTCAAAATTTCAAAATTTCAAAATTTCAAAATTTCAAAATTTCAAAATTTAAAATTTCAAAATTTCAAAATTTCAAAATTTCAAAATTTCAAAATATCAAAATTTCAAATTTCAAAATTTCAAAATTTCAAAATTTCAAAATTTCAAAACTTCAAAATTTCAAAATTTCAAAATTTCAAAATTTCAAAATTTCAAAATTTCAAAATTTCAAAATTTCAAATTTCATATTTCAAAATTTCAAAATTTCAAAATTTCAAAATTTCAAAATTTCAAAATTTCAAAATTTCAAAATTTCAAAATTTCAAAATTTCAAAATTTCAAAATTTCAAAATTTCAAAATTTCAAAATTTCAAAATTTCAAAATTTCAAAATTTCAAAATTCAAAATTTCAAAATTTCAAAATTTCAAAATTCCAAAATTCCAAAATTTCAAAATTTCAAAACTTCAAAATTTCAAAATTTCAAAATTTCAAAATTTCAAAATTTTAAAATTTCAAAATTTCAAAATTTCGAAATTTCAAAATTTCAAAATTTCAAAATTTCAAAATTTCAAAATTTTAAAATTTCAAAATTTCAAAATTTCAAAATTTCAAAATTTCAAAATTTCAAAATTTCAAAATTTCAAAATTTCAAAATTTCAAAATTTCAAAATTTCAAAATTTCAAAATTTCAAAATTTCAAAATTTCAAAATTTCAAAATTGCAAAATTTCAAAATTTCAAATTTCAAAATTTCAAAATTTCAAAATTTCAAAATTTCAAAATTTCAAAATTTCAAAATTTCAAAATTTCAAAATTTCAAAATTTCAAAATTTCAAAATTTCAAAATTTCAAAATTTCAAAATTGCAAAATTTCAAAATTTCAAAATTTCAAAATTTCAAAATTTCAAAGTTTCAAATTTCAAAATTTCAAAATTTCAAAATTTCAAAATTTCAAAATATTAAAATTTCAAAATTTCAAAATTTCAAAATTTCAAAATTTCAAAATTTCAAAATTTAAAAATTTCAAAATTTCAAAATTTCAAAATTTCAAAATTTCAAAATTTCAAAACTTCAAAATTTCAAAATTTCAAAATTTCAAAATTTCAAAATTTCAAAATTTAAAAATTTATAAATTTCAAAATTTCACTATTTCAAAATTTCAAAATTTCAAAACTTCAAAATTTCAAAATTTCAAAATTTCAAAATTTCAAAATTTCAAAATTTCAAAATATAAAAATTTCAAAATTTCAAAATTTTAAAATTTCAAAATTTCAAAATTTCAAAATTTTGAAAATTTCAAAATTTCAAAATTTCAAAATTTCAAAATTTTAAAATTTCACAATTTCAAAATTTCAAAATTTCAAAATTTCAAAATTTCAAAATTTCAAAATTTCAAAATTTCAAAATTTCAAAATTTCAAAATTTCAAAATTTGACAATTTCAAAATTTCAAAATTTCAAAATTTCAAAATTTCAAAATTTCAAAATTTTAAAATTTGAAAATTTGAAAATTTCAAAATTTCAAAATTTTGAAAATTTCAAAATTTCAAAATTTTAAAATTTCAAAATTTTAAAATTTCACAATTTCAAAATTTCAAAATTTCAAAATTTCAAAATTTCAAGATTTCAAAATTTCAAAATTTCAAAATTTCAAAATTTCAAAATTTCAAAATTTCAAAATTTTAAAATTTCAAAATTTCAAAATTTCAAAATTTCAAAATTTCAAATTTTCAAAATTTCAAAATTTCAAAATTTCAAAATTTCAAAATTTCAAAATTTCAAAATTTCAAAATTTCAAAATTTAAAATTTCATAATTTCAAAATTTCAAAATTTCAAAATTTCAAAATTTCAAAATTTTAAAATTTCAAAATTTAAAAATTTCAAAATTTCAAAATTTCAAAATTTCAAAATTTCAAAATTTTAAAATTTCAAAATTTCAAAATTTCAAAATTTCAAAATTTCAAAATTTCAAAATTTCAAAATTTTAAAAATTCAAAATTTCAAAATTTCAAAATTCCTAAATTCCAAAATTTCGAAGTTTCAAAATTTCAACATTTCAAAATTTCAAAATTTCAAAATTTCAAAATTTCAAAATTTCAAAATTTCAAAATTTCAAAATTTAAAAATTTCAATATTTAAAAATTTCAAAATCTCACAGTCTGAGAATTTCAAAATTTCAAAATTACAAAATTTCAAACTTTCAAAATTTAAAAATTTAAAAAGTTCAAAGTTTCAAAGTTTCGATATTTCAAAATTTCAAAATTTATAAATTTAAAAATTTCACATTCTCAAAATTTCAAAATTTTAAAATTTCAAAATTTCAAGGTTTCAAAATTTTAAAATTTCAAAATTTCAAAATTTCAAAATTTCAAAATTTCAAGATTTCAAAATTTCAAAATTTCAAAATTTCAAAATTTCAAAATTTCAAAATTTCAAAATTTCAAAATTTCAAAATTTCAAAATTTCAAAATTTCAAAATTTCAAAATTTCAAAATTTCAAAATTTCAAAATTTCAAAATTTCAAAATTTCAAAATTTCAAAATTTCAAAATTTCAAAATTTCAAAATTTCAAAATTTCAAAATTTCAAAATTTCAAAATTTCAAAATTTCAAAATTTCAAAATTTCAAATTTCAAAATTTCAAAATTTCAAAATTTCAAATATTCAAAATTTCAAAATTTAAAAATTTCAAAATTTCAAAATTTCAAAATTTCAAAATTTCAAAATTTCAAAATTTCAAAATTTCAAAATTTCAAAATTTCAAAATTTCAAAATTTCAAAATTTCAAAATTTCAAAATTTCAAATTTTCAAAATTTCAAAATTTCAGAATTTCAAAATTTCAAAATTTCAAAATTTCAAAATCTCAAAACTTCAAAATTTCAAATTTCAAAATTTCAAAATTTCAAAATTACAAAATTTCAAAATTTCAAAATTTCAAAATTCCAAAATTTTAAAATTTATAAATTTAAAAATTTCACATTTTCAAAATTTCAAAATTTCAAAATTTCAAAATTTTAAAATTTCAAAATTTCAAAATTTCAAAATTTCAAAATTTCAAAATTTCAAAATTTCAAAATTTCAAAATTTCAAAATTTCAAAATTTCAAAATTTCAAAAATTCAAAACTTCAAAATTTCAAAATTAAAAAATTTCAAAATTTCAAAATTTCAAAATTTCAAAATTTCAAAATTTCAAAATTTCAAAATTTCAAAATTTCAAAATTTCAAAATTTCAAAATTTCAAAATTTCAAAATTTCAAAATTTTTAAATTTCAAAATTTCAAAATTTCAAAATTTCAAAATTTCAAAATTTCAAAATTTCAAAATTTCAAAATTTCAAAATTTCAAAATTTCAAAATTTCAAAATTTCAAAATTTCAAAATTTCAAAATTTCAAAATTTCAAAATTTCAAAATTTCAAAATTTCAAAATTTCAAAATTTCAAAATTTCAAAATTGCAAAATTTCAAAATTTCAAAATTTCAAAATTTCAAAATTTCAAAATTTCAAAATTTCAAAATTTCAAAATTTCAAAATTTCAAAATTTCAAAATTTCAAAATATTAAAATTTCAAAATTTCAAAATTTCAAAATTTCAAAATTTCAAAATTTCAAAATTTCAAAATTTCAAAATTTCAAAATTTCAAAATTTCAAAATTTCAAAATTTCAAAATTTCAAAATTTCAAAATTTCAAAATTTCAAAATTTCAAAATTTCAAAATTTCAAAATTTCAAAATTTCAAAATTTCAAAATTTCAAAATTTCAAAATTTCAAAATTTCAAAACTTCAAAATTTCAAAATTTAAAAATTTATAAATTTCAAAATTTCACTATTTCAAAATTTCAAAATTTCAAAATTTTAAAATATCAAAATTTCAAAGTTTCAAAATTTCTAAATTTCAAAATTTCAGAATTTCAAAATTTCAAAATTTCAAAATTTCAAAATTTGACAATTTCAAAATTTCAAAATTTCAAAATTTCAAAATTTTAAAATTTCAAAATTTCAAAATTTTGAAAATTTCAAAATTTCAAAATTTCAAAATTTTAAAATTTCAAAATTTTAAAATTTCACAATTTCAAAATTTCAAAATTTCAAAATTTCAAAATTTCAAAATTTCAAAATTTCAAAATTTGACAATTTCAAACTTTCAAAATTTCAAAATTTCAAAATTTCAAAATTTCAAAATTTTAAAATTTGAAAATTTCAAAATTTCAAAATTTTGAAAATTTCAAAATTTCAAAATTTTAAAATTTCAAAATTTTTAAATTTCACAATTTCAAAATTTCAAAATTTCAAAATTTCAAAATTTCAAGATTTCAAAATTTCAAAATTTCAAAATTTCAAAATTTCAAAATTTTAAAATTTTAAAATTTCAAAATTTCAAAATTTCAAAATTTCAAAATTTCAAAATTTCAAAATTTCAAAATTTTAAAATTTCATAATTTCAAAATTTCAAAATTTCAAAATTTCAAAATTGCAAAATTTCAAAATTTCAAAATTTCAAAATTTCAAAATTTAAAAATTTCAAAATTTTAAAATTTCAAAATTTCAAAATTTTAAAATTTCAAAATTTCAAAATTTCAAAATTTCAAAATTTCAAAATTTCAAAATTTCAAAATTTTAAAAATTCAAAATTTCAAAATTTCAAAATTCCTAAATTCCAAAATTTCGAAATTTCAAAATTTCAACATTTCAAAATTTCAAAATTTCAAAATTTCAAAATTTCAAAATTTCAAAATTTCAAAATTTCACAATTTCAAAATTTCAAAATTTCAAAATTTCAAAATTTCAAAATTTAAAAATTTCAATATTTAAAAATTTCAAAATCTCACAGTCTGAGAATTTCAAAATTTCAAAATTACAAAATTTCAAACTTTCAAAATTTAAATATTTAAAAAGTTCAAAGTTTCAAAGTTTCGATATTTCAAAATTTCAAAATTTACAAATTTAAAAATTTCACATTCTCAAAATTTCAAAATTTTAAAATTTCAAAATTTCAAGGTTTTAAAATTTTAAAATTTCAAAATTTCAAAATTTCAAAATTTCAAAATTTCAAAATTTCAAAATTTCAAAATTTCAAAATTTCAAATTTCAAAATTTCAAAATTTCAAAATTTCAAAATTTCAAAATTTCAAAATTTCAAAATTTCAAAATTTCAAAATTTCACAATTTCAAAATTTCAAAATTTCAAAATTTCAAAATTTCAAAATTTCAAAATTTTAAAATTTCAAAATTTCAAAATTTCAAAATTTCAAAATTTCAAAATGTCAAAATTTCAAAATTTCAAAATTTCAAAATTTAAAAATTTCAAAATTTCAAAATTTCAAAATTTCAAAATTTCAAAATTTCAAAATTTCAAAATTTCAAAATTTCAAAATTTCAAAATTTCAAAATTTCAAAATTTCAAAATTTCAAAATTTCAAAATTTCAAAATTTCAAAATTTCAAAATTTCAAAATATCAAAATTTCAAAATTTCAAAATTTCAAAATTTTAAAATTTCAAAATTTCAAAATTTCAAAATTTCAAAATTTCAAAATTTTAAAATTTCAAAATTTCAAAAATTCAAAATTTCAAAATTTCAAAATTCCAAAATTCCAAAATTTCAAAATTTCAAAATTTCAAAATTTCAAAATTTCAAAATTTCAAAATTTCAAAATTTCAAAATTTCAAAATTTTAAATTTCAAAATTTCAAAATTTCAAAATTTCAAATTTTCAAATTTTCAAAATTTCAAAATTTCAAATTTCAAATTTCAAAATTTCAAAATTTTAAAATTTCAAAATTTCAAAATTTCAAAATTTCAAAATTTTAAAATTTCAAAATTTCAAAATTTTAAAATTTCAAAATTTCAAAATTTCAAAATTTCAAAATTTTAAAATTTCAAGATTTCAAAAATTCAAAATTTCAAAATTTCAAAAGTTCAAAATTTCAAAATTTCTC
>CATPCP010000076.1:0-30359 GCA_955652365.1 Eristalinus aeneus
AAAATTTCAAAATTTCTAAATTTCAAAATTTCAAAATCTCAAAATTTCAAAATTCCAAAATTTCAAAATTTCAAAATTTTAAAATTTCAAAATTTCAAAATTTCAATATTTCAAAATTTCCAAATTTCAAAATTTCCAAATTTCAAAATTTCAAAATTTCAAAATTTCAAAATTTCAAACTTTCAAAATTTCAAAATTTCAAAATTTCAAAATTTCAAAATTCCAAAATTTCAAAATTTCAAAATTTCAAAATTTCAAAATTTCAAAGTTTCAAAATTTCAAAATTTCAAAATTTCAAAATTTCAAAATTTCAAAATTTCAAAATTTCAAAATTTCAAAATTTCAAAATTTCAAAATTTCAAAATTTCAAAATTTCAAAATTTCAAAATTTCAAAATTTCAAAATTTCAAAATTTCAAAATTTCAAAATTTCAAAATTTCAAAATTTCAAAATTTCAAAATTTCAAAATTTCAAAATTTCAAAATTTCAAAATTTCAAAATTTCAAAATTTCAAAATTTCAAAATTTCAAAATTTCAAAATTTCAAAATTTCAAAATTTCAAAATTTCAAAATTTCAAAATTTCAAAATTCCAAAATTTCAAAATATCAAAATTTCAAAATTTCAAAATTTCAGAATTTCAAAATTTCAAAATTTCAAAATTTCAAAATTTCAAAATTTCAAAATTTCAAAATTTCAAAATTTCAAAATTTCAAAATTTCAAACTTTCAAAATTTCAAAGTTTCAAAATTTCAAACTTTCAAAATTTCAAAATTTCAAAATTTCAAAATTTCAAAATTTCAAAATTTCAAAATAATAAAATTTCAAAATTTCAAAATTTTAAAATTTCAAAATTTCAAAATTTCAAAATTTCAATATTTGAAAATTTAAAAATTTAAAAATTTGAAAATTTAAAAATTTAAAAAGTTGAAAATTTTAAAATTTCAAAATTTCAAAATTTCAAAATTTCAAAGTTTCAAAATTTCAAAATTTCAAATATTCAAAAGATCAAAATTTAAAAATTTAAAAATTTAGAAATTCCAAAATTTCAAAATTTCAAAATTTTACAATTTCAAAATTTCAAAATTTCAGAATTTCAAAATTTCAAAATTTCAAAATTTCAAAATTGCAAAATTTCAAAATTTCAAAATTTCAAAATTTCAAAATTCAAAATTTCAAAATTTCAAAATTTTCAAAATTTCAAAATTTCAAAATTTTAAAATTTCAAAATTTCAAAATTGCAAAATTTCAAAATTTCAAAAATTTCAAAATTTCAAAATTTCAAAATTTCAAAAATTCAAAATTTCAAAATTTCAAAATGTCAAAATTTCAAAATTTCAAAATTTCAAAATTTCAAAATTTCAAAATTTCGAAATTTAAAAATTTAAAAATTTCAAAATTTCAAAATTTCAAAATTTCAAAATTTCAAAATTTCAAAATTTCAAAATTTCAAAATTTCAAAATTTTAAAATTTTCAAAATTTCAAAATTTCAAAATTTCAAAATTTCAAAATTTCAAAATTTCAAAATTTCAAAATTTTAAAATTTCAAAATTTAAAAAATTTCAAAATTTCAAAATTTCAAAATTTCAAAAATTTCAAAATTTTAAAATTTCAAAATTTCAAAATTTCATAATATCAAAATTTCAAAATTTCAAAATTTCAAAATTTCAAAATTTCAAAATTTCAAAATATCAAAAATCCAAAATTTCAAAATTTTAAAATTTTAAAATTTTAAAATTTCAAAATTTTAAAATTTCAAAATTTCAAAATTTCAAAATTTCAAAATTTCAAAATTTCTAAATTTCTAAATTTCAAAATTTCAAAATTTCAAAATTCCAAAATTTCAAATTTCAAAATTTCAAAATTTTAAAATTTCAAAATTTCAAAATTTCAAAATTTCAATATTTCAAAATTTCCAAATTTCAAAATTTCCAAATTTCAAAATTTCAAAATTTCAAAATTTCAAAATTTCAAACTTTCAAAATTTCAAAATTTCAAAATTTCAAAATTTCAAAATTTCAAAATTTCAAAATTTTAAAATTTCAAATTTCAAAATTTCAAAGTTTAAAAATTTCAAAACTTAAGAATTTAAAAATTTGTAAAATTTCAAAATTTCAAAATTTCAAAATTTCAAAATTTCAAAATTTCAAAATTTCAAAATTTTAAAATTTCAAAATTTCAAAATTTCAATATTTCAAAATTTCAAAATTATAAAATTTCAAAATTTCAAAATTTCAAAATTTCAAAATTTCAAAAATTTTAAAATTTCAAAATTTCAAAATTTCAAAATTTCAAAATTTCAAATTTCAAAATTTCCGAATTTCAAAATTTCAAAATTTTAAAATTTCAAAATTTCAAAATTTCAAAATTTCAAAATTTTAAAATTTCAAAATATTAAAATTTCAAAATTTCAAAATTTTAAAATTTCAAAATTTCAAAATTTCAAAATTTCAAATTTCAAAATTTCTAAATTTCAAAATTTCAAAAATCTCAAAATTTCAAAATTCCAAAATTTCAAAATTTCAAAATTTCAAAATTTCAATATTTCAAAATTTCCAAATTTCAAAATTTCCAAATTTCAAAATTTCAAAATTTCAAAATTTCAAAATTTCAAACTTTCAAAATTTCAAAATTTCAAAATTTCAAAATTTCAAAATTCCAAAATTTCAAAATTTCAAAATTTCAAAATTTCAAAATTTCAAAGTTTCAAAATTTCAAAATTTCAAAATTTCAAAATTTCAAAATTTCAAAATTTCAAAATTTCAAAATTTCAAAATTTCAAAATTTCAAAATTTCAAAATTTCAAAATTTCAAAATTTCAAAATTTCAAAATTTCAAAATTTCAAAATTTCAAAATTTCAAAATTTCAAAATTTCAAAATTTCAAAATTTCAAAATTTCAAAATTTCAAAATTTCAAAATTTCAAAATTTCAAAATTTCAAAATTTCAAAATTTCAAAATTTCAAAATTTCAAAATTTCAAAATTTCAAAATTTCAAAATTTCAAAATTTCAAAATTTCAAAATTCCAAAATTTCAAAATATCAAAATTTCAAAATTTTAAAATTTCAAAGTTTCAAAATTTCAAAGTTTCAAAATTTCAAAATTTCAAAATTTCAAAATTTCAAAATTTCAAAATTTGAGAATTTAAAAATTTGTAAATTTCAAATTTTCAAAATTTCAAAATTTCAAAATTTCAAAATTTCAAAATTTCAAAATTTCAAAATTTCAAAATTTAAAAATTTCAAAATTTAAAAATTTCAAATTTTAAAAGTTTCAAAATTTCAAATATTCAAAAGATCAAAATTTAAAAATTTAAAAATTTAGAAATTCCAAAATTTCAAAATTTCAAAATTTCAAAATTTCAAAATTTCAAAATTTCAAAATTTCAAAATTTCAAAATTTCAAAATTTCAAAATTTCAAAATTTCAAAATTTCAAAATTTTAAAATTTCAAAATTTCAAAATTTCAAAAATTCAAAATTTCAAAATTTCAAAATTTCAAAATTTAAAAATTTCAATATTTCAAAATTTCAAAATTTCAAAATTTCAAAATTTTAATATTTCAAAATTTCAAAATTTCAAAATATCAAAATTTCAAAATTTCAAAATTTCAAAATTTCAAAATTTCAAAATTTCAAAATTTCAAAATTTCAAAATTTCAAAATTTCAAAATTTCAAAATTTCAAAATTTCAAAATTTCAAAATTTCAAAATTTCAAAATTTCAAAATTTCAAAATTTCAAAATTTCAAAATTTCAAAATTTCAAAATTTCAAAATTTCAAAATTTCAAAATTTCAAAATTTCAAAATTTCAAAATTTCAAAATTTCAAAATTTCAAAATTTCAAAATTTCAAAATTTCAAAATTTCAAAATTTCAAAATTTCAAAATTTCAAAATTTCAAAATTTCAAAATTTCAAAATTTCAAAATTTCAAAATTCCAAAATTTCAAAATATCAAAATTTCAAAATTTCAAAATTTCAGAATTTCAAAATTTCAAAATTTCAAAATTTCAAAATTTCAAAATTTCAAAATTTCAAAATTTCAAAATTTCAAAATTTCAAAATTTCAAACTTTCAAAATTTCAAAGTTTCAAAATTTCAAACTTTCAAAATTTCAAAATTTCAAAATTTCAAAATTTCAAAATTTCAAAATTTCAAAATAATAAAATTTCAAAATTTCAAAATTTTAAAATTTCAAAATTTCAAAATTTCAAAATTTCAATATTTGAAAATTTAAAAATTTAAAAATTTGAAAATTTAAAAATTTAAAAAGTTGAAAATTTTAAAATTTCAAAATTTCAAAATTTCAAAATTTCAAAGTTTCAAAATTTCAAAATTTCAAATATTCAAAAGATCAAAATTTAAAAATTTAAAAATTTAGAAATTCCAAAATTTCAAAATTTCAAAATTTTACAATTTCAAAATTTCAAAATTTCAGAATTTCAAAATTTCAAAATTTCAAAATTTCAAAATTGCAAAATTTCAAAATTTCAAAATTTCAAAATTTCAAAATTTCAAAATTTCAAAATTTCAAAATTTCAAAATTTCAAAATTTCAAAATTTTAAAATTTCAAAATTTCAAAATTGCAAAATTTCAAAATTTCAAAAATTTCAAAATTTCAAAATTTCAAAATTTCAAAAATTCAAAATTTCAAAATTTCAAAATGTCAAAATTTCAAAATTTCAAAATTTCAAAATTTCAAAATTTCAAAATTTCGAAATTTAAAAATTTAAAAATTTCAAAATTTCAAAATTTCAAAATTTCAAAATTTCAAAATTTCAAAATTTCAAAATTTCAAAATTTCAAAATTTTAAAATTTCAAAATTTCAAAATTTCAAAATTTCAAAATTTCAAAATTTCAAAATTTCAAAATTTCAAAATTTTAAAATTTCAAAATTTAAAAATTTCAAAATTTCAAAATTTCAAAATTTCAAAATTTCAAAATTTTAAAATTTCAAAATTTCAAAATTTCATAATATCAAAATTTCAAAATTTCAAAATTTCAAAATTTCAAAATTTCAAAATTTCAAAATATCAAAAATCCAAAATTTCAAAATTTTAAAATTTTAAAATTTTAAAATTTCAAAATTTTAAAATTTCAAAATTTCAAAATTTCAAAATTTCAAAATTTCAAAATTTCTAAATTTCTAAATTTCAAAATTTCAAAATTTCAAAATTCCAAAATTTCAAAATTTCAAAATTTCAAAATTTTAAAATTTCAAAATTTCAAAATTTCAAAATTTCAATATTTCAAAATTTCCAAATTTCAAAATTTCCAAATTTCAAAATTTCAAAATTTCAAAATTTCAAAATTTCAAACTTTCAAAATTTCAAAATTTCAAAATTTCAAAATTTCAAAATTTCAAAATTTCAAAATTTTAAAATTTCAAAATTTCAAAATTTCAAAGTTTAAAAATTTCAAAACTTAAGAATTTAAAAATTTGTAAATTTCAAAATTTCAAAATTTCAAAATTTCAAAATTTCAAAATTTCAAAATTTCAAAATTTTAAAATTTCAAAATTTCAAAATTTCAATATTTCAAAATTTCAAAATTATAAAATTTCAAAATTTCAAAATTTCAAAATTTCAAAATTTCAAAATTTTAAAATTTCAAAATTTCAAAATTTCAAAATTTCAAAATTTCAAAATTTCAAAATTTCCGAATTTCAAAATTTCAAAATTTTAAAATTTCAAAATTTCAAAATTTCAAAATTTCAAAATTTTAAAATTTCAAAATATTAAAATTTCAAAATTTCAAAATTTTAAAATTTCAAAATTTCAAAATTTCAAAATTTCAAAATTTCAAAATTTCTAAATTTCAAAATTTCAAAATCTCAAAATTTCAAAATTCCAAAATTTCAAAATTTCAAAATTTCAAAATTTCAATATTTCAAAATTTCCAAATTTCAAAATTTCCAAATTTCAAAATTTCAAAATTTCAAAATTTCAAAATTTCAAACTTTCAAAATTTCAAAATTTCAAAATTTCAAAATTTCAAAATTCCAAAATTTCAAAATTTCAAAATTTCAAAATTTCAAAATTTCAAAGTTTCAAAATTTCAAAATTTCAAAATTTCAAAATTTCAAAATTTCAAAATTTCAAAATTTCAAAATTTCAAAATTTCAAAATTTCAAAATTTCAAAATTTCAAAATTTCAAAATTTCAAAATTTCAAAATTTCAAAATTTCAAAATTTCAAAATTTCAAAATTTCAAAATTTCAAAATTTCAAAATTTCAAAATTTCAAAATTTCAAAATTTCAAAATTTCAAAATTTCAAAATTTCAAAATTTCAAAATTTCAAAATTTCAAAATTTCAAAATTTCAAAATTTCAAAATTTCAAAATTTCAAAATTTCAAAATTTCAAAATTTCAAAATTCCAAAATTTCAAAATATCAAAATTTCAAAATTTTAAAATTTCAAAGTTTCAAAATTTCAAAGTTTCAAAATTTCAAAATTTCAAAATTTCAAAATTTCAAAATTTCAAAATTTGAGAATTTAAAAATTTGTAAATTTCAAATTTTCAAAATTTCAAAATTTCAAAATTTCAAAATTTCAAAATTTCAAAATTTCAAAATTTCAAAATTTAAAAATTTCAAAATTTAAAAATTTCAAATTTTAAAAGTTTCAAAATTTCAAATATTCAAAAGATCAAAATTTAAAAATTTAAAAATTTAGAAATTCCAAAATTTCAAAATTTCAAAATTTCAAAATTTCAAAATTTCAAAATTTCAAAATTTCAAAATTTCAAAATTTCAAAATTTCAAAATTTCAAAATTTCAAAATTTCAAAATTTTAAAATTTCAAAATTTCAAAATTTCAAAAATTCAAAATTTCAAAATTTCAAAATTTCAAAATTTAAAAATTTCAATATTTCAAAATTTCAAAATTTCAAAATTTCAAAATTTTAATATTTCAAAATTTCAAAATTTCAAAATATCAAAATTTCAAAATTTCAAAATTTCAAAATTTCAAAATTTCAAAATTTCAAAATTTCAAAATTTCAAAATATCAAAAATCCAAAATTTCAAAATTTTAAAATTTCAAAATTTTAAAATTTCAAAATTTTAAAATTTCAAAATTTCAAAATTTCAAAATTTCAAAATTTCAAAATTTCTAAATTTCTAAATTTCAAAATTTCAAAATTTCAAAATTCCAAAATTTCAAAATTTCCAAATTTCAAAATTTCAAAATTTCAAAATTTCAAAATTTCAAAGTTTAAAAATTTTAAAATTTAAGAATTTAAAAATTTGTAAATTTCAAATTTTCAAAATTTCAAAATTTCAAAATTTCGAAATTTCAAAATTTCAAAGTTTCAAAATTTCAAACTTTCAAAATTTCAAAATTTCAAAATTTCAAAATTTCAAAATTTCAAAATTTCAAAATTTCAAAATTTCAAAATTTCAAAATTTCAAAATTTCAAAATTTCAAAATTTCAAAATTTCAAAATTTCAAAATTTCAAAATTTCAAAATTTCAAAATTTCAAAATTTTAAAATTTCAAAATTTCAAAATTTCAATATTTCAAAATTTCAAAATTATAAAATTTCAAAATTTCAAAATTTCAAAATTTCAAAATTTTAAAATTTCAAAATTTCAAAATTTCAAAATTTCAAAATTTCCGAATTTCGAAATTTCAAAATTTCAAAATTTCAAAATTTCAAAATTTCAAAATTTCAAAATTATAAAATTTAAAAATTTCAAAATTTCAAAATTTCAAAATTTCAAAATTTCAAAATTTCAAAATTTCAAAATTTCAAAATTTCAAAATTTCAATATTTGAAAATCTAAAAATTTAAAAATTTGAAAATTTAAAAATTTAAAAAGTTGAAAATTTTAAAATTTTAAAATTTCAAAATTTCAAAATTTCAAAGTTTCAAAATTTCAAAATTTCAAAATATCAAAATCTCAAAATTTCAAAATTTCAAAATTTCAAAATTTCAAAATTTTAAAATTTAAATATTTCAAAGTTTCAAAATTTCAAAATTTCAAAATTTCAAAATTTCAAAATTTCAAAATTCCAAAATTTCAAAACTCCAAAATTTCAAAATTTCAAATATTCAAAAGATCAAAATTTAAAAATATAAAAATTTAGAAATTCCAAAATTTCAAAATTTCAAAATTTCAAAATTTCAAAATTTCAAAATTTCAAAATTTCAAAATTTCAAAATTTCAAAATTTCAAAATTTCAAAATTTCAAAATTTCAAAATTTCAAAATTTCAAAATTTCAAAATTTCAAAATTTCAAAATTTCAAAATTTCAATATTTCAAAATTTCAAAATTTCAAAATTTCAGAATTTCAAAATTTCAAAATTTCAAAATTTCAAAATTTCAAAATTTCAAAATTTCAAAATTTCAAAATTTCAAAATTTCAAAATTTCAAAATTTCAAAATTTCAAAATTTCAAAATTTCAAATTTCAAAATTTCAAAATTTCAAAATTTCAAAATTTCAAAATTTCAAAATTCCAAAATTTCAAAATATCAAAATTTCAAAATTTTAAAATTTCAAAGTTTCAAAATTTCAAAGTTTCAAAATTTCAAAAATTTCAAAATTTCAAAATTTCAAAATTTGAGAATTTAAAAATTTGTAAATTTCAAATTTTCAAAATTTCAAAATTTTCAAAATTTCAAAATTTAAAAATTTAAAAATTTCAAAATTTAAAAATTTCAAATTTTAAAAATTTCAAAATTTCAAATATTCAAAAGATCAAAATTTAAAAATTTAAAAATTTAGAAATTCCAAAATTTCAAAATTTCAAAATTTCAAAATTTCCAAATTTCAAAATTTCAAAATTTCAAAATTTCAAAATTTCAAAATTTCAAAATTTCAAAATTTCAAAATTTCAAAATTTTAAAATTTCAAAATTTCAAAATTTCAAAATTTCAAAATTTCAAAATTTGAAAATTTCAATATTTCAAAATTTCAAAATTTCAAAATTTCAGAATTTCAAAATTTCAAAATTTCAAAATTTCAAAATTTCAAAATTTCAAAATTTCAAAATTTCAAAATTTCAAAATTTCAAAATTTCAAAATTTCAAAATTTCAAACTTTCAAAATTTCAAAGTTTCAAAATTTCAAACTTTCAAAATTTCAAAATTTCAAAATTTCAAAATTTCAAAATTTCAAAATTTCAAAATTTCAAAATTTCAAAATTTCAAAATTTCAAAATTTCAAAATTTCAAAATTTCAAAATAATAAAATTTCAAAATTTCAAAATTTCAATATTTGAAAATTTAAAAATTTAAAAATTTGAAAATTTAAAAATTTAAAAAGTTGAAAATTTTAAAATTTCAAAATTTCAAAATTTTAAAATTTCAAAATTTCAAAATTTTAAAATTTCAATATTTGAAAATTTAAAAATTTAAAAATTTGAAAATTTAAAAATTTAAAAAGTTGAAAATTTTAAAATTTCAAAATTTCAAAATTTCAAAATTTCAAAATTTCAAAATTTCAAAATTTCAAAATTTCAAACTTTCAAAATTTCAAAGTTTCAAAATTTCAAACTTTCAAAATTTCAAAATTTCAAAATTTCAAAATTTCAAAATTTCAAAATTTCAAAATTTCAAAATTTCAAAATTTCAAAATTTCAAAATTTCAAAATTTCAAAATTTCAAAATTTCAAAATTTCAAAATAATAAAATTTCAAAATTTCAAAATTTTAAAATTTCAAAATTTCAAAATTTCAAAATTTCAAAATTTCAAAATTTCAAAATTTCAAACTTTCAAAATTTCAAAGTTTCAAAATTTCAAACTTTCAAAATTTCAAAATTTCAAAATTTCAAAATTTCAAAATTTCAAAATTTCAAAATTTCAAAATTTCAAAATAATAAAATTTCAAAATTTCAAAATTTTAAAATTTCAAAATTTCAAAATTTCAAAATTTCAATATTTGAAAATTTAAAAATTTAAAAATTTGAAAATTTAAAAATTTAAAAAGTTGAAAATTTTAAAATTTCAAAATTTCAAAATTTCAAAATTTCAAAATTTCGAAATTTAAAAATTTCAAAATTTCAAAATTTCAAAATTTCAAAATTTCAAAATTTCAAAATTTTAAAATTTCAAAATTTCAAAATTTCAAAATTTCAAAATTTCAAAATTTTAAAATTTCAAAATTTAAAAATTTCAAAATTTAAAAATTTCAAAATTTCAAAATTTTAAAATTTCAAAATTTCAAAATTTCAAAATATCAAAATTTCAAAATTTCAAAATTCCAAATTTTCAAGATTTCAAAATTTCAAAATTTCAAAATTTCAAAATATCAAAAATCCAAAATTTCAAAATTTTAAAATTTCAAAATTTTAAAATTTCAAAATTTCAAAATTTTAAAATTTCAAAATTTCAAAATTTCAAAATTTCAAAATTTCAAAATTTCTAAATTTCTAAATTTCAAAATTTCAAAATTTCAAAATTCCAAAATTTCAAAATTTAAAAATTTTAAAATTTCAAAATTTCAAATTTTCAAAATTTCAAAATTTCAAAATTTAAAAATTTCAAAATTTAAAAATTTCAAATTTTAAAAATTTCAAAATTTCAAATATTCAAAAGATCAAAATTTAAAAATTTAAAAATTTAGAAATTCCAAAATATCAAAATTTCAAAATTTCCAAATTTCAAAATTTCAAAATTTCAAAATTTCAAAATTTCAAAATTTTAAAATTTCAAAATTTCAAAATTTCAAAATTTTAAAATTTCAAAATTTCAAAATTTCAAAATTTCAAAATTTGAAAATTTCAATATTTTAAAATTTCAAAATTTCAAAATTTCAGAATTTCAAAATTTCAAAATTTCAAAATTTCAAAATTTCAAAATTTCAAAATTTCAAAATTTCAAAATTTCAAAATTTCAAAATTTCAAAATTTCAAAATTTCAAAATTTCAAAATTTCAAAGTTTCAAAATTTCAAACTTTCAAAATTTCAAAATTTCAAAATTTCAAAATTTCAAAATTTCAAGATTTCAAAATTTCAAAATTTCAAAATTTCAAAATTTCAAAATTTCAAAATAATAAAATTTCAAAATTTCAAAATTTCAAAATTTCAATATTTGAAAATTTAAAAATTTAAAAATTTGAAAATTTAAAAATTTAAAATGTTGAAAATTTTAAAATTTCAAAATTTCAAAATTTCAAAATTTCAAAATTTTAAAATTTCAAAATTTCAAAATTTTAAAATTTCAATATTTGAAAATTTAAAAATTTAAAAATTTGAAAATTTAAAAATTTAAAAAGTTGAAAATTTTAAAATTTCAAAATTTCAAAATTTCAAAATTTCAAAATTTCAAAATTTCAAAATTTCAAAATTTCAAAATTTCAAAATTTCAAAATTTCAAAATTTCAAACTTTCAAAATTTCAAAGTTTCAAAATTTCAAACTTTCAAAATTTCAAAATTTCAAAATTTCAAAATTTCAAAATTTCAAAATTTCAAAATTTCAAAATTTCAAAATTTCAAAATAATAAAATTTCAAAATTTCAAAATTTTAAAATTTCAAAATTTCAAAATTTCAAAATTTCAAAATTTCAAAATTTCAAACTTTCAAAATTTCAAAGTTTCAAAATTTCAAACTTTCAAAATTTCAAAATTTCAAAATTTCAAAATTTCAAAATTTCAAAATTTCAAAATTTCAAAATTTCAAAATAATAAAATTTCAAAATTTCAAAATTTTAAAATTTCAAAATTTCAAAATTTCAAAATTTCAATATTTGAAAATTTAAAAATTTGAAAATTTAAAAATTTAAAAAGTTGAAAATTTTAAAATTTCAAAATTTCAAAATTTCAAAATTTTAAAATTTCAAAATTTCGAAATTTAAAAATTTCAAAATTTCAAAATTTCAAAATTTCAAAATTTCAAAATTTCAAAATTTCAAAATTTCAAAATTTCAAAATTTCAAAATTTTAAAATTTCAAAATTTCAAAATTTCAAAATTTCAAAATTTTAAAATTTCAAAATTTAAAAATTTCAAAATCTCAAAATTTAAAAATTTCAAAATTTCAAAATTTTAAAATTTCAAAATTTCAAAATTTCAAAATATCAAAATTTCAAAATTTCAAAATTTCAAAATTTCAAGATTTCAAAATTTCAAAATTTCAAAATTTCAAAATATCAAAAATCCAAAATTTCAAAATTTTAAAATTTCAAAATTTTAAAATTTCAAAATTTCAAAATTTTAAAATTTCAAAATTTCAAAATTTCAAAATTTCAAAATTTCAAAATTTCAAAATTTCAAAATTTCTAAATTTCTAAATTTCAAAATTTCAAAATTTCAAAATTCCAAAATTTCAAAATTTCAAAATTTTAAAATTTCAAAATTTCAAAATTTCAAAATTTCAATATTTCAAAATTTCCAAATTTCAAAATTTCCAAATTTCAAAATTTCAAAATTTCAAAATTTCAAAATTTCAAACTTTCAAAATTTCAAAATTTCAAAATTTCAAAATTTCAAAATTTCAAAATTTTAAAATTTCAAAATTTCAAAATTTCAAAGTTTAAAAATTTCAAAATTTAAGAATTTAAAAATTTGTAAATTTCAAAATTTCAAAATTTCAAAATTTCAAAATTTCAAAATTTCAAAATTTCAAAATTTCAAAATTTCAAAATTTCAAAATTTTAAAATTTCAAAATTTCAAAATTTCAATATTTCAAAATTTCAAAATTATAAAATTTCAAAATTTCAAAATTTCAAAATTTCAAAATTTCAAAATTTTAAAATTTCAAAATTTCAAAATTTCAAAATTTCAAAATTTCAAAATTTCAAAATTTAAGAATTTCAAAATTTCAAAATTTTAAAATTTCAAAATTTCAAAATTTCAAAATTTTAAAATTTCAAAATTTTAAAATTTCAAAATTTCAAAATTTTAAAATTTCAAAATTTCAAAATTTCAAAATTTCAAAATTTCAAAATTTCAAAATTTCTAAATTTCAAAATTTCAAAATTTCAAAATAATAAAATTTCAAAATTTCAAAATTTTAAAATTTCAAAATTTCAAAATTTCAAAATTTCAAAATTTTAAAATTTCAAACTTTCAAAATTTCAAAGTTTCAAAATTTCAAACTTTCAAAATTTCAAAATTTCAAAATTTCAAAATTTCAAAATTTCAAAATTTCAAAATTTCAAAATTTCAAAATAATAAAATTTCAAAATTTCAAAATTTTAAAATTTCAAAATTTCAAAATTTCAAAATTTCAATATTTGAAAATTTAAAAATTTGAAAATTTAAAAATTTAAAAAGTTGAAAATTTTAAAATTTCAAAATTTCAAAATTTCAAAATTTTAAAATTTCAAAATTTCGAAATTTAAAAATTTCAAAATTTCAAAATTTCAAAATTTCAAAATTTCAAAATTTCAAAATTTCAAAATTTCAAAATTTCAAAATTTCAAAATTTTAAAATTTCAAAATTTCAAAATTTCAAAATTTCAAAATTTTAAAATTTCAAAATTTAAAAATTTCAAAATCTCAAAATTTAAAAATTTCAAAATTTCAAAATTTTAAAATTTCAAAATTTCAAAATTTCAAAATATCAAAATTTCAAAATTTCAAAATTTCAAAATTTCAAGATTTCAAAATTTCAAAATTTCAAAATTTCAAAATATCAAAAATCCAAAATTTCAAAATTTTAAAATTTCAAAATTTTAAAATTTCAAAATTTCAAAATTTTAAAATTTCAAAATTTCAAAATTTCAAAATTTCAAAATTTCAAAATTTCAAAATTTCAAAATTTCTAAATTTCTAAATTTCAAAATTTCAAAATTTCAAAATTCCAAAATTTCAAAATTTCAAAATTTTAAAATTTCAAAATTTCAAAATTTCAAAATTTCAATATTTCAAAATTTCCAAATTTCAAAATTTCCAAATTTCAAAATTTCAAAATTTCAAAATTTCAAAATTTCAAACTTTCAAAATTTCAAAATTTCAAAATTTCAAAATTTCAAAATTTCAAAATTTTAAAATTTCAAAATTTCAAAATTTCAAAGTTTAAAAATTTCAAAATTTAAGAATTTAAAAATTTGTAAATTTCAAAATTTCAAAATTTCAAAATTTCAAAATTTCAAAATTTCAAAATTTCAAAATTTCAAAATTTCAAAATTTCAAAATTTCAAAATTTTAAAATTTCAAAATTTCAAAATTTCAATATTTCAAAATTTCAAAATTATAAAATTTCAAAATTTCAAAATTTCAAAATTTCAAAATTTCAAAATTTTAAAATTTCAAAATTTCAAAATTTCAAAATTTCAAAATTTCAAAATTTCAAAATTTAAGAATTTCAAAATTTCAAAATTTTAAAATTTCAAAATTTCAAAATTTCAAAATTTTAAAATTTCAAAATTTTAAAATTTCAAAATTTCAAAATTTTAAAATTTCAAAATTTCAAAATTTCAAAATTTCAAAATTTCAAAATTTCAAAATTTCTAAATTTCAAAATTTCAAAATTTCAAAATTCCAAAATTTCAAAATTTCAAAATTTCAAAATTTTAAAATTTCAAAATTTCAAAATTTCAAAATTTCAATATTTCAAAATTTCCAAATTTCAAAATTTCCAAATTTCAAAATTTCAAAATTTCAAAATTTCAAAATTTCAAACTTTCAAAATTTCAAAATTTCAAAATTTCAAAATTTCAAAATTTCAAAATTTCAAAATTTTAAAATTTCAAAATTTCAAAATTTCAAAGTTTAAAAATTTCAAAATTTAAGAATTTAAAAATTTGTAAATTTCAAAATTTCAAAATTTCAAAATTTCAAAATTTCAAAATTTCAAAATTTCAAAATTTCAAAATTTCAAAATTTTAAAATTTCAAAATTTCAAAATTTCAATATTTCAAAATTTCAAAATTATAAAATTTCAAAATTTCAAAATCTCAAAATTTCAAAATTTCAAAATTTTAAAATTTCAAAATTTCAAAATTTCAAAATTTCCGAATTTCAAAATTTCAAAATTTCAAAATTTCAAAATTTCAAAATTTCAAAATTATAAAATTTCAAAATTTCAAAATTTCAAAGTTTCAAAATTTCAAAATTTCAAAATTTCAAAATTTCAAAATCTCAAAATTTCAAAATTTCAAAATTTCAAAATTTCAAAATTTCAAAATTTCAAAATTTTAAAATTTAAATATTTCAAAGTTTCAAAATTTCAAAATTTCAAAATTTCAAAATTTCAAAATTCCAAAATTTCAAAACTCCAAAATTTCAAAATTTCAAATATTCAAAAGATCAAAATTTAAAAATTTAAAAATTTAGAAATTCCAAAATTTCAAAATTTCAAAATTTCAAAATTTCAAAATTTCAAAATTTCAAAGTTTCAAAATTTCAAAATTTCAAAATTTCAAAATTTCAAAATTTCAAAATTTCAAAATTTCAAAATTTCAAAATTTCAAAATTTCAAAATTTCAAAATTTCAAAATTTCAAAATTTCAAAATTTCAAAATTTCAAAATTTCAAAATTTCAAAATTCCAAAATTTCAAAATATCAAAATTTCAAAATTTTAAAATTTCAAAGTTTCAAAATTTCAAAGTTTCAAAATTTCAAAATTTCAAAATTTCAAAATTTCAAAATTTGAGAATTTAAAAATTTGTAAATTTCAAATTTTCAAAATTTCAAAATTTAAAAATTTAAAAATTTCAAAATTTTAAAATTTAAAAATTTCAAATTTTAAAAATTTCAAAATTTCAAATATTCAAGAGATCAAAATTTAAAAATTTAAAAATTTAGAAATTCCAAAATTTCAAAATTTCAAAATTTCAAAATTTCAAAATTTCAAAATTTCAAAATTTCAAAATTTCAAAATTTCAAAATTTAAAAATTTCAAAATTTTAAAATTTCAGAATTTCAAAATTTCAAAATTTCAAAATTTCAAAATTTCAAAATTTAAAAATTTCAATATTTCAAAATTTCAAAATTTCAAAATTTCAGAATTTCAAAATTTCAAAATTTCAAAATTTCAAAATTTAAAAATTTCAAAATTTCAAAATTTCAAAATTTCAAAATTTCAAAATTTCAAAATTTCAAAATTTCAAACTTTCAAAATTTCAAAGTTTCAAAATTTCAAACTTTCAAAATTTCAAAATTTCAAAATTTCAACATTTCAAAATTTCAAAATTTCAAAATTTCAAAATTTCAAAATTTCAAAATTTCAAAATTTCAAAATTTCAAAATTTCAAAATTTCAAAATTTCAAAATTATAAAATTTCAAAATTTCAAAATTTTAAAATTTCAAAATTTCAAAATTTCAAAATTTCAAAATTTCAATATTTGAAAATTTAAAAATTTAAAAATTTGAAAATTTAAAAATTTAAAAAGTTGAAAATTTTAAAATTTCAAAATTTCAAAATTTCAAAATTTCAAAGTTTCAAAATTTCAAAATTTCAAATATTCAAAAGATCAAAATTTAAAAATTTAAAAATTTAGAAATTCCAAAATTTCAAAATTTCAAAATTTTACAATTTCAAAATTTCAAAATTTCAGAATTTCAAAATTTCAAAATTTCAAAATTTCAAAATTTCAAAATTTCAATATTTCAAAATTTCAAAATTTCAAAATTTCAAAATTTCAAAATTTCAAAATTCCAAAATTCAAAATTTTAAAATATAAATATTTCAAAGTTTCAAAATTTCAAAATTTCAAAATTCCAAAATTTCAAAACTCCAAAATTTCAAAATTTCAAATATTCAAAAGATCAAAATTTAAAAATTTAAAAATTTAGAAATTCCAAAATTTCAAAATTTCAAAATTTCAAAATTTCAAAATTTCAAAATTTCAAAATTTCAAAATTTCAAAATTTCAAAATTTCAAAATTTCAGAATTTCAAAATTTCAAAATTTCAAAATTTCAAAATTTCAAAATTTCAAAATTTCAAAATTTCAAAATTTCAAAATTTCAAAATTTCAAAATTTCAAAATTTCAAAATTTCAAAAATTTCAAAATTTCAAAAATTCAAAATTTCAAAATTTCAAAGTTTCAAAATTTCAAACTTTCAAAATTTCAAAGTTTCAAAATTTCAAACTTTCAAAATTTCAAAATTTCAAAATTTCAAAATTTCAAAATTTCCAAATTTCAAAATTTCAAAATTTCAAAATTTCAAAATTTCAAAATTTCAAAATTTCAAAATTTCAAAATTTCAAAATTATAAAATTTCAAAATTTCAAAATTTTAAAATTTCAAAATTTCAAAATTTCAAAATTTCAAAATTTCAAAATTTCAATATTTGAAAATTTAAAAATTTAAAAATTTGAAAATTTAAAAATTTAAAAAGTTGAAAATTTTAAAATTTGAAAATTTAAAAATTTCAAAATTTCAAAGTTTAAAATTTCAAAATTTCTAAATTTCAAAATTTCAAAATTTCAAAATTTCAAAATTTCAAAATTTCAAAATTTTAAAATTTCAAAATTTCAAAATTTCGAAATTTCATAATTTCAAAAATTTAAAATTTCAAAATTTCAAGATTTCAAAATTTCAAAATTTCAAAATTTCAAAATATCAAAATTTCAAAATTTCAAAATTTCAAATTTTCAAAATTTCAAAATTTCAAAATTTCAAAATTTCAAAATTTTAAAATTTAAATATTTCAAAGTTTTAAAATTTCAAAATTTCAAAATTCCAAAATTTCAAAACTCCAAAATTTCAAAATTTCAAATATTCAAAATATCAAAATTTAAAAATTTAAAAATTTAGAAATTTCAAAATTTCAAAATTTTAAAATTTCAAAATTTCAAAATTTCAGAATTTCAAAATTTAAAAATTTAAAAATTTAAAAATTTCAAAATTTCAAAATTTCAAAATTTCAAAATTTCAAAATTTCAAAATTTCAAAATTTCAAAATTTCAAAATTTCAAAATTTCAAAATTTCAAAATTCCAAAATTTCACAATATCAAAATTTCAAAATTTTAAAATTTCAAAGTTTCAAAATTTCAAAGTTTCAAAATTTCAAAGTTTCAAAATTTCAAAATTTCAAAATTTCAAAATTTGAGAATTTAAAAATTTGTAAATTTCAAAATTTCAAAATTTCAAAATTTCAAAATTTCAAAATTTCAAAATTTCAAAATTTCAAAATTTCAAAATTTCAAAATTTCAAAATTTCAAAATTTCAAAATTTCAAAATCTCAAAATTTCAAAATTTCAAAATTTCAAAATTTCAAAATTTCAAAATTTTGAAATTTTGAAATTTCAAAATTTCAAAATTTCAAAATATCATAATTTTTCATTTTCAATTTCAGAATTTCAAAATTGTAAAATTTCAGTATTTCAAAGTTTCAAAATTTCAAAATTTAAAAATTTAAAAATTTCAAAATTTCAAAATTTCAAATATTCAAAATATCAAAATTTCAAAATTTCAAAATTTAGAAATTTCAAAATTTCAAAGTTTCAAAATTTCAAAATTTCAAAATTTCAAAATTTCAAAATTTTAAAATTTCAAAGTTTCAAAATTTCAAAGTTTCAAAATTTCAAAATTTCAAAATTTCAAAATTTCAAAATTTCAAAATTTCAAAATTTTAAAATTTAAATATTTCAAAGTTTTAAAATTTCAAAATTTCAAAATTCCAAAATTTCAAAACTCCAAAATTTCAAAATTTCAAATATTCAAAAGATCAAAATTTAAAAATTTAAAAATTTAGAAATTCCAAAATTTCAAAATTTCCAAATTTTAAAATTTCAAAATTTCAAAATTTCAGAATATCAAAATTTCAAAATTTAAAAATTTCAAAATTTCAAAATTTCAATATTTCAAAATTTCAAAATTTCAAAATTTCAAAATTTCAAAATTTCAAAATTTCAAAATTTCAAAATTTCAAAATTTCAATATTTCAAAATTTCCAAATTTCTAAATTTCCAAATTTCAAAATTTCAAAATTTCAAAATTTCAAAATTTCAAAATTTCAAACTTTCAAAATTTCAAAATTTCAAAATTTCAAAATTTCAAAATTTTAAAATTTCAAAATTTCAAAATTTCAAAGTTTAAAAATTTCAAAATTTAAGAATTTAAAAATTTGTAAATTTCAAAATTTCAAAATTTCAAAATTTCAAAATTTCAAAATTTCAAAATTTCAAAATTTCAAAATTTCAAAATTTCAAAATTTCAAAATTTTAAAATTTCAAAATTTCAAAATTTCAATATTTCAAAATTTCAAAATTATAAAATTTCAAAATTTCAAAATTTCAAAATTTCAAAATTTTAAAATTTCAAAATTTCAAAATTTCAAAATTTCCGAATTTCAAAATTTCAAAATTTTAAAATTTCAAAATTTCAAAATTTCAAAATTTCAAAATTTTAAAATTTCAAAATTTTAAAATTTCAAAATTTCAAAATTTTAAAATTTCAAAATTTCAAAATTTCAAAATTTCAAAATTTCAAAATTTCTAAATTTCAAAATTTCAAAATTTCAAAATTCCAAAATTTCAAAATTTCAAAATTTCAAAATTTTAAAATTTCAAAATTTCAATATTTCAAAATTTCAATATTTCAAAATTTCCAAATTTCAAAATTTCCAAATTTCAAAATTTCAAAATTTCAAAATTTCAAAATTTCAAACTTTCAAAATTTCAAAATTTCAAAATTTCAAAATTTCAAAATTTCAAAATTTTAAAATTTCAAAATTTCAAAATTTCAAAGTTTAAAAATTTCAAAATTTAAGAATTTAAAAATTTGTAAATTTCAAAATTTCAAAATTTCAAAATTTCAAAATTTCAAAATTTCAAAATTTCAAAATTTCAAAATTTCAAAATTTCAAAATTTCAAAATTTCAAAATTTTAAAATTTCAAAATTTCAAAATTTCAATATTTCAAAATTTCAAAATTATAAAATTTCAAAATTTCAAAATTTCAAAATTTCAAAATTTCAAAATTTTAAAATTTCAAAATTTCAAAATTTCAAAATTTCCGAATTTCAAAATTTCAAAATTTCAAAATTTCAAAATTTCAAAATTTCAAAATTTCAAAATTTCAAAATTATAAAATTTCAAAATTTCAAAATTTCAAAATTTCAAAATTTCAAAATTTCAAAATTTCAAAGTTTCAAATTTCAAAATTTCAAAATTTCAAAATCTCAAATTTCAAAATTTCAAAATTTCAAATTTCAAAATTTCAAAATTTCAAATTTCAAAATTTTAAAATTTAAATATTTCAAAGTTTCAAAATTTCAAAATTTCAAAATTTCAAAATTTCAAAATTTCAAAATTCCAAATTTCAAAACTCCAAAATTTCAAAATTTCAAATATTCAAAAGATCAAAATTTAAAAATTTAAAAATTTAGAAATTCCAAAATTTCAAAATTTCAAAATTTCAAAATTTCAAAATTTCAAAATTTCAAAATTTCAAAGTTTCAAAATTTCAAAATTTCAAAATTCAAATTTCAAAATTTCAAAATTTCAAATTTCAAAATTTCAAAATTTCAAAATTTCAAAATTTCAAAATTTCAAAATTTCAAAATTTCAAAATTTCAAAATTTCAAAATTTCAAAATTTAAAAATTTCAAAATTTTAAAATTTAAAAATTTCAAATTTTAAAAATTTCAAAATTTCAAATATTCAAAAGATCAAAATTTAAAAATTTAAAAATTTAGAAATTCCAAAATTTCAAAATTTCAAAATTTCAAAATTTCAAAATTTCAAAATTTCAAAATTTCAAAATTTCAAAATTTCAAAATTTCAAAATTTCAAAATTTTAAAATTTCAAAATTTCAAAATTTCAAAATTTCAAAATTTCAAAATTTAAAAATTTCAAAATTTAAAAATTTCAATATTTCAAAATTTCAAAATTTCAAAATTTCAGAATTTCAAAATTTCAAAATTTCAAAATTTCAAAATTTCAAAATTTCAAAATTTCAAAATTTCAAAATTTCAAAATTTCAAAATTTCAAACTTTCAAAATTTCAAAGTTTCAAAATTTCAAACTTTCAAAATTTCAAAATTTCAAAATTTCAAAATTTCAAAATTTCAAAATTTCAAAATTTCAAAATTTCAAAATTTCAAAATTTCAAAATTTCAAAATTTCAAAATTTCAAAATTTCAAAATTTCAAAATTTCAAAATTTCAAAACTTCAAAATTTCAAAATTTCAAAATTTCAAAATTTCAAAATTATAAAATTTCAAAATTTCAAAATTTTAAAATTTCAAAATTTCAAAATTTCAAAATTTCAATATTTGAAAATTTAAAAATTTAAAAATTTGAAAATTTAATAATTTAAAAAGTTGAAAATTTTAAAATTTCAAAATTTCAAAATTTCAAAATTTCAAAGTTTCAAAATTTCAAAATTTCAAATATTCAAAAGATCAAAATTTAAAAATTTAAAAATTTAGAAATTCCAAAATTTCAAAATTTCAAAATTTTACAATTTCAAAATTTCAAAATTTCAGAATTTCAAAATTTCAAAATTTCAAAATTTCAAAATTTCAAAATTTCAAAATTTCAAAATTTCAATATTTCAAAATTTCAAAATTTCAAAATTTCAAAATTTCAAAATTTCAAAATTCCAAAATTCAAAATTTTAAAATATAAATATTTCAAAGTTTCAAAATTTCAAAATTTCAAAATTCCAAAATTTCAAAACTCCAAAATTTCAAAATTTCAAATATTCAAAAGATCAAAATTTAAAAATTTAAAAATTAGAAATTCCAAAATTTCAAAATTTCAAAATTTCAAAATTTCAAAATTTCAAAATTTCAAAATTTCAAAATTTCAAAATTTCAAAATTTCAAAATTTCAGAATTTCAAAATTTCAAAATTTCAAAATTTCAAAATTTCAAAATTTCAAAATTTCAAAATTTCAAAATTTCAAAAATTCAAAATTTCAAAATTTCAAAGTTTCAAAATTTCAAACTTTCAAAATTTCAAAGTTTCAAAATTTCAAACTTTCAAAATTTCAAAATTTCAAAATTTCAAAATTTCCAAATTTCAAAATTTCAAAATTTCAAAACTTCAAAATTTCAAAATTTCAAAATTTCAAAATTATAAAATTTCAAAATTTCAAAATTTTAAAATTTCAAAATTTCAAAATTTCAAAATTTCAAAATTTCAATATTTGAAAATTTAAAAATTTAAAAATTTGAAAGTTTAAAAATTTAAAAAGTTGAAAATTTTAAAATTTGAAAATTTAAAAAATTCAAAATTTCAAAGTTTAAAATTTCAAAATTTCTAAATTTCAAAATTTCAAAATTTCAAAATTTCAAAATTTTAAAATTTCAAAATTTCAAAATTTCGAAATTTCATAATTTCAAAAATTTAAAATTTTAAAATTTCAAGATTTCAAAATTTCAAAATTTCAAAATTTCAAAATTTCAAAATTTCAAATTTTCAAAATTTCAAAATTTCAAAATTTCAAAATTTCAAAATTTTAAAATTTAAATATTTCAAAGTTTTAAAATTTCAAAATTTCAAAATTCCAAAATTTCAAAACTCCAAAATTTCAAAATTTCAAATATTCAAAAGATCAAAATTTAAAAATTTAAAAATTTAGAAATTTCAAAATTTCAAAATTTTAAAATTTCAAAATTTCAAAATTTCAGAATTTCAAAATTTCAAATTTAAAATTTAAAAATTTCAAAATTTCAAAATTTCAAAATTTCAAAATTTCAAAATTTCAAAATTTCAAAATTTCAAAATTTCAAAATTCCAAAATTTCACAATATCAAAATTTCAAAATTTTAAAATTTCAAAGTTTCAAAATTTCAAAGTTTCAAAATTTCAAAGTTTCAAAATTTCAAAATTTCAAAATTTCAAAATTTCAAAATTTGAGAATTTAAAAATTTGTAAATTTCAAAATTTCAAAATTTCAAAATTTCAAAATTTCAAAATTTCAAAATTTCAAAATTTCAAAATTTCAAAATTTCAAAATTTCAAAATTTCAAAATTTCAAAATTGCAAAATTTCAAAATTTCAAAATTTCAAAATTTCAAAATTTCAAAATTTTTAAATTTTGAAATTTCAAAATTTCAAAATTTCAAAATTTCAAAATATCATAATTTTTCATTTTCAATTTCAGAATTTCAAAATTGTAAAATTTCAGTATTTCAAAGTTTCAAAATTTCAAAATTTAAAAATTTCAAAATTTCAAAATTTCAAAATTTCAAATATTCAAAATATCAAAATTTAAAAATTTCAAAATTTAGAAATTTCAAAATTTCAAAATTTCAAAATTTCAAAGTTTCAAAATTTCAAAATTTCAAAATTTCAAAATTTCAAAATTTTAAAATTTCAAAGTTTCAAAATTTCAAAGTTTCAAAATTTCAAAATTTCAAAATTTCAAAATTTCAAAATTTCAAAATTTCAAAATTTTAAAATTTAAATATTTCAAAGTTTTAAAATTTCAAAATTTCAAAATTCCAAAATTTCAAAACTCCAAAATTTCAAAATTTCAAATATTCAAAAGATCAAAATTTAAAAATTTAAAAATTTAGAAATTCCAAAATTTCAAAATTTCAAAATTTTAAAATTTCAAAATTTCAAAATTTCAGAATATCAAAATTTCAAAATTTCAAAATTTCAAAATTTCAAAATTTCAATATTTCAAAATTTCAAAATTTCAAAATTTCAAAATTCCAAAATTTCAAAATATCAAAATTTCAAAATTTAGAAATTTCAAAATTTCAAAATTTCAAAATTTCAAAGTTTCAAAATTTCAAAATTTCAAAATTTCAAAATTTCAAAATTTTAAAATTTCAAAGTTTCAAAATTTCAAAGTTTCAAAATTTCAAAATTTCAAAATTTCAAAATTTCAAAATTTCAAAATTTCAAAATTTTAAAATTTAAATATTTCAAAGTTTTAAAATTTCAAAATTTCAAAATTCCAAAATTTCAAAACTCCAAAATTTCAAAATTTCAAATATTCAAAAGATCAAAATTTAAAAATTTAAAAATTTAGAAATTCCAAAATTTCAAAATTTCAAAATTTTAAAATTTCAAAATTTCAAAATTTCAGAATATCAAAATTTCAAAATTTCAAAATTTCAAAATTTCAAAATTTCAATATTTCAAAATTTCAAAATTTCAAAATTTCAAAATTCCAAAATTTCAAAATATCAAAATTTCAAAATTTTAAAATTTCAAAGTTTCAAAATTTCAAAGTTTCAAAATTTCAAAGTTTCAAAATTTCAAAATTTCAAAATTTCAAAATTTGAGAATTTAAAAATTTGTAAATTTCAAATTTTCAAAATTTCAAAATTTCAAAATTTCAAAATTTCAAAATTTCAAAATTTCAAAATTTCAAAATTTCAAAATTTCAAAATTTCAAAATTTCAAAATTTCAAAATTTCAAAATTTCAAAATTTTTAAATTTTGAAATTTCAAAATTTCAAAATTTCAAAATTTCAAAGTTTCAAAATATCAAACTTTCAAAATTTTAAAGTTTCAAAATTTCAAACTTTCAAAATTTCAAAATTTTAAAATTTCAAAATTTCAAAATTTCAAAATTTCAAAATTTCAAAATTTCAAAATTTTAAAATTTCAAAATTTCAAAATTTCAAAATTTCAAAATTTCAAAATTTCAAAATTTCAAAATTTCAAAATTTCAAAATTTCAAAATTTCAAAATTTCAAAATTTCAAAATTTCAAAATTTCAAAATTTCAAAATTTTGAAACTTTGAAATTTCAAAATTTCAAAATATCAAAGTTTCAAAATTTCAAACTTTCAAAATTTCAAAGTTTCAAAATTTCAAACTTTCAAAATTTCAAAATTTCAAAATTTCAAAATTTCAAAATTTCAAAATTTCAAATTTCAAAATTTCAAAATTTCAAAATTTCAAAATTTCAAAATTTCAAAATTTCAAAATTTCAAAATTTCAAAATTTCAAAATTTTAAAATTTTAAAATTTCAAAACTTCAAAATTTCAAAATTTTAAAATTTCAAAATTTCAAAATTTCAAAATTTTAAAATTTCTAAATTTCTAAATTTCTAAATTTCAAAATTTCAAAATTTCAAAATTTCAAAATTCCAAAATTTCAAAATTTTAAAATTTTAAAATTTCAAAATTTCAAAATTTCAAAATTTCAAAATTTCCAAATTTCAAAATTTCAAAATTTCAAAATTTCCAAATTTCCAAATTTCAAAATTTCAAAATTTCAAAATTTCAAAATTTCAAAATTTCAAAATTTCAAAATTTTAAAATTTCAAAATTTCAAAGTTTGAAAATTTTAAAATTTCAAAATTTCAAAATTTCAAAATTTCAAAATTTCAAAATTTCAAAATTTCAAAATTTCAAAATTTCAAAATTTTAAAATTTCAAAATTTCAAAATTTCAAAATTTCAAAATTTCAAAATTTCAAAATTTCAAAATTTCAAAATTTCAAAATTTCAAAATTTCAAAATTTCAAAATTTCAAAATTTCAAAATTTCAAAATTTCAAAATTTCAAAACTCCAAAATTTCAAAATTTCGAAATTGTATAATTTCAAAATTTCAAAATTTCAAAATTTCAAAATTTCAAAATATCAAAATTTTTCATTTTCAATTTCAGAATTTCAAAATTGTAAAATTTCAATATTTCAAAGTTTCAAAATTTCAAAATTTAGAAATTTCAAAATTTCAAAATTTCAAAACTCCAAAATTTCAAAATTTCAAATTTTCAAATATTCAAAATATCAAAATTTAAAAATTTCAAAATTTAGAAATTTCAAAATTTCAAAATTTCAAAATTTCAAAGTTTCAAAATTTCAAAATTTCAAAATTTCAAAATATCAAAATTTCAAAATTTCAAAATTTCAAAATTTCAAAATTTCAAAATTGTAAAATTTTAAAATTTCAAACTTTCGAAATTGTATAATTTCAAAATTTCAATATTTCAAAATTTCAAAATTTCAAAATTTCAAAATTCCAAAATTTCAAAATTTCAAAATTTCAAACTTTCAAAATTTACAAATTTCAGAATTTCAAAATTTTAAAATTTCAATATTTCAAAATTTCAAAATTTCAAAATTTCAAAATTCCAAAATTTCAAAACTCCAAAATTTAAAAATTTCAAATATTGAAAATATCAAAATTTAAAAATATAAAAATTTCGAAATTTCAAAATTTCAAAATTTCAAAATTTCAAAATTTCAAAATTTCAAAATTTCAAAATTTCAAAATTTCAAAATTTCAAAATTTCAAAATTTCAAAATTTCAAAATTTCAAAATTTCAAAATTTCAAAATTATAAAATTTCAAAATTTAAAAATTTCAAAACTTCAAAATTTAAAAATTCCAAAATTTCAAAACTTCAAATTTCAAAATTTCAAAATTTAAAAATTTCAAAATTTCAAAATTTCAAAATTTCAAAATTTCAAAATTTCAAAATTCCAAAATTTCAAAACTCCAAAATTTCAAAATTTCAAATATTCAAAAGATCAAAATTTAAAAATTTAAAAATTTAGAAATTCCAAAATTTCAAAATTTCAAAATTTTAAAATTTCAAAATTTCAAAATTTCAGAATTTCAAAATTTCAAAATTTCAAAATTTCAAAATTTCAAAATTTCAAAATTTCAATATTTCAAAATTTCAAAATTTCAAAATTTCAAAATTTCAAAATTCCAAAATTTCAAAATATCAAAATTTCAAAATTTTAAAATTTCAAAGTTTCAAAATTTCAAAGTTTCAAAATTTCAAAGTTTCAAAATTTCAAAATTTCAAAATTTCAAAATTTGAGAATTTAAAAATTTGTAAATTTCAAATTCTCAAAATTTCAAAATTTCAAAATTTCAAAGTTTCAAAATTTCAAACTTTCAAAATTTCAAAGTTTCAAAATTTCAAACTTTCAAAATTTCAAAATTTCAAAATTTCAAAATTTCAAAATTTCAAAATTTCAAAATTTCAAAATTTCAAAATTTCAAAATTTCAAAAATTCAAAATTTCAAATTTCAAAATTTCAAAGTTTCAAAATTTCAAACTTTCAAAATTTCAAAGTTTCAAAATTTCAAACTTTCAAAATTTCAAAATTTCAAAATTTCAAAATTTCAAAATTTCAAAATTTCAAAATTTTAAAATTTCAAAATTTCAAAATTTCAAAATTTCAAAATTTCAAAATTTCAAAATTTCAAAATTTCAAAATTTCAAAATTTCAAAATTTCAAAATTTCAAAATTATAAAATTTCAAAATTTCAAAATTTTAAAATTTCAAAATTTCAAAATTTCAAAATTTCAAAATTTCAAAATTTCAAAATTTCAAAATTTCAAAATTATAAAATTTCAAAATTTCAAAATTTTAAAATTTCAAAATTTCAAAATTTCAAAATTTCAATATTTGAAAATTTGAAAATTTAAAAATTTGAAAATTTAAAAATTTGAAAATTTAAAAATTTAAAAAGTTGAAAATTTTAAAATTTCAAAATTTCAAAATTTAAAAATTTCAAAGTTTCAAAATTTCAAAATTTCAAAATTTCAAAATTTTAAAATTTCAAAATTTCAAAATTTCGAAATTTCATAATTTCAAAAATTTAAAATTTCAAAATTTCAAGATTTCAAAATTTCAAAATTTCAAAATTTCAAAATTTCAAAATTTCAAAATTTCAAAATTTCAAAATTTCAAAATTTCAAAATTTTAAAATTTAAATATTTCAAAGTTTTAAAATTTCAAAATTTCAAAATTCCAAAATTTCAAAACTCCAAAATTTCAAAATTTCAAATATTCAAAAGATCAAAATTTAAAAATTTAAAAATTTAGAAATTCCAAAATTTCAAAATTTCAAAATTTTAAAATTTTAAAATTTCAAAATTTCTAAATTTCAGAATTTCAAAATTTAAAAATTTAAAAATTTCAATATTTCAAAATTTCAAAATTTCAAAATTTCAAAATTTCAAAATTTCAAAATTTCAAAATTTCAAAATTTCCAAATTTCAAAATTTCAAAATTTCAAAATTTCAAAATTTCAAAATTTCAAAATTTCAAAATTTCAAAATTATAAAATTTCAAAATTTCAAAATTTTAAAATTTCAAAATTTCAAAATTTCAAAATTTCAAAATTTCAATATTTGAAAATTTGAAAATTTAAAAATTTGAAAATTTAAAAATTTGAAAATTTAAAAATTTAAAAAGTTGAAAATTTTAAAATTTGAAAATTTAAAAATTTAAAAATTTCAAAGTTTCAAAATTTCAAAATTTCAAAATTTCAAAATTTCAAAATTTCAAAATTTCAAAATTTCAAAATTTCAAAATTTCAAAATTTCAAAATTTTAAAATTTCTAAATTTCTAAATTTCAGAATTACAAAATTTCAAAATTAAAAAATTTAAAAATTTCAAAATTTCAATATTTCAAAATTTCAAAATTTCAAAATTTCAAAATTTCAAAATTTCAAAATTTCAAAATTTCAAAATTCCAAAATTTCAAAATATCAAAATTTCAAAATTTTAAAATTTCAAAGTTTCAGAATTTCAAAGTTTCAAAATTTCAAAGTATCAAAATTTCAAAATTTCAAAATTTCAAAATTTCAAAATTTCAAAATTTCAAAATTTCAAAATTTCAAAATTTTAAAATTTAAATATTTCAAAGTTTTAAAATTTCAAAATTTCAAAATTCCAAAATTTCAAAACTCCAAAATTTCAAAATTTCAAATATTCAAAAGATCAAAATTTAAAAATTTAAAAATTTAGAAATTCCAAAATTTCAAAATTTCAAAATTTTAAAATTTTAAAATTTCAAAATTTCTAAATTTCAGAATTTCAAAATTTAAAAATTTAAAAATTTAAAAATTTCAATATTTCAAAATTTCAAATTTCAAAATTTCAAAATTTCAAAATTTCAAAATTTCAAAATTCAAAATTTCAAAATTTCAAAATTTCAAAATTTCAAAATTTCAAAATTTCAAAATTTCAAAATTTCAAAATTATAAAATTTCAAAATTTCAAAATTTTAAAATTTCAAAATTTCAAAATTTCAAAATTTCAATATTTGAAAATTTGAAAATTTAAAAATTTGAAAATTTAAAAATTTGAAAATTTAAAAATTTAAAAAGTTGAAAATTTTAAAATTTGAAAATTTAAAAATTTCAAAATTTCAAAGTTTCAAAATTTCAAAATTTCAAAATTTCAAAATTTCAAAATTTCAAAATTTTAAAATTTCAAAATTTCAAAATTTCGAAATTTCATAATTTCAAAAATTTAAAATTTCAAAATTTTAAGATTTCAAAATTTCAAAATTTCAAAATTTCAAAATTTCAAAATTTCAAAATTTTAAAATTTAAATATTTCAAAGTTTTAAAATTTCAAAATTTCAAAATTCCAAAATTTCAAAACTCCAAAATTTCAAAATTTCAAATATTCAAAAGATCAAAATTTAAAAATTTAAAAATTTAGAAATTCCAAAATTTCAAAATTTCAAAATTTTAAAATTTCAAAATTTCTAAATTTCAGAATTTCAAAATTTCAAAATTTAAAAATTTAAACATTTCAAAATTTCAATATTTCAAAATTTCAAAATTTCAAAATTTCAAAATTTCAAAATTTCAAAATTTCAAAATTTCAAAATTCCAAAATTTCAAAATATCAAAATTTCAAAATTTTAAAATTTCAAAGTTTCAAAATTTAAAAGTTTCAAAATTTCAAAGTTTCAAAATTTCAAAATTTCAAAATTTCAAAATTTGAGAATTTAAAAATTTGTAAATTTCAAATTTTCAAAATTTCAAAATTTCAAAATTTCAAAATTTCAAAATTTCAAAATTTCAAAATTTAAAAATTTCAAAATTTCAAAATTTCAAAATTTCAAAATTTCAAAATTTCAAAATTTCAAAATTTCAAAATTTCAAAATTTTAAAATTTTTAAATTTTGAAATTTCAAAATTTCAAAATTTCAAAGTTTCAAAATTTCAAACTTTCAAAATTTCAAAGTTTCAAAATTTCAAACTTTCAAAATTTCAAAATTTCAAAATTTCAAAATTTCAAAATTTCAAAATTTCAAAATTTCAAAATTTCAAAATTTCAAAATTTCAAAATTTCAAAATTTCAAAATTTCAAATTTCAAAATTTCAAAATTTCAAAATTTCAAAATTTCAAAATTTCAAAATTTCAAAATTTCAAAATTTCAAAATTTCAAAATTTCAAAATTTGAAACTTTGAAATTTCAAAATTTCAAAATTTCAAAGTTTCAAAATTTCAAACTTTCAAAATTTCAAAGTTTCAAAATTTCAAACTTTCAAAATTTCAAAATTTCAAAATTTCAAAATTTCAAAATTTCAAAATTTCAAAATTTCAAAATTTCAAAATTTCAAAATTTTAAAATTTCAAAATTTCAAAATTTTAAAATTTTAAAATTTCAAAACTTCAAAATTTCAAAATTTTAAAATTTCAAAATTTCAAAATTTCAAAATTTCAAAATTTCAAAATTTTAAAATTTCAAAATTTCAAAATTTCAAAATTTCAAATTTCAAAATTTCAAAATTTCAAAATTTCGAAATTTCATAATTTCAAAAAA
>CATPCP010000077.1:12500-98508 GCA_955652365.1 Eristalinus aeneus
AATTTTGAAATTTTGAAATTTTGAAATTTTGAAATTTTGAAATTTTGAAATTTTGAAATTTTGAAATTTTGAAATTTTGAAATTTTGAAATTTTAAAATTTTAAAATTATGAAATTTTGAACTTTTGAAATTTTGGAATTTTGAAATTTTAAAATTTTGAAATTTTTAAATTTTGAAATTTTGAAATTTTGAAATTTTGAAATTTTGAAATCTTAAAATTTTGATATTTTGAAATTTTGAAATTTCGAAATTTTGAAATTTTGAAATTTTGAAATTTTGAAATTTTAAAATTTTGAAATTTTGAAATTTTGAAATTTTGAAATTTTGAAATTTTGAAATTTTGAAATTTTGAAATTTTGAAATTTTGAAATTTTGAAATTTTGAAATTTTGAAATTTTGAAATTTTGAAATTTTGAAATTTTGAAATTTTGAAATTTTGAAATTTTGAAATTTTGAAATATAGTAATTTTGAAATTTTGAAATTTTGAAATTTTGAAATTTTGAAATTTTGAAATTTTGAAATTTTGAAATATTGAAATTTGAAATTTTGAAATTTTGAAATTTTGAAATTTTGAAATTTTGAAATTTTGAAATTTTGAAATTTTGAAATTTTGAAATTTGAAATTTGGAAGTTTTGAAGTTTTGAAATTTTGAATTTTGAAATTTTGAAATTTTGATATATTAAAACTTTGAAATATTGGTATTTCGAAATTTTGTAATTTGGTTTTTTTGAAATTGCAACATTTTGAAATTCTAAAATTTTGAAAATTTGAAATTTTAAAATTTTGAAGTTTGAAATTTTGAAGTTTTGAAATTTTGAAATTTTGAAATTTTGAAATCTTGAAATTTTGAAATTTTGAAATTTAAAAATTTTGAAATTTGAAATTTTGAAATTTTGAAATTTTGAAATTTTTAATTTTGAAATTTTGAAATTTTGAAATTTAAAAATTTTGAAATTTTAAAATTATGAAATTTTGAAATTTTGAAATTTTAAAATTTTGAAAATTTAAAATTTTTAAGTGCTAATATTTTGAAATTTTGAAATTTTAAAATTTTAAAATTTTGAAATTTTGAAATTTTGAAATTTTTAATTTTTGAAATTTTGATATTTTGAAATTTTGAAATTTTGAAATTTAGAAATATTGAAATTTTGAAATTTTTAATTTTTGAAATTTTGATATTTTGAAATTTTTTTTTGAAGTTTTGAAATTTGAAATTTTTGAAATTTTAAAATATTAAAACTTTGAAATTTTGAAATTTTGATATTTCAAAATTTTGATATTGTGAAATTGTAACATTTTGAAATCCTAAAATTTTGAAATTTTGAATTTTGAAATTTTGAAGTTTTGAAATTTTGAAATTTTGAAATTTTAAAATATTGAAATTTTGAAATTTTTAAATTTTAAAATTTTGAAATTCAAAAATTTTAAAATTTTGAATTACTAAAATCTTGAAATTTTGAAGTTTCGAAAATTTGGAGTTCCGAAATCTCGAAATTTAAAAAATTTTTAAAAATTTTAAGATTTTAAATTTTAAAATGTTGAACTTTTTAAATTTTGATATTTTAAAATTTTGAAATTCTAAAATTTCTAAATTTCAAAATTTCAAAATTTCAAAATTTCAAAATTTCAAAATTTTAAAATTTCAAAATTTCAAAATTTCAAAATTTCAAAAATTCAAAATTTCAAAATTTCAAAATTTCAAAATTTCAAATATTCAAAATTTAAAAATTTCAAAATTTCAAAATTTCAAAATTTCAAAATTTCAAAATTTCAAAATTTCAAAATTTCAAAATTTCAAAATTTCAAAATTTCAAAATTTTAAAATTTTAAATTTTAAATTTTTTTTTTTTAAATTTTGAAATTTTGAAATTTTGAAGTTTTGAAATTTTGAAATTTTGAAATTTTGAAATTTTGAAATTTGAAATTTTAAAATTTTGAGATTTTAAAATTTTGAAATTTTGAAATTTTGAAATTTTGAAATTTTGAAATTTGAAATTTTGAAATTTTGAAATTTTGAAATTTGAAATTTTGAAATTTTGAAATTTTGAAATTTAGAAATTTTGAAATTTAGAAATTTTGAAATTAGAAATTTTAAAAATTTTGAAATGTTGAAATTTTGATATTTTGTAATTTTGAAATTTTGAAATTTTTGAAATTTTGAAATTTTGAAATTTTGAAATTTTGAAATTTTGAAATTTTGAAATTTTGAAATTTTTGAAATTTTGAAATTTTGAAATTTTGAAATTTTGAAATTTTAAATTTTAAAATTATGAAATTTTGAACTTTTGAAATTTTGGAATTTTGAAATTTTAAAATTTTGAAATTTTTAAATTTTGAAATTTTGAAATTTTGAAATTTTGAAATTTTGAAATTTTGAAATTTTAAAATTTTGAAATTTTGAAATTTTGAAATTTTGAAATTTTGAAATTTTGAAATCTTAAAATTTTGAAATTTTGAAATTTTGAAATTTCGAAATTTTGAAATTTTGAAATTTTGAAATTTTGAAATTTTGAAATTTTAAAATTTTGAAATTTTGAAATTTGAAATTTTGAAATTTGAAATTTTGAAATTTTGAAATTTTGAAATTTTGAAATTTTGAAATTTTGAAATTTTGAAATTTTGAAATTTTGAAATTTTGAAATTTTGAAATTTTGAAATATAGTAATTTTGAAATTTTGAAATTTTGAAATTTTGAAATTTTGAAATTTTGAAATTTTGAAATTTTGAAATTTTGAAATTTTGAAATTTTGAAATATTGAAATTTTGAAATTTTGAAATTTTGAAATTTTGAAATTTTGATATATTAAAACTTTGAAATATTGGTATTTCGAAATTTTGTAATTTGGTTTTTTTGAAATTGCAACATTTTGAAATTCTAAAATTTTGAAAATTTGAAATTTTAAAATTTTGAAGTTTGAAATTTTGAAGTTTTGAAATTTTGAAATTTTGAAATTTTGAAATCTTGAAATTTTGAAATTTTGAAATTTAAAAATTTTGAAATTTTGAAATTTTGAAATTTTGAAATTTTTAAATTTTGAAATTTTGAAATTTTGAAATTTAAAAATTTTGAAATTTTAAAATTATGAAATTTTGAAATTTTGAAATTTTAAAATTTTGAAAATTTAAAATTTTTAAGTGCTAATATTTTGAAATTTTGAAATTTTAAAATTTTAAAATTTTGAAATTTTGAAATTTTGAAATTTTTAATTTTTGAAATTTTGATATTTTGAAATTTTGAAATTTTGAAATTTAGAAATATTGAAATTCTGAAATTTTTAATTTTGAAATTTTGATATTTTGAAATTTTTTTTTGAAGTTTTGAAATTTTGAAATTTTTGAAATTTTAAAATATTAAAACTTTAAAATTTTGAAATTTTGATATTTCAAAATTTTGATATTGTGAAATTGTAACATTTTGAAATCCTAAAATTTTGAAATTTTGAATTTTGAAATTTTGAAGTTTTGAAATTTTGAAATTTTGAAATTTCAAAATATTGAAATTTGAAATTTTTAAATTTTAAAATTTTGAAATTCAAAAATTTTAAAATTTTGAATTACTAAAATTTTGAAATTTTGAAGTTTCGAAAATTTGGAGTTCCGAAATCTCGAAATTTAAAAAATTTTTAAAAATTTTAAGATTTTAAATTTTAAAATGTTGAACTTCAAAAATTTTGAAATTTTGAAATTTCGAAATTTTGAAATTTTTAAATTTTGAAATTTTGAAATTTTGAAATTTTAAAATTTTGAAATTTAGAAATTTTGAAATTTTGAAATTTTGAAATTTTGAAATTTTGAAATTTTGATATTTTAAAATTTTGAAATTTTAAAATTTTAAAATTTTGAAATTTTAAAATTTTGAAATTTTGATATTTCGAAATTTTGGAATTTTGTTATTTTAAAATTGTAACATTTCGAAATCCTAAAATTTTGAAATGTTGAAATTTTGGAATTCTGAATTTTGAAATTTTGAAGTTTTGAAATTTTGAAATTTTGAAATTTTAAAATTTTCAAATTTTGAAATTTTGAAATATTGAAATTTTGAAATTTTTAAATTTTAAAATATTGAAATTTTGAAATTTTAAAATTTTGAAATTTTAAAGTTTTGAAATTTTTAAATTTAGAAATTTTGAAATTCTGAGAATTTAAAATTTTTAAGTGCTAATATTTTGAAATTTTAAAATTTTATAATTTTGAAATTCAAAAATTTTGAAATTTTGAAGTTATGAAAATTTGGGATACTGAAATCTTGAAATTTTGAAAATTTGAAATTTTAAGATTTTAAAATTTAAAAATTTTTAAATTTTGATATTTTAAAATTTTGAAATTCTAAAATTTTTAAATTTTGAAATTTTGAAATTCTGAAATTTTGAAATTTTGAAATTTTGAAATTTTCAAAATTTTGAAATTTTGAAATTTTGAAATTTTGAATTCTTGAAATTTTGAAATTAGAAATTTTGAAATGTTGAAATATTGAAATTTTGAAATTTTGTAATTTTGAAATTTTGAAATTTTGCAATTTTGAAATTTTGAAATTTTGAAATTTTGAAATTTTGAAATTTTGAAATTTTGAAATTTTGAAATTTTGAAATTTTGAAATTTTGAAATTTTGAAATTTTGAAATTTTGAAATTTTGAAATTTTGAAATTTTGAAATTTTGAAATTTTGAACTTTTGAAATTTTGAAATTTTGAAATTTTGAAATTTTGAAATTTTGAAATTTTGAAATTTTGAAATTTTGAAATTTTGAAATTTTGAAATTTTGAAATTTTGAAATTTTGAAATTTTGAAATTTTGAAATTTTGAAATTTTGAAATTTTGACATTTTGAAATTTTGAAATTTTGAAATTTTGAAATTTTGAAATTTTGATATATTAAAACTTTGAAATATTGGTATCTCGAAATTTTGAAATTTGGTTATTTTGAAATTGTAACATTTTGAAATCCTAAAATTTTGAAATTTTAAAATTTTGAAGTTTGAAATTTTGAAATTTTGAAATTTTGAAATTTTGAAATTTTGAAATTTTGAAATTTTGAAATTTTAAAATCTTGAAATTCTTAAATTTTGAAATTTTCAAATTTTGAAATTTTAAAATTATGAAATTTTGAAATTTTGAAATTTTGAAATTTTGAAATTTTGAAATTTTGAAATTTTGATATATTAAAACTTTGAAATATTGGTATCTCGAAATTTTGAAATTTGGTTATTTTGAAATTGTAACATTTTGAAATCCTAAAATTTTGAAATTTTGAAATTTTAAAATTTTGAATTTTGAAATTTTGAAATTTTGAAATTTTGAAATTTTAAAATCTTGAAATTCTTAAATTTTGAAATTTTGAAATTTTGAAATTTTAAAATTTTGAAATTTTGAAATTTTGAAATTTTGAAATTTTGAAATTTTGAAATTCTGAAATTTTGAAATATTAAAACTGTGAAATTTTGAAATTTCGAAATTTTGAAATTTTGTTATTTTAAAATTGTAACATTTTGAAATCCTAAAATTTTTAAATTTTGAAATTTTGGAATTTTTAATTTTGAAATTTTGAAGTTTTGAAATTTTGAAATTTTGAAGTTTTCAAATTTTGAAATTTCAAAGTTTTGAAATTTTTAAATTTAGAAATTTTGAAATTCTGAAAATTTAAAATTTTTAAGTGCTAATATTTTGAAATTTTAAAATTTTGAAATTCAAAAATTTTGAAATTTTGAAGTTTTGAAAATTTGGGATTCTGAAATTTTGAAATTCTAAAATTTTAAAATTTTGAATTTCAAAAATTTTGAAATTTTGAAGTTTTGAAAATTTGGAATTTTAAGATTTTAAAATTTAAAATTTTGATATTTTAAAATGTTGAAATTCTAAAATTTTGAATTTTTGAAATTTATAAATTTATAAATTTATAAATTTTGAAATTTTGAAATTTTGAAATTTTGAAATTTTGAAATATTGAAATTTTGAAATTTTGAAATTTTGAAATTTTGAAATTTTAAAATTGTGAAATTTTGAAATTTGAAATTTTGAAATTTTGAAATTTTGAAATTTTGAAATTTTAAAATTTTGAAATTCTGAAATTTTGAAATTTTGAAATTTTAAAAATTTGAAATTTTGAAATTTTGAAATTTCGAAATTTTGAAATTTTGAAATTTCGAAATTTCGAAATCGTGATATTTTGAAATTTTAAGATTTTGAAATCTTAAAACTTTGAAATCATGAAATTTTGAAATTTTGAAATTTCGAAGTTTTAAAATTCTGAAATTTTAAAATTTTGAAACTTTGAAGTTTTGATATTTTTAAATTCTCAAATTTTGAAATTTCAAAATATTGAAATTTTGAAATTTTAAAATTTTGAAATTTCAAAATTTTTGAAATTTTAAGATTATGAAATTTTAAAATTTTGAAATTCTGAAAATTTAAAATTTTTAAGTGTTAATATTTTGAAATTTTGAAATTTTGAAATTTTGAAATTTTAAAATTTTGAAATTCTAAAATTTTGAATTTCTAAAATTTTGAAATTTTGAAGTTTTGAAAATTTGGAATTTTAAGATTTTAAAATTTTAAAATTTAAAATTTTGATATTTTAAAATGCTGAAACTCTAAAATTTTGAAATTTTGAAATTTATAAATTTATAAATTTATAAATTTTGAAATTTTGAAATTTTGAAATTTTGATATTTTGAAATTTTGAAATTTTGAAATTTTGAAATTTTAAAATTTTGAAATTTTGAAACTTTGAAATCTTAAAATTTTGAAATGTTGAAATTTTGAAGTTTTGAAAATTTGGGTTTCTGAAATCTTGAAATTTTGAAAATTTGAAATTTTAAGATTTTAATATTAAAAAATTTTGATATTTTAAAATATTGAAATTTTAAAATTTTGAAATTTTGAAATTGTGAAATTTTGAAATTTTGAAATTTTGAAATTTTGAAACTTTGAAATTTTGATATTTTGAAATTTTGAAATTTTGAAATTTTGAAATTTTAAAATTTTGAAATTTTGAAACTTTGAAATCTTAAAATTTTGAAATGTTGAAATTTTGAAGTTTTGAAAATTTGGGATTCTGAAATCTTGAAATTTTGAAAATTTGAAATTTTAAGATTTTAATATTTAAAAATTTTGATATTTTAAAATATTGAAATTCTAAAATTTTGAAATTTTGAAATTGAAATTCTAAAATTTTGAATTTTTGAAATTTAAAAATTTATAAATTTATAAATTTTGAAATTTTGAAATTTTGAAATTTTGAAATTTTGAAATTTTGAAATTTTGAAATATTGAAATTTTGAAATTTTGAAATTTTGAAATTTTAAAATTGTGAAATTTTGAAATTTGGAATTTTGAAATTTTGAAATTTTGAAATTTTAAAATTTTGAAATTCTGAAATTTTGAAATTTTGAAATTTTAAAAATTTGAAATTTTGAAATTTTGAAATTTCGAAATTTTGAAATTTTGAAATTTCGAAATTTCGAAATCGTGCTATTTTGAAATTTTAAGATTTTGAAATCTTAAAACTTTGAAATCATGAAATTTTGAAATTTTGAAATTTCGAAGTTTTAAAATTCTGAAATTTTAAAATTTTGAAACTTTGAAGTTTTGATATTTTTAAATTCTCAAATTTTGAAATATCAAAATATTGAAATTTTGAAATTTTAAAATTTTGAAATTTCAAAATTTTTGAAATTTTAAGATTATGAAATTTTAAAATTTTGAAATTCTGAAAATTTAAAATTTTTAAGTGTTAATATTTTGAAATTTTGAAATTTTGAAATTTTGAAATTTTAAAATTTTGAAATTCTAAAATTTTAAAATTTTGAATTTCTAAAATTTTGAAATTTTGAAGTTTTGAAAATTTGGAATTTTAAGATTTTAAAATTTTAAAATTTAAAATTTTGATATTTTAAAATGCTGAAACTCTAAAATTTTGAAATTTTGAAATTTATAAATTTATAAATTTATAAATTTTGAAATTTTGAAATTTTGATATTTTGAAATTTTGAAATTTTGAAATTTTGAAATTTTGAAATTTTAAAATTTTGAAATTTTGAAACTTTGAAATCTTAAAATTTTGAAATGTTGAAATTTTGAAGTTTTGAAAATTTGGGTTTCTGAAATCTTGAAATTTTGAAAATTTGAAATTTTAAGATTTTAATATTTAAAAATTTTGATATTTTAAAATATTGAAATTTTAAAATTTTGAAATTTTGAAATTGTGAAATTTTGAAATTTTGAAATTTTGAAATTTTGAAACTTTGAAATTTTGATATTTTGAAATTTTGAAATTTTGAAATTTTGAAATTTTAAAATTTTGAAATTTTGAAACTTTGAAATCTTAAAATTTTGAAATGTTGAAATTTTGAAGTTTTGAAAATTTGGGATTCTGAAATCTTGAAATTTTGAAAATTTGAAATTTTAAGATTTTAATATTTAAAAATTTTGATATTTTAAAATATTGAAATTCTAAAATTTTGAAATTTTGAAATTGTGAAATTTTGAAATTTTGAAATTTTGAAATTTTGAAATTTTGAAACTTTGAAATTTTGAAATTCTGAAATTTTAAGATTTTGAAATTTTGAAACTTTGAAATCATAAAATTCTGAAATTTAAAAACTTTGAAACTTTAAAGTTTTGAAATTTTGAAATTTTATAACGTTGACATTTTGAAATTTTGAAATTTTGAAATTTTGAAACTTGGAAATTTTGAAATTTTGAAATTTTGAAATTTTGAAATTTTGAAATTTTGAAATTTCGAAATTTTGAAATTTTGAAATTTTAAAATTTTGAAATTTTGAAATTTTGAAATTTTGAAATCTTGAAATTTTGAAATTTTGAAATGTTGAAATTTTGAAATTTTGAAATTTTGAAATTTTGAAATTTTGAAATTTTAAAGCTTTGACATCTTGAAATTTTGAAATTTTGAAATTTTGAAATTTTGAAATTTTGAAATTTTGAAATTTTGAAATTTTAAGATTTTGAAATTTTGAAGTTTTGAAATTTTGAATTTATAAAATTTTGAAATTTTGAATTTATGAAATTTTGAAATTTTGAAATTTTAAAATTTTGAAATTTTGAAATTTTGAAATTTTGAAATTTTGAAATTTTGAAATTTTGAAATTTTGAAATTTTGAAATTTTGAAATTTTGAAATTTTGAAATTTTGAAATTTTGAAATTTTGAAATTTTGAAATTTTGAAATTTTGAAATTTTGGAATTTTGTAATTTTGAATTTTTGAAATTTTGAAATCTTGAAATTTTGAAATTTTGAAATTTTGAAATTTTGAAATTTTGAAATTTTAAAATTTTGAAATTTTGAAATTTTGAAATCTTGAAATTTTGAAATTTTAAAACTTTAAAATTTTTAAATTTTGAAACATTGAAATCTTGAAATTTTGAAATTAGAAATCTTAAAATTTTAAAATTTTGAAGTTTTGAAATTTTGAAATTTTGAAATTTTGAAATTTTGAAATTTTGAAATTTTGAAATTTTGAAATTTTGAAATTTTGAAATTTTGAAATTTTGAAATTTTGAAATTTTGAAATTTTGAAATTTTGAAATTTTGAAATTTTGAAAATCTGAAAATTAAAAATTTTTAAATGCTTATATTTTAAAATTTTAAAATTTTGAAATTTTAAAATTTTAAAATTTTAAAATTTTTGAAATTTCAATATTTTGAAATTTTGAAATTTTGAAATTCTAAAATTTTGAAAATTTAAAATTTTGAAATTTTGAAATTTTGAAATTTTAAAACTTTGACCTTTTGAAATTTTGAAATTCTGAAATTTTGAAATTTTGAAATTTTGAAATTTTAAAATTTTGAAATTTTGAAATCTTGAAATTTTGAAATTTTCAAATTTTGAAATTTTGAAATTTTGAAATTTTGAAATTTTGAAATTTTGAAATTTTGAAATTTTGAAATTTTGAAATTTTGAAATTTTGAAATTTTGAAATTTTGAAATTTTGAAATTTTGAAATTTTGAAATTTTTAAATTTTAAAATTTTGAAAATTTGAAATTTTGAAAACTTGAAATATAAAAATTTTGAAATTTTAAAATTTTTGAAATTTTAAGATTATGAAATTTTAAAATTTTGAAATTCTGAAAATTTAAGATTTTTTAGTGTTAATATTTTGGAATTTTGAAATTTTAAAATTTTGAAATTTTGAAAATTTGAAATTTTAAAATTTTGAAATTCTAAAATTTTAAAATTTTGAATTTCTAAAATTTTGAAATAGTAAAGTTTTGAAAATTTGGAATTTTAAAAATTTTGCTATTTTAAAATGTTGAAATTCTAAATTTTGAAATTTATAAATTTAGAATTTTGAAATTTTGAAATTTTGAAATTTTGAAATTTTGATATTTGAAATTTTGAATTTTGAAATTTTGAACTTTTGAATTTTGAAATTTTGAAATTTTGAAATTTTGAAATTTTGAAGTTTTGAAATTTCGAAATTTTGAATTTCGAAATTTTAAAATTTTGTTATTTTAAAATTTTAACATTTTGAAATCCTAAAATTGTGAAATTTGAAATTTTGAATTTTGAAATTTTAAAATTTTGAAATTTTGAAATTTGAAATTTTGAAATTTTGAAATTTTGAAATTTTAAAATTTTAAAATTTTGAAATTTTGAAGCTTTGAAATTTTAAAATTTTGAAATTTTAAAATTTTGAAATCTTAAAATTTTGAAATTTTAAAATTAAAAAATTTTGAGATTTTAAATTTTGAAATTTTGAAGTTTTGAAAATCTGGGATTCTGAAATCTTGAAATTTTGAAATTTGAAATTTTAAGATTTTAATATTTAAAAATTTTGATATTTTAAAATATTGAAATTCTAAAATTTTGAAATTTTGAAATTGTGAAATTTGAAATTTTGAAATTTTGAAATTTTGAAATTTGAAATCTTGAAATTTTGAAATTTTGAATTTTGAAATTTTGAAATTTTGAAATTTTGAAATTTTGAAATTTTGAAATTTTGAATTTTGAAATTTTGAAATTTTGAATTTGAAATTTTGAAATTTTGAAATTTTGAAATTTTGAAATTTTGAATTTTGAAATTTTGAAATTTTAAAATTTGAGATTTTGAATTTCGAAGTCGTGAAATTTGAAATTCTGAAATTTTAAGATTTTGAAATTTTGAAATTTCAAAATTTCGAAATTTCAAAATTTCAAAATTTCAAAATTTCAAAATTTCAAAATTTCAAAATTTCAAAGTTTCAAAATGTCAAAGTTATAAAATTTCAAAATTTCAAAATTTCAAAACTTTAAAGTTTCAAAATTTTTAAATTTCAGAATTTTATGATTTCAAAGTTTCAAAATTTCAAAATCTTAAAATTTCAGAATTTCAAAATTTACGACTTCGAAATTTCAAAATCTCAAATTTTTAAAATTTCAAATTTTAAAATTTCAAAATTTAAAATTTCAAAATTTCAAAATTTCACAATTTCAAAATTTCAAAATTTTAGAATTTCAATATTTTAAAATATCAAAATTTTTAAATATTAAAATCTTAAAATTTCAAATTTTCAAAATTTCAAGATTTCAGAATCCCAGATTTTCAAAACTTCAAACTTTCAAAATTTTATAATTTTAAAATTTTTAAATTTTAAAATTTCAAAATTTTAAGATTTCAAAATTTTAAAATTTCAAAATTTTAAAATTTCAAAGTTTCAAAATTTCAAAATTTTAAAATTTTAAAATTTCAAAATTTCAAAATTTCAAAATTTCAAAATTTCAAAATTTCAAAATTTTAAAATTTCAAAATTCAAAATTTCAAATTTCAAAATTTAAGGATTTCAAAATGTTAAAATTTTAAAATAACAAAACTTTTAAAATTTCGAAATTTCAAAACTTCAAAATTTCAAAATTTCAAAATTTCAAAATTTCAAAATTTCAAAATTTAAAAATTTAAAAATTTCAAAATTTCAAAATTTCAAAAGTTCAAAATTTCAAAATTTCAAAGTTTCAAAATATCAAAATTTCAAAATTTAAAAATTTCAAAATTTATAAATTTATAAATTTCAAAATTTTAAAATTTTAGAATTTCAACATTTTAAAATATCAAAATTTTAAATTTAAAATTTTAAAATCTTAAAATTCCAAATTTTCAAAACTTTAATATTTCAAAATTTAAGAAATTCAAAATTTTAAAATTTTAGAATTTCAAAATTTTAAAATTTCAAAATTTCAAAATTTTAAAATTTCAAAATATTAACACTTAAAAATTTTAAATTTTCAGAATTTCAAAATTTTAAAATTTCATAATCTTAAAATTTCAAAAATTTTAAAATTTCAAAATTTTTGTATTTCAAGATTTCAAAATTTTAAATTTTCAAAATTTTAAAATTTAAAAATTTAAAAATTTCAAAATTTCAAAATTTCAAAATTTCAAAATTTCAAAATTTCAAAATTTCAAAATTTCAAAATTTCAAAATTTCAAAATTTCAAAATTTCAAAATTTCAAAATTTCAAAATTTCAAAATTTCAAAATTTCAAAATTTTAAATTTTCAAATTTCAGAATTTCAAAATTTCAAAATTTCAAAGTTTCAAAATATTGAAATTTCAAAATTTTAAAATTTTAAAATTTTAAAATTTTAAAATTTCAAAATTTTAAAATTTTAAAATATAAGCATTTAAAAATTTTTAATTTTCAGATTTCCAAAATTTCAAAATTTCAAAATTTCTAAATTTCAAAATTTCAAAATTTCAAAATTTCAAAATTTCAAAATTGTAAAATTTTAAAATTTCAAAATTTCAAAATTTTAAAATTTCAAAATTTCAAAATTTCAAAATTTCAAAATTTCAAAATTTCAAAACTTCAAAATTTTAAAATTTTAAGATTTCTAATTTCAAAATTTCAAGATTTCAATGTTTCAAAATTTAAAAATTTTAAAGTTTTAAAATTTCAAAATTTCAAGATTTCAAAATTTGAAAATTTCAAAATTTTAAAATTTCAAAATTTCAAAATTTCAAAATTTCAAAATTTCAAAATTTCAAAATTTCAAGATTTAAAAATTTTAAAAATTCAAAATAACAAAATTCCAAAATTTCAAAATTTCAAAATTTCAAAATTTCAAAATTTGAAAATTTGAAAATTTGAAAATTTGAAAATTTCAAAATTTAAAAATTTCAAAATTTTAAAATTTTAAAATTTCAAAATTTCAAAATTTCAAAATTTCAAAATTTCAAAATTTCAAAATTTCAAAATTTCACAATTTCAAAATTTCAAAATTTTAGAATTTCAATATTTTAAAATATCAAAATTTTTAAATATTAAAATCTTAAAATTTAAATTTTCAAAATTTCAAGATTTCAGAATCCCAAATTTTCAAAACTTCAAAATTTCAAAATTTTTAAATTTTAAAATTTCAAAATTTTAAGATTTCAAAATTTCAAAATTTCAAAATTTCAAAATTTCAAAATTTTAAAATTTCAAAATTCAAAATTTCAAATTTCAAAATTTTAGGATTTCAAAATGTTAAAATTTTAAAATAACAAAATTTTTAAAATTTCGAAATTTCAAAATTTCGAAATTTCAAAACTTCAAAATTTCAAAATTTCAAAATTTCAAAATTTCAAAATTTCAAAATTTCAAAATTTCAAAATTTCAAAAGTTCAAAATTTCAAAATTTCAAAATTTCAAAATTTCAAAATATCAAAATTTCAAAATTTCAAAATTTCAAAATTTCAAAATTTCAAAATTTCAAAATTTCAAAATTTCAAAATTTCAAAATTTATAAATTTATAAATTTCAAAATTTCAAAATTTTAGAATTTCAACATTTTAAAATATCAAAATTTTAAATTTTAAAATTTTAAAATCTTAAAATTCCAAATTTTCAAAACTTCAAAATTTCAAAATTTTAGAAATTCAAAATTTTAAAATTTTAGAATTTCAAAATTTTAAAATTTCAAAATTTCAAAATATTAACACTTAAAAATTTTAAATTTTCAGAATTTCAAAATTTTAAAATTTCATAATCTTAAAATTTCAAAATTTTAAAATTTCAATATTTTGAAATTTCAAAATTTGAGAATTTAAAAATTTCAAAACTTCAAAGTTTCAAAATTTTAAAATTTCAGAATTTTAAAACTTCGAAATTTCAAGATTTCAAAATTTCATGATTTCAAAGTTTTAAGATTTCAAAATCTTAAAATTTCAAAATATCACGATTTCGAAATTTCGAAATTTCAAAATTTCAAAATTTCGGAATTTCAAAATTTCAAATTTTTAAAGTTACAAAATTTCAAAATTTCAAAACTTCAAAATTTTAAAATTTCAAAATTTCAAAATTTCAAAATTTCAAAATTTCAAAATTTCAAAATTTCACAATTTCAAAATTTCAAAATTTTAGAATTTCAATATTTTAAAATATTAAAATTTCAAAATTTTTAAATTTTAAAATCTTAAAATTTCAAATTTTCAAAATTTCAAAATTTCAGAATCCCAAATTTTCAAAACTTCAAAATTTCAAAATTTTTGAATTTCAAAATTTTAAAATTTTAAAGTTTCAAAATATTAGCACTTAAAAATTTTAAATTCTCAGAAATTCAAAATTTCCAAATTTAAAAATTTCAAAACTTTAAAGTTTCAAAATTTTAAAATTTCAGAATTTTAAAACTTCGAAATTTCAAGATTTCAAAATTTCATGATTTCAAAGTTTTAAGATTTCAAAATCTTAAAATTTCAAAATATCACGATTTCGAAATTTCGAAATTTCAAAATTTCAAAATTTCGAAATTTCAAAATTTCAAATTTTTAAAGTTACAAAATTTCAAAATTTCAAAATTTCAATATTTTAAAATTTAAAAATTTAAAAATTTCAATATTTCAAAATTTCAAAATTTGAAAATTTGAAAATTTCAAAATTTCAAAACTTCAAAATTTCAAAATTCAAAATTCCAAAATTTCAAAATTTCAAAATTTTAGGATTTCAAAATGTTACAATTTTAAAATAACAAAATTTCAAAATTTCGAAATTTCAAAATTTCACAGTTTTAATATTTGAAAATTTCAGAATTTCAAAATTTCAAAATTTCAAAATTTTAAAATTTCAAAATTTCAAAATTTCAAAATTTCAAAATTTCAAAATTTCAAAATTTCAAAATTTCAAAATTTCAAAATTTCAAAAGTTTAAAATTTCGAAATTTCAAAATTTTAGAATTTCAACATTTAAAAGTATCAAAATTTCAAAATTTTTAAATTTTAAAATCTTAAAATTTTTAAAAATTTTTTAAATTTCAAGATTTCGGAATTCCAAATTTTCGAAACTTCAAAATTTCAAAATTTTAGTAATTCAAAATTTTAAAATTTTAGAATTTCAAAATTTTAAAATTTCAAAATTTCAAAATTTTAATATTTTGAAATTTCAAAATTTCAAAATTTCAAAATTTCGAAATTTTAAAATTTCAAAACTTCAAAATTTCAAAATTCAAAATTTCAAAATTTTAGGATTTCAAAATGTTACAATTTCACAATATCAAAATTTCAAAATTTAGAAATATCAAAATTTCAAAGTTTTAATATTTCAAAATTTCAAAAATTTCAAAATTTCAAAATTTAAAAATTTCAAAGTTTCAAAATTTCAAAATTTCAAAATATCAAAATTTCAAAATTTCAATATTTCAAAATTTCAAAATTTCAAAATTGAAATTGAAATTTTGAAATTTTGAAATTTTAAAAATTTGAGATTTAGAAATTTCGAAGTCGTGAAATTTTGAAATTCTGAAATTTTAAGATTTTGAAATTTTGAAACTTTGAAATCATAAAATTCTGAAATTTAAAAATTTTGAAACTTTAAAGTTTTGAAATTTTGAAATTTTATAACTTTGACATTTTGAAATTTTGAAATTTTGAAATTTTGAAATTTTGAAATTTTGAAATTTTGAAATTTTAAAATTTTGAAATTTTGAAATTTTGAAATTTTGAAATTTTGAAATTTTGAAATTTTGAAATTTTGAAATTTCAAAACTTTGACATTTTGAAATTTTGAAATTTTGAAATTTTGAAATTTTGAAATTTTGAAATTTTGAAATTTTGAAATTTTGAAATTTTGAAATTTTGAAATTTTGAAATTTTGAAATTTTGAAATTTTGAAATTTTGAAATTTTGAAATTTTGAAATTTTGAAATTTTGAAATTTTGAAATTTTGAAATTTTGAAATTTCGAAATTTTGAAATTTTAAGATCTTGAAATTTTGAAATTTTGAAATTTTGAATTTATGAAATATTGAAATTTTGAATTTATGAAATTTTGAAATTTTGAAATTTTGAAATTTTGAAATTTTGAAATTTTAAAATTTGAAATTTTGAAATTTTGAAATTTTGAAATTTTGAAATTTTGAAATTTTGGAATTTTTTAATTTTGAATTTTTGAAATTTTGAAATCTTCAAATTTTGAAATTTTGAAATTTTGAAATTTTGAAATTTTGAAATCTTGAAATTTTGAAATTTTAAAATTTTAAAATTTTAAAATTTTGAAACATTGAAATTTTGAAATTTTGAAATTTTGACATTTTGAAATTTTGAAATTTTGAAATTTTGAAATTTTGAAATTTTGAAATTTTGAAATTTTGAAATTTTGAAATTTTGAAATTTTGAAATTTTGAAATTTTGAAATTTTGAAATTTTGAAATTTTGAAATTTTGAAATTTTGAAATTTTGAAATTTTGAAATTTTGAAATTTTGAAATTTTGAAATTTTGAAATTTTGAAATTTTGAAATTTTGAAATTTTTAAATTTTTAAATTTTGAAATTTTGAAATTTTGAAATTTTGAAATTTTAAAATTGTGATATTTTGAAATTTCGAAATTTTGAAATCTTGAAATTTTGAAATTAGAAATCTTAAAATTTTAAAATTTTAAAGTTTTGAAATTTTGAAATTTTGAAATTTTGAAATTTTGAAATTTTGAAATTTTGAAATTTTGAAATTTTGAAATTCTGAAAATTAAAAATTCTTAAATGCTAATATTTTAAAATTTTAAAATTTTGAAATTTAAGAATTTTAAAATTTTAAAATTTTAAAATTTTAAAATTTTGAAATTTCAATATTTTGAAATTTTGAAATTTTGAAATTTTGAAATTCTGAAATTTTGAAAATTTGAAATTTTGAAATTTTGAAATTTTAAAATTTTGACATTTTGAAATTTTGAAATTGTGAAATTTTGAAATTTAAAAATTTTGAAATTTTGAAATCTTGAAATTTTGAAATTTTGAAATTTTGAAATTTTGAAATTTTGAAATTTTAAAATTTTGAAATTTTGAAATTTTGAAATTTTGTAATTTTGAAATTTTAAAATTTTGAAAATTTGAAATTTTGAAATATTGAAATATAGAAATTTTGAAGTTTTGAAATTTTTAAATCTTGAAATTTTGAAATTTTGAAATTTTGAAATTTTGAAATTTTGAAATTTTGAAATTTTGAAATTTTTAAATTTTGAAATTTTAAAATTTTGAAATTTTGAAATTTTGCAATTTTGAAATTTTGAAATTTTGAAATTTTGAAATTTGAAATTTTTGAAATTTTGAAATTTTGAAATTTTGAAATTTTGAAATTTTGAAATTTTGAAATTTTGAAATTTTGAAATTTTTAAATTTTTAAATTTTGAAATTTTGGAATTTTGAAATTTTGGAAATTTTGAAATTTTGAAATTTTGAAATTTTGAAATTTTGAAATTTTGAAATTTTGAAATTTTAAAATTTTGAATTTTGAAATTTTGAAATTTTGAAATTTTGAAATTTTGAAATTTTGAAATTTTGAAATTTTGAAATTTTGAAATCTTGAAATTTTGAAATTAGAAATTTTGAAATTTTGAAACTTTGAAATTTTGAAATTTTAAAAATTTGAAATTTCGAAATTTTGAAATTTTGTTATTTTGAAATTGTAACATTTTAAAATCCTAAAATTTTAAAACTTTTGAAATTTTAAAATTTTGAATTTTTGGAATTTTGAAGTTTTAAAATTTTTAAATTTTTAAATTTTGAATTTTGAAATTTTGAAATTTTGGAATTTTTTTAATTTTGAATTTTTGAAATTTTGAAATCTTCAAATTCTGAAATTTTGAAATTTTGAAATTTTAAAATTTTGAAATTTTGAAATTTTGAAATCTTGAAATTTTGAAATTTTAAAATTTTAAAATTTTAAAATTTTGAAACATTGAAATTTTGAAATTTTGAAATTTTGAAATTTTGAAATTTTGAAATTCTGAAATTTTAAAATTTTGAAATTTTGAAATTTTGAAGTTTTGAAATTTTGAAATTTTGAAATTTTGAAATTTTGAAATTTTGAAATTTTGAAATTTTGAAATTTTGAAATTTTTGAAATTTTGAAATTTTGAAATTTTGAAATTTTGAAATTTTGAAATTTTGAAATTTTGAAATTTTGAAATTTTGAAATTTTGAAATTTTGAAACTTTTGAAATTTTGAAATTTTGAAATTTTGAAATTTTGAAATTTTGAAATTTTGAAAATTTTGAAATTTTAAAATTGTGATATTTTGAAATTTCAAAATTTTGGAATCTTGAAATTTTGAAATTAGAAATCTTAAAATTTTAAAATTTTAAAGTTTTGAAATTTTGAAATTTTGAAATTTTGAAATTTTGAAATTTTGAAATTTTGAAAATCTGAAAATTAAAAATTCTTAAATGCTAATATTTTAAAATTTTAAAATTTTGAAATTTAAAAATTTTAAAATTTTAAAATTTTAAAATTTTAAAATTTTGAAATTTCAATATTTTGAAATTTTGAAATTTTGAAATTCTGAAATTTTGAAAATTTGAAATTTTGAAATTTTGAAATTTTAAAATTTTGAAATTTTGAAATTTTGAAATTTTGTAATTTTGAAATTTTAAAATTTTGAAAATTTGAAATTTTGAAATCTTGAAATATAGAAATGTTGAAGTTTTGAAATTTTTAAATCTTGAAATTTTGAAATTTTAAAATTTTGAAATTTTGAAATTTTGAAATTTTGAAATTTTGAAATTTTGAAATTTTGAAATTTTGAAATTTTAAAATTTTGAAATTTTGCAATTTTGAAATTTTGAAATTTTGAAATTTTGAAATTTGAAATTTTGAAATTTTGAGATTTTGAAATTTTGAAATTTTGAAATTTTGAAATTTTGAAATTTTAAAATTTTGAAATTTTTAAATTTTGAAATTTTGAAATTTTGAAATTTTGAAATTTTGAAATTTTGAAATTTTGAAATTTTGAAATTTTGAAATTTTGAAATTTTGAAATTTTGAAATTTTGAAATTTTGAAATTTTGAAATTTTAAGATTTTGAAATTTTGAAATTTTGAAATTTTGAAATTTTGAAATTTTGAAATTTTGAAATTTTGAAATTTTGAAATTTTGAAATTTTGAAATTTTGAAATTTTGAAATTTTGAAATTTTGAAATCTTGAAATTTTGAAATTAGAAACTTTGAAATTTTGAAACTTTGAAATTTTGAAATTTTGAAAATTTGAAATTTCGAAATTTTGAAATTTTGTTATTTTGAAATTGTAACATTTTGAAATCCTAAAATTTTAAAACTTTTGAAATTTTAAAATTTTGAATTTTGGAATTTTGAAGTTTTAAAATTTTTAAATTTTTAAATTTTGAAATTTTGGAATTTTTTAATTTTGAATTTTTGAAATTTTGAAATCTTCAAATTTTGAAATTTTGAAATTTTGAAATTTTAAAATTTTGAAATTTTGAAATTTTGAAATCTTGAAATTTTGAAATTTTAAAATTTTAAAATTTTAAAATTTTGAAACATTGAAATTTTGAAATTTTGAAATTTTGAAATTTTGAAATTTTGAAATTTTGAAATTTTGAAATTTTAAAATTTTAAAATTTTGAAATTTTGAAATTTTGAAATTTTGAAATTTTGAAATTTTGGAATTTTGAAATTTTGAAATTTTGAAATTTTGAAATTTTGAAATTTTGAAATTTTGAAATTTTGAAATTTTGAAATTTTGAAATTTTGAAATTTTGAAATTTTGAAATTTTGAAATTTTGAAATTTTGAAATTTTGAAATTTTGAAATTTTGAAATTTTGAAATTTCGAAATTTTGAAATTTTTAAATTTTTAAATTTTGAAATTGTGAAATTTTGAAATTTTGAAATTTCAATATTTTGAAATTTTGAAATTTTGAAATTTTAAAATTTTGACATTTTGAAATTTTGAAATTTTGAAATTTTGAAATTTTAAAATTTTGAAATTTTGAAATTTTGAAATTTTGTAATTTTGAAATTTTAAAATTTTGAAAATTTGAAATTTTGAAATCTTGAAATATAGAAATTTTGAAGTTTTGAAATTTTTAAATCTTGAAATTTTGAAATTTTAAAATTTTGAAATTTTGAAATTTTGAAATTTTGAAATTTTGAAATTTTGAAATTTTAAAATTTTGAAATTTTGAAATTTTGAAATTTTGAAATTTTGAAATGTTGAAATTTTAAAATTTTTAAATTTTGAAATTTTTAAATTTTGAAATTTTGAATATTGAAATTTTGAAATTTTGAAAATTTTGAAATTTTGAAATTTTAAAATTTTGAAATTTTGAAATTTTGAAATTTTGAAATTTTGAAATTTTGAAATTTTGAAATTTTGAAATTTTGAAATTTTGAAATTTTGAAATTTTGAAATTTTGAAATTTTGAAATTTTGAAATTTTGAAATTTTAAAATTTTGAAATTTTGAAATTTTGAAATTTTGAAATTTTGAAATTTTGAAGTTTTGAAATTTTGAAATCTTGAAATTTTGAAATTAGAAATTTTGAAATTTTGAAACTTTGAAATTTTGAAATTTTGAAAATTTGAAATTTCGAAATTTTGAAATTTTGTTATTTTGAAATTGTAACATTTTGAAAATCCTAAAATTTTAAAACTTTTGAAATTTTAAAATTTTGAATTTTGGAATTTTGAAGTTTTAAAATTTTTAAATTTTGAAATTTTGAAATTTGAACTTTTGAAATTTTGAAATTTTGAAAATTTGAAATTTTAATATTTAAAATTTTGAAATTTTAAAATATTGAAATTTTGAAATTTTTGAAATTTTGAATTTTTAACATTTTAAAATTTTAAAATTTTAAAATTTTGAAATTTTGAAATTTTGAAATTTTGAAATTTTGAAATTTTGAAATTTTTTGAAATTTTGAAATTTTGAAATTTTGAAATTTTGAAATTTTGAAATTTTAAAATTTTAAAATTTTGAAATTTTGAAATTTTGAAATTTTGAATTTTGGAATTTTGAAGTTTTACAGTTTTGAAATTTTGAATTTTGAAATTTTGAATTTTTAAAATTTTGAAATTTTAAAATTTTAAAATTTTAAAATTTTGAAATTTTGAAATTCTCAAAATTTTGAAATTTTGAAATTTTTTGAAATTTTGAAATTTTGAAATTTTGAAAATTTTAAAATTTTGAAATTTAAAAATTTTAAAATTTTAAAATTTTGAAATTTCAATATTTTGAAATTTTGAAATTTTGAAATTTTGAATTCTGAAATTTTGAAAATTTAAAATTTTGAAAATTTTGAAATTTTAAAACTTTGACATTTTGAAATTTTGAAATTGTGAAATTTTGAAATTTTGAAATTTTGAAATTTTGAAATTTTGAAATTTTAAAGTTTTGAAATTTTGAAATCTTGAAATTTTGAAATTTTGAAATTTTGAAATTTTGAAATTTTGAAATTTTGAAATTTTTGAAATTTTGAAATTTCAAAATTTTGAAATTTTGAAATTTTGAAATTTTGAAATTGTGAAATTTTTGAAATTTTGAAATTTTTAAATTTTAAAATTTTGAAAATTTGAAATTTTGAAATCTTGAAATATAGAAATTTTGAAGTTTTGAAATTTTTTAAATCTTGAAATTTTGAAATTTTAAAATTTTGAAATTTGAAATTTTGAAATTTTGAAATTTTGAAATTTTGAAATTTTGAAATTTTGAAATTTTGCAATTTTGAAATTTTGAAATTTTGAAATTTTGAAATTTGAAATTTTGAAATTTTGAATTTTGAAATTTTGAAATTTTGAAATTTTGAAATTTTGAAATTTTGAAATTTTGAAATTTTGAAATTTTGAAATTTTGAAATTTTGAAATTTTGAAATTTTGAAATTTTGAAATTTTGAAATTTTGAAATTTTGAAATTTTGAAATTTTGAAATTTTGAAATTTCGAAATTTTGAAATTTTGAAATTTTGAAATTTGAAATTTTGAAATTTTGAAATTTTGAAATTTTTGAAATTTTGAAATTGTTGAAATTTTGAAATTTTGAAATTTTGAAATTTTAAAATTTTGAAATTTTTGAAATTTTGAAATTTTGAAATTTTGAAATTTTGAAATCTTGAAATTTTGAAATTAGAAATTTTGAAATTTTGAAACTTTGAAATTTTGAAATTTTGAAATTTTGAAATTTCGAAATTTTGAAATTTTGTTATTTTGAAATTGTAACATTTTGAAATCCTAAAATTTAAAAACTTTTGAAATTTTAAAATTTTGAATATTGGAATTTTGAAGTTTTAAAATTTTGAAATTTTGAAATTTTGAAATTTTGAAATTTTGAACTTTTAAAACTTTGAAATTTTGAAATTTTGAAATTTTGAACTTTGAAATTTTGAAATTTTGAAATTTTGAAATTTTGAAATTTTAAAATTTTAAAATTTTGAAATTTTAAAATATTGAAATTTTGAAATTTTGAAATTTTGAAATTTTGAATTTTTAAAATTTTGAAATTTTAAAATTTTAAAATTTTGAAATTTTGAAATTTTGAAATTTTGAATTTTTTTGAAATTTTGAAATTTTGAAATTTTGAAATTTTGAAATTTTGAAATTTTAAAATTTTGAAATTTTTGAAATTTTGAAATTTTGAATTTTGGAATTTTTGAAGTTTTACAGTTTTGAAATTTTGAAATTTTGAAATTTTTAAATTTTGAATTTTGGAATTTTGAAGTTTTAAAATTTTTAAATTTTGAAATTTTGAAATTTTGAAAATTTTGAAATTTTGAAATTTTGAAATTTTAAAATTTTGAAATTTTGAAAATTTAAAATTCTAAAATTTTGAAATTTTGAAATTTTAAAAATATTGAAATTTTGAAATTTTGTAATTTTAAAATTTTTATTTTAAAATTTTGAAATTTTGAAATTTTGAAGTTTTGAAATTTTTTGAAATATTTTGAAATTATAACATTTTGAAATCCTAAAATTTGAAATTTTGAAATTTTGAATTTTGAAATTTTGATGTTTTGAAATTTTGAAATTTTGAAATTTTGAAATTTTGAAATTTTGAAATTTTGAATTTTGGAATTTTGAAGTTTTCAAATTTTTTTCTAAATTTTGAAATTTTGAAATTTAGAATTTTGGAATTTTGAAGTCTTAAAATTTTGAAATTTTGAAATTTTGAAATTTCGAAGTTTTGAATTTTAAAATTTTGAAATTTTGAAATTTTAAAATATTGAAATTTTGAAATTTTGAAATTTTAAAATTTTGAAATTTTGAAATTTTGAAATTTTTTGAATTATTTGGAAATTGTAACATTTTGAAATCCTAAAAATTTTGAAATTTCGAAATTTTGAATTTTTAAATTTTGAAGTTTTGAAGTTCTTGAAATTTTGAAATTTCAAAATATTGAAATTTTGAAATTCTTGATATTTTGAAATTTTGAAATTTTGAAATTTTGAATTTTAAAATTTTGAAATTTTAAAATTTTGAAATTTTAAGATTTTGAAATTTTGAAATTCTGAAAATTTAAAATTTTCAAGTGTTATATTTTGAAATTTTAAAATTTTAAAATTTTGAAATTTTAAAATTTTGAAATTTTGAAATTTTGAAATTTTGAAATTTTGAAATTTTGAAATTTTGAAATTTTGAAATTTTGAAATTTTGAAATTTTGAAATTTTGAAATTTTGAAATTTTGAAATTTTGAAATTTTAAAATTTTGAGATTTTAAAATTTTAAAATTTTGAAATTTTGAAATTTTTTGAAATTTTGAAATTTTGAAATTTTTTGAAATATTTTGAAATTGTAACATTTTGAAATCCTAAAATTTTGAAATTTTGAAATTTTGAATTTTGAAATTTTGAAGTTTTGAAATTTTGAAATTTTGAAATTCTAAAATTTTGAAATTTTGAAATTTTGAAATTTTGAAATTTTGAAATTTTGAAATTTTGAAATTTTGAAATTTTGAAATTTTGAAATTTTGAATTTTGGAATTTTGAAGTCTTACAGTTTTGAAATTTTGAAATTTTGAAATTTTAAATTTTGAAATTTTGAAGTTTTAAAATTTTAAAATTTTGAAATTTTGAAATTTTAAAATATTGAAATTTTGAAATTTTGAAATTTTAAAATTTTTATTTTAAAATTTTGAAATTTTGAAATTTTGAATTTTGGAATTTTGAAGTTTTACAGTTTTGAAATTTTGAAATTTTGAAATTTTTAAATTTTGAATTTTGGAATTTTGAAGTTTTAAAATTTTTAAATTTTGAAATTTTGAAATTTTGAAATTTTGAAATTTTAAAATTTTGAAATTTTGAAATTTTAAAATTCTAAAATTTTGAAATTTTAAAATTTTAAAATATTGAAATTTTGAAATTTTGTAATTTTAAAATTTTTATTTTAAAATTTTGAAATTTTGAAATTTCGAAGTTTTGAAATTTTTTGAAATATTTTGAAATTATAACATTTTGAAATCCTAAAATTTTGAAATTTTGAAATTTTGAATTTTGAAATTTTGATGTTTTGAAATTTTGAAATTTTGAAATTTTGAAATTTTGAAATTTTGAAATTTTGAATTTTGGAATTTTGAAGTTTTCAAATTTTTTTCTAAATTTTGAAATTTTGAAATTTAGAATTTTGGAATTTTGAAGTTTTAAAATTTTGAAATTTTGAAATTTTGAAATTTTGAAATTTCGAAGTTTTGAAATTTTAAAATTTTGAAATTTTGAAATTTTAAAATATTGAAATTTTGAAATTTTGAAATTTTAAAATTTTGAAATTTTGAAATTTTGAAATTTTTTGAATTATTTGGAAATTGTAACATTTTGAAATCCTAAAATTTTGAAATTTCGAAATTTTGAATTTTTAAATTTTGAAGTTTTCAAGTTTTGAAATTTTGAAATTTCAAAATATTGAAATTTTGAAATTTTGATATTTTGAAATTTTGAAATTTTGAAATTTTGAATTTTAAAATTTTGAAATTTTAAAATTTTGAAATTTTAAGATTTTGAAATTTTGAAATTCTGAAAATTTAAAATTTTCAAGTGTTAATATTTTGAAATTTTAAAATTTTAAAATTTTGAAATTTTAAAATTTTGAAATTTTGAAATTTTGAAATTTTGAAATTTTGAAATTTTGAAATTGTGAAATTTTGAAATTTTGAAATTTTAAAATTTTGAAATTCTGAAATTTTGAAATTTTGGAGTTTTGAAAATTTGGAATTCTGAAATCTTCAAAATTTTGAAAATTTGAAATTTTAATATTTTAAAATTTAAAAATTTTGAAATGTTGATATTTTAAAATGTTGAAATTCTAAAATTTTGAAATATTGAAATTTTAAAATTTTGAAATTTCGAAATTTTGAAATTTTGGAAATTTTGACATTTTGAAATCTTGAAATTTTGAAATTTTGAAATTTTGAAATTTTGAAATTTTGAAATTTTGAAATTTTGAAATTTTGAAATTTTGAAATTTTGAAATTTTGAAATTTTGAAATTTTAAAATTTTGAGATTTTAAAATTTTAAAATTTTGAAATTTTGAAATTTTTTGAAATTTTGAAATTTTGAAATTTTTTGAAATATTTTGAAATTGTAACATTTTGAAATCCTAAAATTTTGAAATTTTGAAATTTTGAATTTTGAAATTTTGAAGTTTTGAAATTTTGAAATTTTGAAATTCTAAAATTTTGAAATTTTGAAATTTTGAAATTTTGAAATTTTGAAATTTTGAAATTTTGAAATTTTGAAATTTTGAAATTTTGAATTTTGGAATTTTGAAGTCTTACAGTTTTGAAATTTTGAAATTTTGAAATTTTAAATTTTGAAATTTTGAAGTTTTAAAATTTTAAAATTTTGAAATTTTGAAATTTTAAAATATTGAAATTTTGAAATTTTGAAATTTTAAAATTTTTATTTTAAAATTTTGAAATTTTGAAATTTTGAAGTTTTGAAGTTTTGAAATTTTTTGAAATATTTTGAAATTGTAACATTTTGAAATCCTAAAATTTTGAAATATTGAAATTTTGAATTTTGAAATTTTGAAGTTTTGAAATTTTGAAATTTTGAAATTTTGAAATTTTGAAATTTTGAATTTTGGAATTTTGAAGTTTTAAAATTTTTTTCTAAATTTTGAAATTTTGAATTTTGGAATTTTGAAGTTTTAAAATTTAGAAATTTTGAAATTTTGAAATTTTGAAATTTTGAAATTTTGAAATTTTAAAATTTTGAAATTTTGAAATTTTAAAATATTGAAATTTTGAAATTTTGAAATTTTGAAATTTTGAAATTTTGAAATTTTGAAATTTTGAAATTTTGAAATTTTGAAATTTTTTGAATTATTTTGAAATTGTAACATTTTGAAATCCTAAAATTTTGAAATTTTGAAATTTTGAATTTTGAAATTTTGAAGTTTTGAAATTTCAAAATATTGAAATTTAGAAATTTTGATATTTTGAAATTTTGAAATTTTGAATTTTAAAATTTTGAAATTTTGAAATTTTAAGATTTTGAAATTTTGAAATTCTGAAAATTTTAAATTTTTAAGTGTCAATATTTTGAAATTTTAAAATTTTAAAATTTTGAAATTTTAAGAATTTGAAATTTTGAAATTTTGAAATTTTAAAATTTTGAAATTTTGAAATTTTGAAATTTTGAAATTTTAAAATTTTGAAATTTTAAAATTTTGAAATTTTGAAATTTTGAAGTTTTGAAATTTTGAAATTTTGAAATTTTGAAATTTTGAAATTTTGAAATTTTGAAATTTTGAAATTTTGAAATTTTGAAATTTTGAAATTTTAAAATTGTGAAATTCTAAAATTTTAAAATTTTGAAATTGTAAAATTTTGAAATTTTGGAGTTTTGAAAATTTGGAATTCCGAAATCTTCAAAATTTTGAAATTTTGAAATTTTGAAATTTTGAAATTTTGAAATTTTAAAATTTAAAAATTTTGAAATTTTGATATTTTAAAATGTTGAAATTCAAAAATTTTGAAACATTGAAATTTTAAAATTTTGAAATTTTGGAAATTTTGACATTTTGAAATTTTGAAATTTTGAAATTTTGAAATTTTGAAATTTTGAAATTTTGAAATTTTGAAATTTTGAAATTTTGAAATTTTGAAATTTTGAAATTTTGAAATTTTGAAATTTTAAAATTTTGAAATTTTGAAATTTTGAAATTTTGAAATTTTGAAATTTTGAAATTTTGAAATTTTGAAATTTTGAAATTTTGAAATTTTGAAATTTTGAAATTTTGAAATTTTGAAATTTTGAAATTTTGAAATTTTGAAATTTTGAAATTTTGAAATTTTGAAATTTTGAAATTATGAAATTTTGAAATTTTAAAATTTTGAAATTTTGAAATTAGAAATTTTGAAATTTTGAAATTTTGAAATTTTGAAATTTTGAAATTTTGAAATTTTGAAATTCTGAAATTTTGAAATTTTGAAATTTTGAAATTTTGACATTTTGAAATTCTGAAAATTTAAAATTTTTAATTGCTAATATGTTGAAATTTTAAAATTTTATAATTTTGAAATTTTGAAATTTTGAAATTTTGAAATTTTAAAATTTTGAAATTTTAAAATTTTGAAATTTTGAAAATTTGGGATTTTGAAATCTTGAAATTTTGAAATTTTAAGATTTTAAAATTTAAAAATTTATAAATTTTGATATTTTAAAATTTTGAAATTCTTAAATTTTGAAATTTTGAAGTTGTGAAATTGTGAAATTTTGAAATTTTGAAATTTTGAAATTTTAAAATTTTGAAATTTTGAAATTTTGAAATTTTGATATTTTGAAATTTGGAAATTTTGAAATTTTGAAATTTTGGAACTTTGAAATTTTGAAATTTTGAAATGTTGAAATTTTGAAATTTTGAAACTTTGAAATTTTGAAATTTTGAAATTTTGAAATTTTTAAGTTTTGAAATTTTTGAATTTTGAAATTTAGAAATTTTGAAATTTTGAAATTTTAAAATTTGGAAATTTTGAAATTTTGAAATTTTAAAACTATGACATTTTGAAATTTTGAAATTTTGAAATTTTGAAATTTTGAAACTTTGATATTTTGATATTTTGAAATTTTGAAATTTTGAAATTTTGAAATTGTGAAATCTTGAAATTTTGAAATTTTGAAATTTTGAAATTTTGAAATTTTGCAATTTTGAAATTTTTAAATTTTGAAATTCTGAAATTTTGAAATTACGAAATTTCGAAATTTTGAAATTTTGAAATTTTGAAATTTTGAAATTTTGAAATTTCGAATTTTTTAAATGTTGAAATTTTGAAATTTTGAAGTTTTGAAAATTTGAAATTTTGAAATTTTGAAATTTTGAAATCTTGAAATTTTGAAATTTGTAAATTTAGCAATTTTGAAATTTCGAAATTAAACATTTTTGAAATTTTTAAGTTTTGAAATTTTGAAATTGTGAATTTTTGATATTTTGAAATTTTGAAATTTTGAAATTTTAAAATTTTGAAATTTTGAAATTTTGAAATTTTGAAATTTTGAAATTTTAAAATTTAAAAATTTTGAAATTTTGATATTTTAAAATGTTGAAATTCAAAAATTTTGAAACATTGAAATTTTAAAATTTTGAAATTTTGGAAATTTTGACATTTTGAAATTTTGAAATTTTGAAATTTTGAAATTTTGAAACTTTGAAATTTTGAAATTTTGAAAATTTGAAATTTCGAAATTTTGAAATTTTGTTATTTTGAAATTGTAACATTTTGAAATCCTAAAATTTTAAAACTTTAAAAATTTTAAAATTTTGAATTTTGGAATTTTGAAGTTTTAAAATTTTTAAATTCTGAAATTTTGAAATTTTGAAATTTTGAAATTTTGAAATTTTGAACTTTTGAAATTTTGAAATTTTGAAATTTTGAAATTTTAATATTTTAAAATTTTGAAATTTTAAAATATTGAAATTTAAAAAATTTTAAAATTTTAAAATTTTGAAATTTTGAAATTTTGAAATTTTGAAATTTTGAAATTTTGAAATTTTTTGAAATTTTGAAATTTTGAAATTTTGAAATTTTGAAATTTTGAAATTTTAAAATTTTAAAATTTTGAAATTTTGAAATTTTGAATTTTGGAATTTTGAAGTTTTACAGTTTTGAAATTTTGAAATTTTGAAATTTTGAAATTTTGAAATTTTGAAATTTTGAAATTTTGAATTTTTAAAATTTTGAAATTTTAAAATTTTGAAATTTTGAAATTCTCAAAATTTTGAAATTTTGAAATTTTTTGAAATTTTGAAATTTTGAAATTTTGAAATTTTGAAATTTTAAAATTTTGAAATTTAAAAATTTTAAAATCTTAAAATTTTGAAATTTCAATATTTTGAAATTTTGAAATTTTGAAATTTTGAAATTCTGAAATTTTGAAAATTTAAAATTTTGAAATTTTGAAATTTTAAAACTTTGACATTTTGAAATTTTGAAATTGTGAAATTTTGAAATTTTGAAATTTTGAAATTTTGAAATTTTAAAATTTTGAAATTTTGAAATCTTGAAATTTTGAAATTTTGAAATTTTGAAATTTTGAAATTTTGAAATTTTGAAATTTTGAAATTTTGAAATTTCAAAATTTTGAAATTTTGAAATTTTGAAATTTTGAAATTTTTAAATTTTAAAATTTTGAAAATTTGAAATTTTGAAATCTTGAAATATAAAAATTTTGAAGTTTTGAAATTTTTAAATCTTGAAATTTTGAAATTTTAAAATTTTGAAATTTTGAAATTTTGAAATTTTGAAATTTTGAAATTTTGAAATTTTGAAATTTTGCAATTTTGAAATTTTGAAATTTTGAAATTTTGAAATTTGAAATTTTGAAATTTTGAAATTTTGAAATTTTGAAATTTTGAAATTTTGAAATTTTGAAATTTTGAAATTTTGAAATTTTGAAATTTTGAAATTTTGAAATTTTGAAATTTTGAAATTTTGAAATTTTGAAATTTTGAAATTTTGAAATTTCGAAATTTTGAAATTTTGAAATTTTGAAATTTTGAAATTTTGAAATTTTGAAATTTTGAAATTTTGAAATTTTGAAATTTTGCAATTTTGAAATTTTGAAATTTTGAAATTTTGAAATTTGAAATTTTGAAATTTGAAATTTTGAAATTTTGAAATTTTGAAATTTTGAAATTTTGAAATTTTGAAATTTTGAAATTTTGAAATTTTGAAATTTTGAAATTTTGAAATTTTGAAATTTTGAAATTTTGAAATTTTGAAATTTTAAAATTTTGAAATTTAAAAATTTTAAAATCTTAAAATTTTGAAATTTCAATATTTTGAAATTTTGAAATTTTGAAATTTTGAAATTCTGAAATTTTGAAAATTTAAAATTTTGAAATTTTGAAATTTTAAAACTTTGACATTTTGAAATTTTGAAATTGTGAAATTTTGAAATTTTGAAATTTTGAAATTTTGAAATTTTAAAATTTTGAAATTTTGAAATCTTGAAATTTTGAAATTTTGAAATTTTGAAATTTTGAAATTTTGAAATTTTGAAATTTTGAAATTTTGAAATTTTGAAATTTCAAAATTTTGAAATTTTGAAATTTTGAAATTTTGAAATTTTGAAATTTTTAAATTTTAAAATTTTGAAAATTTGAAATTTTGAAATCTTGAAATATAAAAATTTTGAAGTTTTGAAATTTTTAAATCTTGAAATTTTGAAATTTTAAAATTTTGAAATTTTGAAATTTTGAAATTTTGAAATTTTGAAATTTTGAAATTTTGAAATTTTGAAATTTTGAAATTTTGCAATTTTGAAATTTTGAAATTTTGAAATTTTGAAATTTGAAATTTTGAAATTTTGAAATTTTGAAATTTTGAAATTTTGAAATTTTGAAATTTTGAAATTTTGAAATTTTGAAATTTTGAAATTTTGAAATTTTGAAATTTTGAAATTTTGAAATTTCGAAATTTTGAAATTTTGAAATTTTGAAATTTTGAAATTTTGAAATTTTGAAATTTTGAAATTTTGAAATTTTGAAATTTTGAAATTTTGAAATTTTGAAATTTTGAAATTTTGAAATCTTGAAATCTTGAAATTTTGAAATTAGAAATTTTGAAATTTTGAAACTTTGAAATTTTGTTATTTTGAAATTGTAACATTTTGAAATCCTAAAATTTTAAAACTTTTGAAATTTTAAAATTTTGAATTTTGGAATTTTGAAGTTTTAAAATTTTTAAATTTTGAAATTTTGAAATTTTGAAATTTTGAACTTTTGAAACTTTGAAATTTTGAAATTTTGAAATTTTGAACTTTTGAAATTTTGAAATTTTGAAATTTTGAAATTTTGAAATTTTGAAATTTTAAAATTTTAAAATTTTGAAATTTTAAAATATTGAAATTTTGAAATTTTGAAATTTTGAATTTTTAAAATTTTGAAATTTTAAAATTTTAAAATTTTGAAATTTTGAAATTTTGAAATTTTGAATTTTTTTGAAATTTTGAAATTTTGAAATTTTGAAATTTTGAAATTTTGAAATTTTAAAATTTTGAAATTTTGAAATTTTGAAATTTTGAATTTTGGAATTTTGAAGTTTTACAGTTTTGAAATTTTGAAATTTTGAAATTTTTAAATTTTGAATTTTGGAATTTTGAAGTTTTAAAATTTTAAAATTTTGAAATTTTGAAATTTTGAAATTTTGAAATTTTGAAATTTTAAAATTTTGAAATTTTGAAATTTTAAAATTCTAAAATTTTGAAATTTTGAAATTTTAAAATATTGAAATTTTGAAATTTTGTAATTTTAAAATTTTTATTTTAAAATTTTGAAATTTTGAAATTTTGAAGTTTTGAAATTTTTTGAAATATTTTGAAATTATAACATTTTGAAATCCTAAAATTTTGAAATTTTGAAATTTTGAATTTTGAAATTTTGATGTTTTGAAATTTTAAAATTTTGAAATTTTGAAATTTTGAAATTTTGAAATTTTGAAATTTTGAAATTTTGAAATTTTGAATTTTGGAATTTTGAAGTTTTCAAATTTTTTTCTAAATTTTGAAATTTTGAATTTTAGAATTTTGGAATTTTGAAGTTTTAAAATTTTGAAATTTTCGAAATTTTGAAATTTTGAAATTTCGAAGTTTTGAAATTTTAAAATTTTGAAATTTTGAAATTTTAAAATATTGAAATTTTGAAATTTTGAAATTTTAAAATTTTGAAATTTTGAAATTTTGAAATTTTTTGAATTATTTGGAAATTGTAACATTTTGAAATCCTAAAATTTTGAAATTTCGAAATTTTGAATTTTTAAATTTTGAAGTTTTGAAGTTTTGAAATTTTGAAATTTCAAAATATTGAAATTTTGAAATTTTGATATTTTGAAATTTTGAAATTTTGAAATTTTGAATTTTAAAATTTTGAAATTTTAAAATTTTGAAATTTTAAGATTTTGAAATTTTGAAATTCTGAAAATTTAAAATTTTCAAGTGTTAATATTTTGAAATTTTAAAATTTTAAAATTTTGAAATTTTAAAATTTTGAAATTTTGAAATTTTGAAATTTTGAAATTTTGAAATTTTGAAATTGTGAAATTTTGAAATTTTGAAATTTTAAAATTGTCAAATTCTAAAATATTAAAATTTTGAAATTCTAAAATTTTGAAATTTTGGAGTTTTGAAAATTTGGAATTCTGAAATCTTCAAAATTTTGAAAATTTGAAATTTTAATATTTTAAAATTTAAAAATTTTGAAATGTTGATATTTTAAAATGTTGAAATTCTAAAATTTTGAAATATTGAAATTTTAAAATTTTGAAATTTCGAAATTTTGAAATTTTGGAAATTTTGACATTTTGAAATCTTGAAATTTTGAAATTTTGAAATTTTGAAATTTTGAAATTTTGAAATTTTGAAATTTTGAAATTTTGAAATTTTGAAATTTTGAAATTTTGAAATTTTGAAATTTTAAAATTTTGAGATTTTAAAATTTTAAAATTTTGAAATTTTGAAATTTTTTGAAATTTTGAAATTTTGAAATTTTTTGAAATATTTTGAAATTGTAACATTTTAAAATCCTAAAATTTTGAAATTTTGAAATTTTGAATTTTGAAATTTTGAAGTTTTGAAATTTTGAAATTTTGAAATTTTGAAATTCTAAAATTTTGAAATTTTGAAATTTTGAAATTTTGAAATTTTGAAATTTTGAAATTTTGAAATTTTGAAATTTTGAAATTTTGAAATTTTAAAATTTTAAAATTTTGAAATTTTAAAATATTGAAATTTTGAAATTTTGAAATTTTGAAATTTTGAAATTTTGAATTTTTAAAATTTTGAAATTTTAAAATTTTAAAATTTTGAAATTTTGAAATTTTGAAATTTTGAATTTTTTTGAAATTTTGAAATTTTGAAATTTTGAAATTTTGAAATTTTAAAATTTTGAAATTTTGAAATTTTGAAATTTTGAATTTTGGAATTTTGAAGTTTTACAGTTTTGAAATTTTGAAATTTTGAAATTTTTAAATTTTGAATTTTGGAATTTTGAAGTTTTAAAATTTTAAAATTTTGAAATTTTGAAATTTTGAAATTTTGAAATTTTGAAATTTTAAAATTTTGAAATTTTGAAATTTTAAAATTCTAAAATTTTGAAATTTTGAAATTTTAAAATATTGAAATTTTGAAATTTTGTAATTTTAAAATTTTTATTTTAAAATTTTGAAATTTTGAAATTTTGAAGTTTTGAAATTTTTTGAAATATTTTGAAATTATAACATTTTGAAATCCTAAAATTTTGAAATTTTGAAATTTTGAATTTTGAAATTTTGATGTTTTGAAATTTTAAAATTTTGAAATTTTGAAATTTTGAAATTTTGAAATTTTGAAATTTTGAAATTTTGAAATTTTGAATTTTGGAATTTTGAAGTTTTCAAATTTTTTTCTAAATTTTGAAATTTTGAAATTTAGAATTTTGGAATTTTGAAGTTTTAAAATTTTGAAATTTTCGAAATTTTGAAATTTTGAAATTTCGAAGTTTTGAAATTTTAAAATTTTGAAATTTTGAAATTTTAAAATATTGAAATTTTGAAATTTTGAAATTTTAAAATTTTGAAATTTTGAAATTTTTTGAATTATTTGGAAATTGTAACATTTTGAAATCCTAAAATTTTGAAATTTCGAAATTTTGAATTTTTAAATTTTGAAGTTTTGAAGTTTTGAAATTTTGAAATTTCAAAATATTGAAATTTTGAAATTTTGATATTTTGAAATTTTGAAATTTTGAAATTTTGAATTTTAAGATTTTGAAATTTTAAAATTTTGAAATTTTAAGATTTTGAAATTTTGAAATTCTGAAAATTTAAAATTTTCAAGTGTTAATATTTTGAAATTTTAAAATTTTAAAATTTTGAAATTTTAAAATTTTGAAATTTTGAAATTTTGAAATTTTGAAATTTTGAAATTTTGAAATTGTGAAATTTTGAAATTTTGAAATTTTGAAATATTGAAATTTTGAAATTTTAAAATTGTCAAATTCTAAAATATTAAAATTTTGAAATTCTAAAATTTTGAAATTTTGGAGTTTTGAAAATTTGGAATTCTGAAATCTTCAAAATTTTGAAAATTTGAAATTTTAATATTTTAAAATTTAAAAATTTTGAAATGTTGATATTTTAAAATGTTGAAATTCTAAAATTTTGAAATATTGAAATTTTAAAATTTTGAAATTTCGAAATTTTGAAATTTTGGAAATTTTGACATTTTGAAATCTTGAAATTTTGAAATTTTGAAATTTTGAAATTTTGAAATTTTGAAATTTTGAAATTTTGAAATTTTGAAATTTTGAAATTTTGAAATTTTGAAATTTTGAAATTTTGAAATTTTGAAATTTTAAAATTTTGAGATTTTAAAATTTTAAAATTTTGAAATTTTGAAATTTTTTGAAATTTTGAAATTTTGAAATTTTTTGAAATATTTTGAAATTGTAACATTTTGAAATCCTAAAATTTTGAAATTTTGAAATTTTGAATTTTGAAATTTTGAAGTTTTGAAATTTTGAAATTTTGAAATTCTAAAATTTTGAAATTTTGAAATTTTGAAATTTTGAAATTTTGAAATTTTGAAATTTTGAAATTTTGAAATTTTGAAATTTTGAATTTTGGAATTTTGAAGTCTTACAGTTTTGAAATTTTGAAATTTTGAAATTTTGAAATTTTGAAATTTTAAAATTTTGAGATTTTAAAATTTTAAAATTTTGAAATTTTGAAATTTTTTGAAATTTTGAAATTTTGAAATTTTTTGAAATATTTTGAAATTGTAACATTTTGAAATCCTAAAATTTTGAAATTTTGAAATTTTGAATTTTGAAATTTTGAAGTTTTGAAATTTTGAAATTTTGAAATTCTAAAATTTTGAAATTTTGAAATTTTGAAATTTTGAAATTTTGAAATTTTGAAATTTTGAAATTTTGAAATTTTGAAATTTTGAATTTTGGAATTTTGAAGTCTTACAGTTTTGAAATTTTGAAATTTTAAATTTTGAAATTTTGAAGTTTTAAAATTTTAAAATTTTGAAATTTTGAAATTTTAAAATACTGAAATTTTGAAATTTTGAAATTTTAAAATTTTTATTTTAAAATTTTGAAATTTTAAAATTTTGAAGTTTTGAAGTTTTGAAATTTTTTGAAATATTTTGAAATTGTAACATTTTGAAATCCTAAAATTTTGAAATATTGAAATTTTGAATTTTGAAATTTTGAAGTTTTGAAATTTTGAAATTTTGAAATTTTGAAATTTTGAATTTTGGAATTTTGAAGTTTTAAAATTTTTTTCTAAATTTTGAAATTTTGAATTTTGGAATTTTAAAGTTTTAAAATTTTAAAATTTTGAAATTTTGAAATTTTGAAATTTTGAAATTTTGAAATTTTGAAATTTTGAAATTTTGAAATTTTGAAATTTTAAAATTTTGAAATTTTGAAATTTTAAAATATTGAAATTTTGAAATTTTGAAATTTTGAAATTTTGAAATTTTGAAATTTTGAAGTTTTGAAATTTCAAAATATTGAAATTTAGAAATTTTGATATTTTGAAATTTTGAAGTTTTGAAGTTTTGAAATTTCAAAATATTGAAATTTAGAAATTTTGATATTTTGAAATTTTGAAATTTTGAAATTTTGAATTTTAAAATTTTGAAATTTTGAAATTTTAAGATTTTGAAATTTTGAAATTCTGAAAATTTTAAATTTTTAAGTGTTAATATTTTGAAATTTTAAAATTTTAAAATTTTAAAATTTTGAAATTTTAAGAATTTGAAATTTTGAAATTTTGAAATTTTGAAATTTTAAAATTTTGAAATTTTGAAATTTTGAAATTTTGAAATTTTAAAATTTTGAAATTTTGAAATTTTGAAATTTTGAAATTTTGAAATTTTGAAATTTTGAAATTTTGAAATTTTGAAATTTTGAAATTTTGAAATCTTGAAATTTTGGAATTTTGAAATTTTGAAATTTTGAAATTTTGAAATTTTGAAATTTTGAAATTTTAAAATTGTGAAATTCTAAAATTTTAAAATTTTGAAATTGTAAAATTTTGAAATTTTGGAGTTTTGAAAATTTGGAATTCCGAAATCTTCAAAATTTTGAAATTTTGAAATTTTGAAATTTTGAAATTTTAAAATTTTAAAATTTTGAAATTTTGATATTTTAAAATGTTGAAATTCAAAAATTTGAAACATTGAAATTTTAAAATTTTGAAATTTTGGAAATTTTGAAATTTTGAAATTTTGAAATTTTGAAATTTTGAAATTTTGAAATTTTGAAATTTTGAAATTTTGAAATTTTGAAATTTTGAAATTTTGAAATTTTGAAATTTTGAAATTTTGAAATTTTGAAATTTTGAAATTTTAAAATTTTGAAATTTTGAAATTTTAAAATATTGAAATTTTGAAATTTTGAAATTTTGAAATTTTGAAATTTTGAAATTTTGAAATTTTGAAATTTTGAAATTTTGAAATTTTGAAGTTTTGAAATTTTGAAATTTTGAAATTTTGAAATTTTGAATTTTGGAATTTTGAAGTTTTAAAATTTTTTTCTAAATTTTGAAATTTTGAATTTTGGAATTTTGAAGTTTTAAATTTTGAAATTTTGAAATTTTGAAATTTTGAAATTTTGAAATTTTAAAATTTTGAAATTTTGAAATTTTAAAATATTGAAATTTTGAAATTTTGAAATTTTGAAATTTTGAAATTTTGAAATTTTGAAATTTTGAAATTTTGAAATTTTGAAATTTTGAAATTTTGAAATTTTGAAATTTTGAAATTTTTTGAATTATTTTGAAATTGTAACATTTTGAAATCCTAAAATTTTGAAATTTTGAAATTTTGAATTTTGAAATTTTGAAGTTTTGAAGTTTTGAAATTTCAAAATATTGAAATTTAGAAATTTTGATATTTTGAAATTTTGAAATTTTGAAATTTTGAATTTTAAAATTTTGAAATTTTGAAATTTTAAGATTTTGAAATTTTGAAATTCTGAAAATTTTAAATTTTTAAGTGTTAATATTTTGAAATTTTAAAATTTTAAAATTTTAAAATTTTGAAATTTTAAGAATTTTAAATTTTGAAATTTTGAAATTTTGAAATTTTAAAATTTTGAAATTTTGAAATTTTGAAATTTCCAAATTTTAAAATTTTGAAATTTTAAAATTTTGAAATTTTGAAATTTTGAAATTTTGAAATTTTGAAATTTTGAAATTTTGAAATTTTGAAATTTTGAAATTTTGAAATTTTGAAATTTTGAAATTTTGAAATTTTGAAATTTTGAAATTTTGAAATTTTGAAATTTTGAAATTTTAAAATTGTGAAATTCTAAAATTTTAAAATTTTGAAATTGTAAAATTTTGAAATTTTGGAGTTTTGAAAATTTGGAATTCCGAAATCTTCAAAATTTTGAAATTTTGAAATTTTGAAATTTTAAAATTTTAAAATTTTGAAATTTTGATATTTTAAAATGTTGAAATTCAAAAATTTTGAAACATTGAAATTTTAAAATTTTGAAATTTTGGAAATTTTGACATTTTGAAATTTTGAAATTTTGAAATTTTGAAATTTTGAAATTTTGAAATTTTGAAATTTTGAAATTTTGAAATTTTGAAATTTTGAAATTTTGAAATTTTGAAATTTTGAAATTTTGAAATTTTGAAATTTTGAAATTTTGAAATTTTGAAATTTTGAAATTTTAAAATTTTGAAATTTTGAAATTTTGAAATTTTGAAATTTTGAAATTTTGAAATTTTGAAATTTTGAAATTTTGAAATTTTGAAATTTTGAAATTTTGAAATTTTGAAATTTTGAAATTTTGAAATTTTGAAATTTTTAAATTTTGAAATTTTGAAATTTTTAAATTTTGAAATTTTGAAATTTTGAAATTTTGAAATTTTGAAATTATGAAATTTTGAAATTTTGAAATTAGAAATTTTGAAATTTGAAATTTTGAAATTTTGAAATTTTGAAATTTTGAAATTTTGAAATTTTGAAATTTTGAAATTTTGAAATTCTGAAATTTTGAAATTTTGAAATTTTGAAATTTTGACATTTTGAAATTCTGAAAATTTAAAATTTTTAATTGCTAATATGTTGAAATTTTAAAATTTTATAATTTTGAAATTTTGAAATTTTGAAATTTTGAAATTTTAAAATTTTGAAATTTTAAAATTTTGAAATTTTGAAATTTTGAAAATTTGGGATTTTGAAATCTTGAAATTTTGAAATTTTAAGATTTTAAAATTTAAAAATTTATAAATTTTGATATTTTAAAATTTTGAAATTCTTAAATTTTGAAATTTTGAAGTTGTGAAATTGTGAAATTTTGAAATTTTGAAATTTTGAAATTTTAAAATTTTGAAATTTTGAAATTTTGAAATTTTGAAATTTTAAAATTTGGAAATTTTGAAATTTTGAAATTTTGGAACTTTGAAATTTTGAAATTTTGAAATGTTGAAATTTTGAAATTTTGAAACTTTGAAATTTTGAAATTTTGAAATTTTGAAATTTTTAAGTTTTGAAATTTTTGAATTTTGAAATTTAGAAATTTTGAAATTTTGAAATTTTAAAATTGGAAATTTTGAAATTTTGAAATTTTAAAACTATGACATTTTGAAATTTTGAAATTTTGAAATTTTGAAATTTTGAAACTTTGATATTTTGATATTTTGAAATTTTGAAATTTTGAAATTTTGAAATTTTGAAATTGTGAAATCTTGAAATTTTGAAATTTTGAAATTTTGAAATTTTGAAATTTTGAAATTTTGAAATTTTGCAATTTTGAAATTTTTAAATTTTGAAATTCTGAAATTTTGAAATTACGAAATTTCGAAATTTTGAAATTTTGAAATTTTGAAATTTTGAAATTTCGAATTTTTTAAATGTTGAAATTTTGAAATTTTGAAGTTTTGAAAATTTGAAATTTTGAAATTTTGAAATTTTTAAATCTTGAAATTTTGAAATTTGTAAATTTAGCAATTTTGAAATTTCGAAATTAAAAATTTTTGAAATTTTTAAGTTTTGAAATTTTGAAATTGTGAATTTTTGATATTTTGAAATTTTGAAATTTTGAAATTTTGAAATTTTGAAATTTTGAAATTTTGAAATTTTGAAATTTTGAAATTTTGAAATTTTGAAATTTTGAAATTTTGAAATTTTGAAATTTTGAAATTTTGAAATTTTGAAATTTTGAAATTTTGAAATTTTGAAATTTTGAAATTTTGAAATTTTGAAATTTTAAAATTTTGAAATTTTGAAATTTTGAAATTTTGAAATTTTGAAATTTTGAAATTTTGAAATTTTGAAATTTTGAAATTTTGAAATTTTGAAATTTTGAAATTTTGAAATTTTGAAATTTTGAAATTTTGAAATTTTGAAATTTTGAAATTTTGAAATTTTTAATTTTGAAATTTTGAAATTTGAAATTTTGAAATTTTGAAATTTTGAAATTTGAAATTTTGAAATTTTGAAATTATGAAATTTTGAAATTTTAAAGTTTTGAAATTTTGAAATTTTGAATTTTGAAATTTTGAAATTTTGAAATTTTGAAATTTTGAAATTTTGAAATTTGAAATTTTGAAATTCTGAAATTTTGAAATTTTGAAATTTTGAAATTTTGACATTTTGAAATTCTGAAAATTTAAAATTTTTAATTGCTAATATGTTGAAATTTTAAAATTTTATAATTTTGAAATTTTGAAATTTTGAAATTTTGAAATTTTAAAATTTTGAAATTTAAAATTTTGAAATTTTGAAATTTGAAAATTTGGGATTTTGAAATCTTGAAATTTGAAATTTTAAGATTTTAAAATTTAAAAATTTATAAATTTTGATATTTTAAAATTTTGAAATTCTTAAATTTGAAATTTTGAAGTTGTGAAATTGTGAAATTTTGAAATTTTGAAATTTTGAAATTTTAAAATTTTGAAATTTTGAAATTTTGAAATTTTGAAATTTTAAAATTTGGAAATTTTGAAATTTTGAAATTTTGGAACTTTGAAATTTTGAAATTTTGAAATGTTGAAATTTTGAAATTTTGAAACTTTGAAATTTTGAAATTTTGAAATTTTGAAATTTTTAAGTTTTGAAATTTTTGAATTTGAAATTTAGAAATTTTGAAATTTTGAAATTTTAAAATTTGGAAATTTTGAAATTTTGAAATTTTAAAACTATGACATTTTGAAATTTTGAAATTTTGAAATTTTGAAATTTTCAAACTTTGATATTTTGATATTTTGAAATTTTGAAATTTTGAAATTTTGAAATTGTGAAATCTTGAAATTTTGAAATTTTGAAATTTTGAAATTTTGAAATTTTGAAATTTTGAAACTTTGCAATTTTGAAATTTTTAAATTTTGAAATTCTGAAATTTTGAAATTACGAAATTTCGAAATTTTGAAATTTTGAAATTTTGAAATTTTGAAATTTCGAATTTTTTAAATGTTGAAATTTTGAAATTTTGAAGTTTTGAAAATTTGAAATTTTGAAATTTTGAAATTTTGAAATCTTGAAATTTTGAAATTTGTAAATTTAGCAATTTTGAAATTTCGAAATTAAAAATTTTTGAAATTTTTAAGTTTTGAAATTTTGAAATTGTGAATTTTTGATATTTTGAAATCTTGAAATTTTGAAATTTTGAAATTTTAAAATTTTGAAATTTTGAAATTTTGAAATTTTGAAATTTTGAAATTTTGAATTTTTGAAATTTTGAAATTTTAAAATTTTGAAATTTTGAAATTTTGTTTTTTGAAATTATGAAATTTTAAAATTTTGAAATTTTGAGATTTTAAAATTTTGAAATTTTGAAATTTTGAAAGTATGAAATTTTGAAGTTTTGAAAATTTGAAATTTTGAAATTCTAAAATTTTGAAATATTGAAAATTTGAAGTTTTGAAATTTTGAAATTTTGAAATTTTGAAATTTTGAAATTTTGAAATTTTGAAATTTTGAAATTTTGAAATTTTGAAATTTTGAAATTTTGAAATTTTAAAATTTTGAAATTTTGAAATTTTGAAATTTTGAAATTTTGAAATTTTGAAATTTTGAAATTTTGAAATTTTGAAATTTTGAAATTTTGAAATTTTGAAATTTTGAAATTTTGAAATTTTGAAATTTCGAATTTTTTAAATGTTGAAATTTTGAAACTTTGAAATTTATAAATGTTTAACTGTTGAAATTTTGAAATCTGAAATTTTGATATTTTGAAATTTTTAAATGTTGAATTTTTGAAATTTTAAAATTTAAAAACTTAAAAACTAAAATTTTAAAAATTTAATAATTTTTAAATCTCGACAATTCAAAATTTCAAAATTTCAAAATTTCAAAAGTTCAAAATTTCAAAATTTCAGAATTTCAAAATTTCAAAATTTCACAATTTCAAAATTTTAAAATATCAAAATTTCAAAATTTTTAAATTTTTAAATCTTAAAATTTCAAAATTTCAAGATTTCAGAATCCCAAATTTTCAAAACTGCAAAATTTCAAAATTTTAGAATTTCAAAATTTTAAAATTTTAGAATTTTAAAATTTTTAAATTTCAAAATTTCAAAATTTCAAAATTTTAAAATTTCAAAATTTTAAAATTTCAAAATATTAGCACTTAAAATTTTAATATTTTAAAATTTCAAAATTTCAAAATGTTAAAATATCAAAAGTTCAAAATTTCGAAATTTCAAAATTTTTAAAATTTCAAAAGTTTAAAATTTCAAATTTTCAAAATTTCAAAATTTTAAAATTTCAAAATTTCAAAATTTTAAAATTTCAAATTTTCAAAATTTCAAAATTTCAAATATTCAAAAATTCAACATTTTAAAATTGCAAAATTTCAACAGTTAAACATTTAAAAATTTCAAAATTTCAAATTTTAAATTTCAAAATTTTAAAAGTTAAAAATTTTTAAATTTCATAATTTAAAAATAACAAAATTTTAAAATTTCATAATTTTAAAATTTCAAAAATTCAGAATTTAAAAATTCAAAAATTTAGAAATTCAAAAATTTAAAAATTTAAAAACTAACATTTTACAAATTTCAAAATTTTAAAATTTTGAAAATTCAAAATTTTAAGATTTCGAAAATTCAAATTTTCAAAATTTCAAAATTTCAAATATTCAAAAATTCAACATTTCAAAATTTCAAAATTTCAAAATTTCAAAATTTCAAAATTTCAAAATTAGAAAATTTAAAAAATCAAAATCTCAAAATTTCAAATTTCAAAATATCATAATTTTTAGATTTCAAAATTTAAAAATATCAAAAATTCTAAATTTCGAAATTTCAAAATTTCAAAGTTTCAAGATTTCAAAATTTCAAAATTTCAAAATTTCAAAATTTCACAATTTCAAAATTTCAAAATTTCAAAATTTCAAAATGTTAAAATATCAAAAGTTCAAAATTTCGAAATTTCAAAATTTTTAAAATTTCAAAAGTTCAAAATTTCAAATTTTCAATATTTCAAAATTTTAAAATTTCGAATTTTCAAAATATCAAAATTTCATATATTCAAAATTTTAACATTTCAAAATTTCAAAATATCAAAATTTAAAATTTCAAAATTTCAACAGTTAAACATTTAAAAGTTCAAAATTTCAAAATTTTAACATTTCAAAATTTCAAAATTTCAAATTTTAAATATCAAAATTTTAAAAGAAAAAAATTTTAAAATCTCAGAATTTAAAAATAACAAAATTTAAAAATTTCAAAATTTTAAAATTTCGAAAATTTAAAATTTCAAGCTTTTAAAATTTAATCTAAAAATATAAAAATTTCAAAATTTCGAAATTTTAAATTTTCAAAATTTCAAAATTTCAAAATTTCAAAATTTCAAAATTTCAAAATTTCAAAATTTCAAAATTTCAAAATTTCAAAATTTCAAAATTTCAAAATTTCAAAATTTCAGAATTTCAAAATTTCAAAATTTCAAAATTTAAACATTTCAAAATTTCAAAATTAGAAAATTTAAATAAATCAAAATCTCAAAATTTCAAATTTCAAAATATCAGAATTTTAAAATTTCAATATTTAAAAATTTCAAAAATTCTAAATTTCGAAATTTCAAAATTGCTTAATTAACAATTTTCAAAATTTCAAGATTTTAAAATTTCAAAATTTCAAAATATAAAAATTTCAAAATTTCAAAACTTCAAAATTTCAAAAATAACTAAATTTCAAAATTTCCAAATTTCAAAATTTCAAAATTTCAAAATTTCAAAATTTCAAAATTTCAAAATTTTAAAATTTCAAAATATTAGCACGTAAAATTTTAATATTTTAAAATTTCAAAATTTCAAAATGTTAAAATATCAAAAGTTCAAAATTTCGAAATTTCAAAATTTTTAAAATTTCAAAAGTTCAAAATTTCAAATTTTCAAAATTTCAAAATTTTAAAATTTCAAATTTTCAAAATTTCAAAATTTCAAATATTCAAAAATTCAACATTTTAAGATTGCAAAATTTCAAAATTTCAACAGTTAAACATTTAAAAATTTTAAAATTTCAAATTTTAAATTTTAAAATTTTAAAAGTTAAAAATTTAAAAATTTCATAATTTAAAAATAACAAAATTTTAAAATTTCATAATTTTAAAATTTCAAAAATTCAGAATTAAAAAATTCAAAAATTTAAAAATTTAAAAACTAACATTTTACAAATTTCAAAATTTTAAAATTTCGAAAATTCAAAATTTTAAGATTTCGAAAATTCAAATTTTCAATCAAAATCTCAAAATTTCAAATTTCAAAATATCATAATTTTTAGATTTCAAAATTTAAAAATATCAAAAATTCTAAATTTCGAAATTTCAAAATTTCAAAGTTTCAAGATTTCAAAATTTCAAAATTTCAAAATTTCAAAATTTCACAATTTCAAAATTTCAAAATTTCAAAATTTCAAAATGTTAAAATATCAAAAGTTCAAAATTTCGAAATTTCAAAATTTTTAAAATTTCAAAAGTTCAAAATTTCAAATTTTCAATATTTCAAAATTTTAAAATTTCGAATTTTCAAAGTATCAAAATTTCATATATTCAAAATTTTAACATTTCAAAATTTCAAAATATCAAAATTTAAAATTTCAAAATTTCAACAGTTAAACATTTAAAAGTTCAAAATTTCAAAATTTCAAAATTTCAAAATATCAAAATTTCATATATTCAAAATTTCAACATTTCAAAATTTCAAAATATCAAAATTTCAAATTTCTAAATTTCAAAATTTCAAAATTTCAAAATATCAGAATTTTTAAATTTCAAAATTTAAGAATTTCAAAAATTCTAAATTTCGAAATTTCAAAATTGCTAAATTTACAATTTTCAAAATTTTAAGATTTCAAAGTTTCAAGATTTCAAATTTTCAAAATTTCAAAATATAAAAATTTCAAAATTTCAAAATTTCAAAACTTCAAAATTTCAAAAATTTTTAGATTTCAAAATTTCGAATTTTCAAAATGTCAAAATTTCAAAATATTAGCACTTAAAATTTTAATATTTTAAAATTTCAAAAATTCAAAATGTTAAAATATCAAAATTTCAAAATTTTTAAAATTTCAAAGGTTCAAAATTTCAAATTTTCGAAATATCAAAATTTTTAAATTTCGAATTTTCAAAATTTCATATATTCAAAATTTTAACATTTCAAAATTTCAAAATATCAAAATTTGAAATTTCAAAATTTCAACAGTTAAACATTTAAACATTTAAAAAGTTCAAAATTTCAAAACTTTAACATTTCAAAATTTCAAAATTTCAAATTTTAAATATCAAAATTTTAAAAGAAAAAAATTTTGAAATCTCAGAATTTAAAAATAACAAAATTTCAAAATTTCACAATTTTAAAATTTCAAAAATTCAGAATTTCAAAATTTAAAAATTTAAAAATTTAAAAACTAAAATTTTAAAAATTTCAAAATTTTAAAATTTTAAAATTTCGAAAATTTAAAATTTCAAGCTTTTAAAATTTAATTTAAAAATCTAAAAATATAAAAATTTCAAAATTTCGAAATTTTAAATTTTCAAAATTTCAAAATTTCAAAATTTCAAAATTTCAAAATTTCAAAATTTCAAAATTTCAAAATTTCAAAATTTCAAAATTTCAAAATTTCAAAATTTCAAAATTTCAAAATTTCAAAATTTCAAAATTTCAAAATTTCAGAATTTCAAAATTTCAAAATTTCAAAATTTCAAAATTTCACAATTTCAAAATTTCAAAATTTCACAATTTCAAAATTTCAAAATTTCAAAATTTCAAAATTTCAAAATGTTAAAATATCAAAAGCTCAAAATTTCGAAATTTCAAAATTTTTAAAATTTCAAAAGTTCAAAATTTCAAATTTTCAATATTTCAAAATTTTAAAATTTCGAATTTTCAAAATATCAAAATTTCATATATTCAAAATTTCAACATTTCAAAATTTCAAAATATCAAAATTTCAAATTTCTACATTTCAAAATTTCAAAATTTCAAAATTTCAAAATTTCAAAATTTCAAAATGTCAAAATTTCAAAATTTCAAAATTTCAAAATTTCAAAATTTCAAAATTTCAAAATTTCAAAATTTCAAAATTTCAAAATTTCAAAATTTCAAAATTTCAAAATATCAAAATTTCATATATTCAAAATTTCAACATTTCAAAATTTCAAAATATCAAAATTTCAAATTTCTAAATTTCAAAATTCCAAAATTTCAAAATATCAGAATTTTTAAATTTCAAAATTTAAGAATTTCAAAAATTCTAAATTTCGAAATTTCAAAACTGCTAAATTTACAACTTTTAAAATTTCAAGATTTCAAAGTTTCAAGATTTCAAATTTTCAAAATTTCAAAATATAAAAATTTCAAAATTTCAAAATTTCAAAACTTCAAAATTTCAAAAATTTTTAGATTTCAAAATTTCGAATTTTCAAAATGTCAAAATTTCAAAATATTAGCACTTAAAATTTTAATATTTTAAAATTTCAAAAATTCAAAATGTTAAAATATCAAAATTTCAAAATTTCAAAATTTTTAAAATTTCAAAGGTTCAAAATTTCAAATTTTCGAAATATCAAAATTTTTAAATTTCGAATTTTCAAAATTTCATATATTCAAAATTTTTACATTTCAAAATTTCAAAATATCAAAATTTAAAATTTCAAAATTTCAACAGTTAAACATTTAAACATTTAAAAGTTCAAAATTTCAAAATTTTAACATTTCAAAATTTCAAAATTTCAAATTTTAAATATCAAAATTTTAAAAGAAAAAAATTTTAAAATCTCAGAATTTAAAAATAACAAAATTTCAAAATTTCACAATTTTAAAATTTGAAAAATTCAGAATTTCAAAATTTAAAAATTTAGAAATTTAAAAATTTAAAAATTTAAAAACTAAAATTTTAAAAATTTCAAAATTTTAAAATTTTAAAATTTCGAAAATTTAAAATTTCAAGCTTTTAAAATTTAATTTAAAAATCTTAAAATATAAAAATTTCAAAATTTCGAAATTTTAAATTTTCAAAATTTCAAAATTTCAAAATTTCAAAATTTCAAAATTTCAAAATTTCAAAATTTCAAAATTTCAAAATTTTAAAATTTCAAAATTTCAGAATTTCAAAATTTCAAAATTTCAAAATTTCAAAATTTAAACATTTCAAAATTTCAAAATTAGAAAATTTAAATAAATCAAAATCTCAAAATTTCAAATTTCAAAATATCAGAATTTTAAAATTTCAATATTTAAAAATTTCAAAAATTCTAAATTTCGAAATTTCAAAATTTCAAAATTGCTTAATTTACAATTTTCAAAATTTCAAGATTTTAAAATTTCAAAATTTCAAAATACAAAAATTTCAAAATTTCAAAACTTCAAAATTTCAAAAATACCTAAATTTCAAAATTTCCAAATTTCAAAGTTTCAAAATTTCAAAATTTCAAAATTTCAAAATTTCAAAATTTTAAAATTTCAAAATATTAGCACTTAAAATTTTAATATTTTAAAATTTCAAAATTTCAAAATGTTCAAATATCAAAAGTTCAAAATTTCGAAATTTCAAAATTTTTAAAATTTCAAAAGTTCAAAATTTCAAATTTTCAAAATTTCAAAATTTTAAAATTTCAAATTTTCAAAATTTCAAAATTTCAAATATTCAAAAATTCAACATTTTAAGATTGCAAAATTTCAAAATTTCAACAGTTAAACATTTAAAAATTTTAAAATTTCAAATTTTAAATTTCAAAATTTTAAAAGTTAAAAATTTTAAAATTTCATAATTTAAAAATAACAAAATTTTAAAATTTCATAATTTTAAAATTTCAAAAATTCAGAATTAAAAAATTCAAAAATTTAAAAATTTAAAAACTAACATTTTACAAATTTCAAAATTTTAAAATTTCGAAAATTCAAAATTTTAAGATTTCGAAAATTCAAATTTTCAAAATTTCAAAATTTCAAATATTCAAAAATTCAACATTTCAAAATTTCACAATTTCTAAATTTCAAAATTTCAAAATTAGAAAATTTAAAAAAAATCAAAATCTCAAAATTTCAAATTTCAAAATATCATAATTCTTAGATTTCAAAATTTAAAAATATCAAAAATTCTTAATTTCGAAATTTCAAAATTTCAAAGTTTCAAGATTTCAAAATTTCAAAATTTTAAAATTTCACAATTTCAAAATTTCAAAATTTCACAATTTCAAAATTTCAAAATTTCAAAATTTCAAAATGTTAAAATATCAAAAGTTCAAAATTTCGAAATTTCAAAATTTTTAAAATTTCAAAAGTTCAAAATTTCAAATTTTCAAATTTCAATATTTCAAAATATCAAAATTTCATATATTCAAAATTTCAACATTTCAAAATTTCAAAATATCAAAATTTCAAATTTCTACATTTCAAAATTTCAAAATTTCAAAATTTCAAAATTTCAAAATTTCAAAATTTCAAAATTTCAAAATTTCAAAATTTCAAAATTTCAAAATTTCAAAATTTCAAAATTTCAAAATTTCAAAATTTCAAAATTTCAGAATTTCAAAATTTCAAAATTTCAAAATTTAAACATTTCAAAATTTCAAAATTAGAAAATTTAAATAAATCAAAATCTCAAAATTTCAAATTTCAAAATATCAGAATTTTAAAATTTCAATATTTAAAAATTTCAAAAATTCTAAATTTCAAAATTTCAAAATTGCTTAATTTACAATTTTCAAAATTTCAAGATTTTAAAATTTCAAAATTTCAAAATATAAAAATTTCAAAATTTCAAAACTTCAAAATTTCAAAAATACATAAATTTCAAAATTTCGAAATTTCAAAATTTCAAAATTTCAAAATTTCAAAATTTCAAAATTTCAAAATTTCAAAATTTCAAAATTTCAAAATTTCAAAATTTCAAAATTTCAAAATTTCAAAATTTCAAAATTTCAAAATTTCAAAATTTCAAAATTTCAAAATTTCAAAATTTCAAAATTTCAAAATTTCAAAATTTCAAAATTTCAAAATTTCAAAATTTCAAAATTTCAAAATTTCAAAATTTCAAAATTTCAAAATTTCAAAATTTCAAAATTTCAAAATTTCAAAATTTCAAAATTTCAAAATTTCAAAATTTCAAAATTTTTAAAATTTTTAAATTTCAAAATTTCAAAATTTCAAAAATTCCTAAATTTCAAAATTTCGAAATTTCAAAATTTCAAAATTTCGAAATTTCAAAACTTCAAAATTTCAAGATTTCAAAGTTTCAAAATTTCAAAATTTCAAAATTTCAAAATTTCAAAATTTCAAAATTTCAAAATTTCAAAATTTCAAAATTTCAAAATTTCAAAATTTCAAAATTTCAAAATTTCAAAATTTCAAAATTTCAAAATTTCAAAATTTCAAAATTTCAAAATTTCAAAATTTCAAAATTTCAAAATTTCAAAATTTCAAAATTTCAAAATTTCAAAATTTCAAAATTTCAAAATTTCAAAATTTCAAAATTTTAAAATTTTAAAATTTCAAAATTTCAAAATTTCAAAGTTTCAAATTTTCAAGATTTTAAAATTTCAAAATTTCAAAATTTCAAAATTTCAAAATTTCAAAATTTCAAAATTTCAAAATTTCAAAATTTCAAAATTTCAAAATTTCAAAATTTCAAAATTTCAAAATTTCAAAATTTCAAAATTTCAAAAGTTCAAAATTTCAAAATTTCAAAATTTCAAAATTTCAAAATTTCACAATTTCAAAATTTTAAAATATCAAAATTTCAAAATTTTTAAATTTTTAAATCTTAAAATTTCAAAATTTCAAGATTTCAGAATCCCAAATTTTCAAAACTTCAAAATTTCAAAATTTTAGAATTTCAAAATTTTAAAATTTTAGAATTTCAAAATTTTTAAATTTCAAAATTTCAAAATTTTAAAATTTCAAAATATTAGCACTTAAAATTTTAATATTTTAAAATTTCAAAATGTAAAAATTTCAAAATTTCAAAATTTCAAAATTTCAAAATTTCAAAATTTCAAAATTTCAAAATTTCAAAATTTCAAAATTTCAAAATTTCAAAATATCAAAATTTCAAAATTTCAAAATTTCAAAATTTCAAAATTTCAAAATTTCAAAATTTCAAAATTTCAAAATTTCAAAATTTCAAAATTTCAAAATTTCAAAATTTCAAAATTTCAAAATTTAAAAATTTAAAAATTTCAAAATTTCAAAGTTTCAAATTTTCAAGATTTTAAAATTTCAAAATTTCAAAATTTCAAAATTTTAAAATTTCAAAATTTCAAAATTTCAAAATTTCAAAATTTCAAAATTTCAAAATTTCAAAATTTCAAAATTTCAAAATTTCAAAATTTCAAAATTTCAAAATTTCAAAATTTCAAAATTTCAAAATTTCAAAATTTCAAAATTTCAAAATTTCAAAATTTCAAAATTTCAAAATTTCAAAATTTCAAAATTTCAAAATTTCAAAATTTCAAAATTTCAAAATTCAAAATTTCAAAATTTCAAAATTTCAAAATTTCAAAATTTCAAAATTTCAAAGTTTCAAATTTTCAAGATTTTGAAATTTCAAAATTTCAAAATTTCAAAATTTCAAAATTTCAAAATTTCAAAATTTCAAAATTTCAAAATTTCAAAATTTCAAAATTTCAAAATTTCAAAATTTCAAAATTTCAAAATTTCAAAAGTTCAAAATTTAAAAATTTAAAAATTTCAAAATTTCAAAATTTCAAAATTTCACAATTTCAAAATTTTAAAATATCAAAATTTCAAAATTTTTAAATTTTTAAATCTTAAAATTTCAAAATTTCAAGATTTCAGAATCCCAAATTTTCAAAACTTCAAAATTTCAAAATTTTAGAATTTCAAAATTTTAAAATTTTAGAATTTCAAAATTTTTAAATTTCAAAATTTCAAAATTTCAAAATTTCAAAATCTTAAAATTTCAAAATATTAGCACTTAAAATTTTAATATTTTAAAATTTCAAAATGTAAAAATATCAAAAGTTCAAAATTTCGAAATTTCAAAATTTTTAAAATTTCAAAAGTTCAGAATTTCAAATTTTCAAAATTTCAAAATTTTAAAATTTCAAATTTTCAAAATTTCAAAATTTCAAATATTCAAAAATTCAACATTTTAAAATTGCAAAATTTCAAAATTTTAACAGTTAAACATTTAAAAATTTCAAAATTTCAAATTTTAAATTTCAAAATTTTAAAGGTTCATAGTTTAAAAATAACAAAATTTTAAAATTTCACAATTTTAAAATTTCAAAAATTCAGAATTTAAAAATTCAAAAATTTAGAAATTCAAAAATTTAAAAATTTAAAAACTAACATTTTACAAATTTCAAAATTTTAAAATTTCGAAAATTCAAAATTTTAAGATTTCGAAAATTCAAATTTTCAAAATTTCAAAATTTCAAATATTCAAAAATTCAACATTTCAAAATTTCAAAATTTCAAAATTTCAAAATTTCAAAATTAGAAAATTTAAAAAAATCAATATCTCAAAATTTCAAATTTCAAAATATCATAATTTTTAGATTTCAAAATTTAAAAATATCAAAAATTCTAAATTTCGAAATTTCAAAATTGCTTAATTTACAATTTTCAAAATTTCAAGATTTTAAAATTTCAAAATTTCAAAATATAAAAATTTCAAAATTTCAAAACTTCAAAATTTCAAAAATACATAAATTTCAAAATTTCGAAATTTCAAAATTTCAAAATTTCAAAATTTCAAAATTTCAAAATTTCAAAATTTCAAAATTTCAAAATTTCAAAATTTCAAAATTTCAAAATTTCAAAATTTCAAAATTTCAAAATTTCAAAATTTCAAAATTTCAAAATTTCAAAATTTCAAAATTTCAAAATTTCAAAATTTCAAAATTTCAAAATTTCAAAATTTCAAAATTTCAAAATTTCAAAATTTCAAAATTTCAAAATTTCAAAATTTCAAAATTTCAAAATTTCAAAATTTCAAAATTTCAAAATTTCAAAATTTCAAAATTTCAAAATTTCAAAATTTCAAAATTTCAAAATTTCAAAATTTCAGAATTTCAAAATTTCAAAATTTCAAAATTTCAAAATTTCACAATTTCAAAATTTCAAAATTTCAAAATTTCAGAATTTCAAAATTTCAAAATTTCAAAATTTCAAAATTTCAAAATTTCAAAATTTCAAAATTTCAAAATTTCAAAATTTCAAAATTTCAAAATTTCAAAATTTCAAAATTTCAAAATATCAAAATTTGAAATTTCAAAATTTCAACAGTTAAACATTTAAACATTTAAAAAGTTCAAAATTTCAAAACTTTAACATTTCAAAATTTCAAAATTTCAAATTTTAAATATCAAAATTTTAAAAGAAAAAAATTTTGAAATCTCAGAATTTAAAAATAACAAAATTTCAAAATTTCACAATTTTAAAATTTCAAAAATTCAGAATTTCAAAATTTAAAAATTTAAAAATTTAAAAACTAAAATTTTAAAAATTTCAAAATTTTAAAATTTTAAAATTTCGAAAATTTAAAATTTCAAGCTTTTAAAATTTAATTTAAAAATCTAAAAATATAAAAATTTCAAAATTTCAAAATTTTAAATTTTCAAAATTTCAAAATTTCAAAATTTCAAAATTTCAAAATTTCAAAATTTCAAAATTTCAAAATTTCAAAATTTCAAAATTTCAAAATTTCAAAATTTCAAAATTTCAAAATTTCAAAATTTCAAAATTTCAAAATTTCAAAATTTCAAAATTTCAAAATTTCAGAATTTCAAAATTTCAAAATTTCAAAATTTCAAAATTTCACAATTTCAAAATTTCAAAATTTCACAATTTCAAAATTTCAAAATTTAAAAATTTCAAAATTTCAAAATGTTAAAATATCAAAAGTTCAAAATTTCGAAATTTCAAAATTTTTAAAATTTCAAAAGTTCAAAATTTCAAATTTTCAATATTTCAAAATTTTAAAATTTCGAATTTTCAAAATATCAAAATTTCATATATTCAAAATTTCAACATTTCAAAATTTCAAAATATCAAAATTTCAAATTTCTACATTTCAAAATTTCAAAATTTCAAAATTTCAAAATTTCAAAATTTCAAAATGTCAAAATTTCAAAATTTCAAAATTTCAAAATTTCAAAATTTCAAAATTTCAAAATTTCAAAATTTCAAAATTTCAAAATTTCAAAATTTCAAAATTTCAAAATTTCAAAATTTCAAAATATCAAAATTTCATATATTCAAAATTTCAACATTTCAAAATTTCAAAATATCAAAATTTCAAATTTCTAAATTTCAAAATTTCAAAATTTCAAAATATCAGAATTTTTAAATTTCAAAATTTAAGAATTTCAAAAATTCTAAATTTCGAAATTTCAAAACTGCTAAATTTACAACTTTTAAAATTTCAAGATTTCAAAGTTTCAAGATTTCAAATTTTCAAAATTTCAAAATATAAAAATTTCAAAATTTCAAAATTTCAAAACTTCAAAATTTCAAAAATTTTTAGATTTCAAAATTTCGAATTTTCAAAATGTCAAAATTTCAAAATATTAGCACTTAAAATTTTAATATTTTAAAATTTCAAAAATTCAAAATGTTAAAATATCAAAATTTCAAAATTTCAAAATTTTTAAAATTTCAAAGGTTCAAAATTTCAAATTTTCGAAATATCAAAATTTTTAAATTTCGAATTTTCAAAATTTCATATATTCAAAATTTTAACATTTCAAAATTTCAAAATATCAAAATTTAAAATTTCAAAATTTCAACAGTTAAACATTTAAACATTTAAAAGTTCAAAATTTCAAAATTTTAACATTTCAAAATTTCAAAATTTCAAATTTTAAATATCAAAATTTTAAAAGAAAAAAATTTTAAAATCTCAGAATTTAAAAATAACAAAATTTCAAAATTTCACAATTTTAAAATTTGAAAAATTCAGAATTTCAAAATTTAAAAATTTAGAAATTTAAAAATTTAAAAATTTAAAAACTAAAATTTTAAAAATTTCAAAATTTTAAAATTTTAAAATTTCGAAAATTTAAAATTTCAAGCTTTTAAAATTTAATTTAAAAATCTTAAAATATAAAAATTTCAAAATTTCGAAATTTTAAATTTTCAAAATTTCAAAATTTCAAAATTTCAAAATTTCAAAATTTCAAAATTTCAAAATTTCAAAATTTTAAAATTTTAAAATTTCAAAATTTCAGAATTTCAAAATTTCAAAATTTCAAAATTTCAAAATTTAAACATTTCAAAATTTCAAAATTAGAAAATTTAAATAAATCAAAATCTCAAAATTTCAAATTTCAAAATATCAGAATTTTAAAATTTCAATATTTAAAAATTTCAAAAATTCTAAATTTCGAAATTTCAAAATTTCAAAATTGCTTAATTTACAATTTTCAAAATTTCAAGATTTTAAAATTTCAAAATTTCAAAATACAAAAATTTCAAAATTTCAAAACTTCAAAATTTCAAAAATACCTAAATTTCAAAATTTCCAAATTTCAAAGTTTCAAAATTTCAAAATTTCAAAATTTCAAAATTTCAAAATTTTAAAATTTCAAAATATTAGCACTTAAAATTTTAATATTTTAAAATTTCAAAATTTCAAAATGTTAAAATATCAAAAGTTCAAAATTTCGAAATTTCAAAATTTTTAAAATTTCAAAAGTTCAAAATTTCAAATTTTCAAAATTTCAAAATTTTAAAATTTCAAATTTTCAAAATTTCAAAATTTCAAATATTCAAATATTTTAAGATTGCAAAATTTCAAAATTTCAACAGTTAAACATTTAAAAATTTTAAAATTTCAAATTTTAAATTTCAAAATTTTAAAAGTTAAAAATTTTAAAATTTCATAATTTAAAAATAACAAAGTTTTAAAATTTCATAATTTTAAAATTTCAAAAATTCAGAATTAAGAAATTCAAAAATTTAAAAATTTAAAAACTAACATTTTACAAATTTCAAAATTTTAAAATTTCGAAAATTCAAAATTTTAAGATTTCGAAAATTCAAATTTTCAAAATTTCAAAATTTCAAATATTCAAAAATTCAACATTTCAAAATTTCACAATTTCTAAATTTCAAAATTTCAAAATTAGAAAATTTAAAAAAAATCAAAATCTCAAAATTTCAAATTTCAAAATATCATAATTCTTAGATTTCAAAATTTAAAAATATCAAAAATTCTAAATTTCGAAATTTCAAAATTTCAAAGTTTCAAGATTTCAAAATTTCAAAATTTTAAAATTTCACAATTTCAAAATTTCAAAATTTCACAATTTCAAAATTTCAAAATTTCAAAATTTCAAAATGTTAAAATATCAAAAGTTCAAAATTTCGAAATTTCAAAATTTTTAAAATTTCAAAAGTTCAAAATTTCAAATTTTCAAATTTCAATATTTCAAAATATCAAAATTTCATATATTCAAAATTTCAACATTTCAAAATTTCAAAATATCAAAATTTCAAATTTCTACATTTCAAAATTTCAAAATTTCAAAATTTCAAAATTTCAAAATTTCAAAATTTCAAAATTTCAAAATTTCAAAATTTCAAAATTTCAAAATTTCAAAATTTCAAAATTTCAAAATTTCAAAATTTCAAAATATCAAAATTTCATATATTCAAAATTTCAACATTTCAAAATTTCAAAATATCAAAATTTCAAATTTCTAAATTTAAAAATTTCAAAATTTCAAAATATCAGAATTTTAAAATTTCAAAATTTAAGAATTTCAAATATTCTAAATTTCGAAATTTCAAAATTGCTAAATTTACAATTTTCAAAATTTTAAGATTTCAAAGTTTCAAGATTTCAAATTTTCAAAACTTCAAAATATAAAAATTTCAAAATTTCAAAATTTCAAAACTTCAAAATTTCAAAAATTTTTAGATTTCAAAATTTCGAATTTTCAAAATGTCAAAATTTCAAAATATTAGCACTTAAAATTTTAATATTTTAAAATTTCAAAAATTCAAAATGTTAAAATATCAAAATTTCAAAATTTTTAAAATTTCAAAGGTTCAAAATTTCAAACTTTCGAAATATCAAAATTTTTAAATTTCGAATTTTCAAAATTTCATATATTCAAAATTTTAACATTTCAAAATTTCAAAATATCAAAATTTGAAATTTCAAAATTTCAACAGTTAAACATTTAAACATTTAAAAAGTTCAAAATTTCAAAACTTTAACATTTCAAAATTTCAAAATTTCAAATTTTAAATATCAAAATTTTAAAAGAAAAAAATTTTAAAATCTCAGAATTTAAAAATAACAAAATTTCAAAATTTCATAATTTTAAAATTTCAAAAATTCAGAATTTCAAAATTTAAAAATTTAGAAATTTAAAAATTTAAAAATTTAAAAACTAAAATTTTAAAAATTTCAAAATTTTAAAATTTTAAATTTCGAAAATTTAAAATTTCAAGCTTTTAAAATTTAATTTAAAAATCTAAAAATATAAAAATTTCAAAATTTCGAAATTTTAAATTTTCAAAATTTCAAAATTTCAAAATTTCAAAATTTCAAAATTTCAAAATTTCAAAATTTCAAAATTTCAAAATTTCAAAATTTCAAAATTTCAAAATTTCAAAATTTCAAAATTTCAAAATTTCAAAATTTCAGAATTTCAAAATTTCAAAATTTCAAAATTTAAACATTTCAAAATTTCAAAATTAGAAAATTTAAATAAATCAAAATCTCAAAATTTCAAATTTCAAAATATCAGAATTTTAAAATTTCAATATTTAAAAATTTCAAAAATTCTAAATTTCGAAATTTCAAAATTGCTTAATTTACAATTTTCAAAATTTCAAGATTTTAAAATTTCAAAATTTCAAAATATAAAAATTTCAAAATTTCAAAACTTCAAAATTTCAAAAATACATAAATTTCAAAATTTCGAAATTTCAAAATTTCAAAATTTCAAAATTTCAAAATTTCAAAATTTCAAAATTTCAAAATTTCAAAATTTCAAAATTTCAAAATTTCAAAATTTCAAAATTTCAAAATTTCAAAATTTCAAAATTTCAAAATTTCAAAATTTCAAAATTTCAAAATTTCAAAATTTCAAAATTTCAAAATTTCAAAATTTCAAAATTTCAAAATTTCAAAATTTCAAAATTTCAAAATTTCAAAATTTCAAAATTTCAAAATTTCAAAATTTCAAAATTTCAAAATTTCAAAATTTCAAAATTTCAAAATTTCAAAATTTCAAAATTTCAAAATTTCAAAATTTCAAAATTTCAAAATTTTTAAAATTTTTAAATTTCAAAATTTCAAAATTTCAAAAATTCCTAAATTTCAAAATTTCGAAATTTCAAAATTTCAAAATTTCGAAATTTCAAAACTTCAAAATTTCAAGATTTCAAAGTTTCAAAATTTCAAAATTTCAAAATTTCAAAATTTCAAAATTTCAAAATTTCAAAATTTCAAAATTTCAAAATTTCAAAATTTCAAAATTTCAAAATTTCAAAATTTCAAAATTTCAAAATTTCAAAATTTCAAAATTTCAAAATTTCAAAATTTCAAAATTTCAAAATTTAAAAATTTTAAAATTTTAAAATTTCAAAATTTCAAAATTTCAAAGTTTCAAATTTTCAAGATTTTAAAATTTCAAAATTTCAAAATTTCAAAATTTCAAAATTTCAAAATTTCAAAATTTCAAAATTTCAAAATTTCAAAATTTCAAAATTTCAAAATTTCAAAATTTCAAAATTTCAAAAGTTCAAAATTTCAAAATTTCAAAATTTCAAAATTTCAAAATTTCACAATTTCAAAATTTTAAAATATCAAAATTTCAAAATTTTTAAATTTTTAAATCTTAAAATTTCAAAATTTCAAGATTTCAGAATCCCAAATTTTCAAAACTTAAAAATTTCAAAATTTTAGAATTTCAAAATTTTAAAATTTTAGAATTTCAAAATTTTTAAATTTCAAAATTTCAAAATTTTAAAATTTCAAAATATTAGCACTTAAAATTTTAATATTTTAAAATTTCAAAATGTAAAAATTTCAAAATTTCAAAATTTCAAAATTTCAAAATTTCAAAATTTCAAAATTTCAAAATTTCAAAATTTCAAAATTTCAAAATTTCAAAATATCAAAATTTCAAAATTTCAAAATTTCAAAATTTCAAAATTTCAAAATTTCAAAATTTCAAAATTTCAAAATTTCAAAATTTCAAAATTTAAAAATTTAAAAATTTCAAAATTTCAAAGTTTCAAATTTTCAAGATTTTAAAATTTCAAAATTTCAAAATTTCAAAATTTAAAATTTCAAAATTTCAAAATTTCAAAATTTCAAAATTTCAAAATTTCAAAATTTCAAAATTTCAAAATTTCAAAATTTCAAAATTTCAAAATTTCAAAATTTCAAAATTTCAAAATTTCAAAATTTCAAAATTTCAAAATTTCAAAATTTCAAAATTTCAAAATTTCAAAATTTCAAAATTTCAAAATTTCAAAATTTCAAAATTTCAAAATTTCAAAGTTTCAAATTTTCAAGATTTTGAAATTTCAAAATTTCAAAATTTCAAAATTTCAAAATTTCAAAATTTCAAAATTTCAAAATTTCAAAATTTCAAAATTTCAAAATTTCAAAATTTCAAAATTTCAAAATTTCAAAATTTCAAAATTTCAAAATTTCAAAATTTCAAAATTTCAAAATTTCAAAATTTCAAAATTTCAAAATTTCAAAATTTCAAAATTTAAAAATTTTAAAATTTTAAAATTTCAAAATTTCAAAATTTCAAAGTTTCAAATTTTCAAGATTTTAAAATTTCAAAATTTCAAAATTTCAAAATTTCAAAATTTCAAAATTTCAAAATTTCAAAATTTCAAAATTTCAAAATTTCAAAATTTCAAAATTTCAAAATTTCAAAATTTCAAAATTTCAAAATTTCAAAATTTCAAAATTTCAAAATTTCAAAATTTCAAAATTTCAAAAGTTCAAAATTTCAAAATTTCAAAATTTCAAAATTTCAAAATTTCACAATTTCAAAATTTTAAAATATCAAAATTTCAAAATTTTTAAATTTTTAAATCTTAAAATTTCAAAATTTCAAGATTTCAGAATCCCAAATTTTCAAAACTTCAAAATTTCAAAATTTTAGAATTTCAAAATTTTAAATTTTAGAATTTCAAAATTTTTAAATTTCAAAATTTCAAAATTTTAAAATTTCAAAATATTAGCACTTAAAATTTTAATATTTTAAAATTTCAAAATGTAAAAATTTCAAAATTTCAAAATTTCAAAATTTCAAAATTTCAAAATTTCAAAATTTCAAAATTTCAAAATTTCAAAATTTCAAAATTTCAAAATTTCAAAATTTCAAAATTTCAAAATTTCAAAATTTCAAAATTTCAAAATTTCAAAATTTCAAAATTTCAAAATTTCAAAATTTCAAAATTTCAAAATTTCAAAATTTCAAAATTTCAAAATTTCAAAATTTCAAAATTTAAAAATTTCAAAATTTCAAAGTTTCAAATTTTCAAGATTTTAAAATTTCAAAATTTCAGAATTTCAAAATTTTAAAATTTCAAAATTTCAAAATTTCAAAATTTCAAAATTTCAAAATTTCAAAATTTCAAAATTTCAAAATTTCAAAATTTCAAAATTTCAAAATTTCAAAATTTCAAAATTTCAAAATTTCAAAATTTCAAAATTTCAAATTTCAAAGTTTCAAATTTTCAAGATTTTGAAATTTCAAAATTTCAAAATTTCAAATTTCAAAATTTCAAAATTTCAAAATTTCAAAATTTCAAAATTTCAAAATTTCAAAATTTCAAAATTTCAAAATTTCAAAATTTCAAAATTTCAAAATTTCAAAATTTCAAAATTTCAAAATTTCAAAATTTCAAAATTTCAAAATTTCAAAATTTCAAAATTTCAAAAGTTCAAAATTTAAAAATTTCAAAATTTCAAAATTTCAAAATTTCACAATTTCAAAATTTTAAAATATCAAAATTTCAAAATTTTTTAAATTTTTAAATCTTAAAATTTCAAAATTTCAAGATTTCAGAATCCCAAATTCTCAAAACTTCAAAATTTCAAAATTTTAGAATTTCAAAATTTTAAAATTTTAGAATTTCAAAATTTTTAAATTTCAAAATTTCAAAATTTCAAAATTTTAAAATTTCAAAATATTAGCACTTAAAATTTTAATATTTTAAAATTTCAAAATGTAAAAATATCAAAAGTTCAAAATTTCGAAATTTCAAAATTTTTAAAATTTCAAAAGTTCAGAATTTCAAATTTTCAAAATTTCAAAATTTTAAAATTTCAAATTTTCAAAATTTCAAAATTTCAAATATTCAAAAATTCAACATTTTAAAATTGCAAAATTTCAAAATTTTAACAGTTAAACATTTAAAAATTTCAAAATTTCAAATTTTAAATTTCAAAATTTTAAAGGTTAAAAATTTTAAAATTTCATAATTTAAAAATAACAAAATTTTAAAATTTCACAATTTTAAAATTTCAAAAATTCAGAATTTAAAAATTCAAAAATTTAGAAATTCAAAAATTTAAAAATTTAAAAACTAACATTTTACAAATTTCAAAATTTTAAAATTTCGAAAATTCAAAATTTTAAGATTTCGAAAATTCAAATTTTCAAAATTTCAAAATTTCAAATATTCAAAAATTCAACATTTCAAAATTTCAAAATTTCAAAATTTCAAAATTTCAAAATTAGAAAATTTAAAAAAATCAATATCTCAAAATTTCAAATTTCAAAATATCATAATTTTTAGATTTCAAAATTTAAAAATATCAAAAATTCTAAATTTCGATATTTCAAAATTTCAAAGTTTCAAGATTTCAAAATTTCAAAATTTCAAAATTTCACAATTTCAAAATTTCAAAATTTCACAATTTCAAAATTTCAAAATTTCAAAATTTCAAAATGTTAAAATATCAAAAGTTCAAAATTTCGAAATTTCAAAATTTTTAAAATTTCAAAATTTCAAATTTTCAATATTTCAAAATTTTAAAATTTCGAATTTTCAAAATATCAAAATTTCATATATTCAAAATTTCAACATTTCAAAATTTCAAAATATCAAAATTTCAAATTTCTACATTTCAAAATTTCAAAATTTCAAAATTTCAAATATTCAAAATTTCAAAATTTCAAAATTTCAAAATTTCAAAATTTCAAAATTTAAAAATTTAAAAATTTCAAAATTTCAAAATTTCAAAATTTCAAAATATCAAAATTTCATATATTCAAAATTTCAACATTTCAAAATTTCAAAATATCAAAATTTCAAATTTCTAAATTTCAAAATTTCAAAATATCAGAATTTTTAAATTTCAAAATTTAAAAATTTCAAAAATTCTAAATTTCGAAATTTCAAAATTGCTAAATTTACAATTTTCAAAATTTCAAAGTTTCAAGATTTCAAATTTTCAAAATTTCAAAATATAAAAATTTCAAAATTTAAAAATTTCAAAACTTCAAAATTTCAAAAATTTTTAGATTTCAAAATTTCGAATTTTCAAAATGTCAAAATTTCAAAATATTAGCACTTAAAATTTTAATATTTTAAAATTTCAAAAATTCAAAATGTTAAAATATCAAAATTTCAAAATTTTTAAAATTTCAAAGGTTCAAAATTTCAAATTTTCGAAATATCAAAATTTTTAAATTTCGAATTTTCAAAATTTCATATATTCAAAATTTCAACATTTAAAAATTTCAAAATATCAAAATTTAAAATTTCAAAATTTCAACAGTTAAACATTTAAACATTTAAAAAGTTCAAAATTTCAAAATTTTAGAATTTCAAAATTTAAAATTTTAGAATTTCAAAATTTTTAAATTTCAAAATTTCAAAATTTCAAAATTTTAAAATTTCAAAATATTAGCACTTAAAATTTTAATATTTTAAAATTTCAAAATGTAAAAATATCAAAAGTTCAAAATTTCGAAATTTCAAAATTTTTAAAATTTCAAAAGTTCAGAATTTCAAATTTTCAAAATTTCAAAATTTTAAAATTTCAAATTTTCAAAATTTCAAAATTTCAAATATTCAAAAATTCAACATTTTAAAATTGCAAAATTTCAAAATTTTAACAGTTAAACATTTAAAAATTTCAAAATTTCAAATTTTAAATTTCAAAATTTTAAAGGTTAAAAATTTTAAAATTTCATAATTTAAAAATAACAAAATTTTAAAATTTCACAATTTTAAAATTTCAAAAATTCAGAATTTAAAAATTCAAAAATTTAGAAATTCAAAAATTTAAAAATTTAAAAACTAACATTTTACAAATTTCAAAATTTTAAAATTTCGAAAATTCAAAATTTTAAGATTTCGAAAATTCAAATTTTCAAAATTTCAAAATTTCAAATATTCAAAAATTCAACATTTCAAAATTTCAAAATTTCAAAATTTCAAAATTTCAAAATTAGAAAATTTAAAAAAATCAATATCTCAAAATTTCAAATTTCAAAATATCATAATTTTTAGATTTCAAAATTTAAAAATATCAAAAATTCTAAATTTCGATATTTCAAAATTTCAAAGTTTCAAGATTTCAAAATTTCAAAATTTCAAAATTTCACAATTTCAAAATTTCAAAATTTCACAATTTCAAAATTTCAAAATTTCAAAATTTCAAAATGTTAAAATATCAAAAGTTCAAAATTTCGAAATTTCAAAATTTTTAAAATTTCAAAATTTCAAATTTTCAATATTTCAAAATTTTAAAATTTCGAATTTTCAAAATATCAAAATTTCATATATTCAAAATTTCAACATTTCAAAATTTCAAAATATCAAAATTTCAAATTTCTACATTTCAAAATTTCAAAATTTCAAAATTTCAAAATTTCAAAATTTCAAAATTTCAAAATTTCAAAATTTCAAAATTTCAAAATTTCAAAATTTAAAAATTTAAAAATTTCAAAATTTCAAAATTTCAAAATTTCAAAATATCAAAATTTCATATATTCAAAATTTCAACATTTCAAAATTTCAAAATATCAAAATTTCAAATTTCTAAATTTCAAAATTTCAAAATATCAGAATTTTTAAATTTCAAAATTTAAAAATTTCAAAAATTCTAAATTTCGAAATTTCAAAATTGCTAAATTTACAATTTTCAAAATTTCAAAGTTTCAAGATTTCAAATTTTCAAAATTTCAAAATATAAAAATTTCAAAATTTAAAAATTTCAAAACTTCAAAATTTCAAAAATTTTTAGATTTCAAAATTTCGAATTTTCAAAATGTCAAAATTTCAAAATATTAGCACTTAAAATTTTAATATTTTAAAATTTCAAAAATTCAAAATGTTAAAATATCAAAATTTCAAAATTTTTAAAATTTCAAAGGTTCAAAATTTCAAATTTTCGAAATATCAAAATTTTTAAATTTCGAATTTTCAAAATTTCATATATTCAAAATTTCAACATTTAAAAATTTCAAAATATCAAAATTTAAAATTTCAAAATTTCAACAGTTAAACATTTAAACATTTAAAAAGTTCAAAATTTCAAAATTTTAACATTTCAAAATTTCAAAATTTCAAATTTTAAATATCAAAATTTTAAAAGAAAAAAATTTTAAAATCTCAGAATTTAAAAATAACAAAATTTCAAAATTTCACAATTTTAAATTTTCAAAAATTCAGAATTTCAAAATTTAAAAATTTAGAAATTTAAAAATTTAAAAATTTAAAAACTAAAATTTTAAAAATTTCAAAATTTTAAAATTTTAAAATTTCGAAAATTTAAAATTTCAAGCTTTTAAAATTTAATTTAAAAATCTAAAAATATAAAAATTTCAAAATTTCGAAATTCTAAATTTTCAAAATTTCAAAATTTCAAAATTTCAAAATTTCAAAATTTCAAAATTTCAAAATTTCAGAATTTCAAAATTTCAAAATTTCAAAATTTAAACATTTCAAAATTTTCAAAATTTCAAAATTTCGAAATTTCAAAATTTCAAAATTTCAAAATTTCAAAATTTCAAAATTTCAAAATTTCAAAATTTCAAAATTTCAAAATTTCAAAATTTCAAAATTTCAAAATTTCAAAATTTCAAAATTTCAAAATTTCAAAATTTCAAAATTTCAAAATTTCAAAATTTCAAAATTTTAAAATTTCAAAATTTCAAAATTTCAAAATTTCAAAATTTCAAAATTTCAAAATTTCAAAATTTCAAAATTTCAAAATTTCAAAATTTCAAAATTGCAAAATTTCAAAATTTCAAAATTTCAGAATTTCAAAATTTCAAAATTTCAAAATTTCAAACTTTTTAAAATTTTTAAATTTCAAAATTTCAAAATTTCAAAAATTCCTAAATTTCAAAATTTCGAAATTTCAAAATATAAAAATTTCAAAATTTCAAAATTTCAAAATTTCAAAACTTCAAAATTTAAAAAATTCCTAAATTTCAAAATTTCAAAATGTGAAAATTTCAAAATTTCAAAATTTCAAAATTTCAAAATTTCAAAATTTCAAAATTTCAAAATTTCAAAATTTCAAAATTTCAAAATTTCAAAATTTCAAAATTTCAAAATTTCAAAATTTTAAAATTAGAAAATTTAAAAAAATTAAAATCTCAAAATTTTAAATTTCAAAATATCAGAATTTTTAAATTTGAAAATTTAAAAATTTCAAAAATTCTAAATTTCGAAATTTCAAAATTGCTAAATTTACAATTTTCAAAATTTCAAGATTTCAAAATTTCAAGATTTCAAAATTTCAAAATGTCAAAATATTAAAATTTCAAAATTTCAAAACTTCAAAATTTTAAAAATTTTTAAATTTCAAAATTTCGAGTTTTCAAAATGTCAAAATTTCAAAATATTAGCACTTAAAATTTTAATATTTTAAAATTTCAAAAATTCAAAATGTTAAAATATCAAAATTTCAAAATTCTTAAAATTTCAAAGGTTCAAAATTTCAAATTTTCGAAATATCAAAATTTTTAAATTTCGAATTTTCAAAATTTCATATATTCAAAATTTCAACATTTCAAAATTTCAAAATATCAAAATTTAAAATTTCAAAATTTCAACAATTAAACATTTAAAAAGTTCAAAATTTCAAAATTTAAATATCAAAATTTTAAAAGAAAAAAATTTTAAAATTTCAGAATTTAAAAATAACAAAATTTCAAAATTTCACAATTTTAAAATTTCAAAAATTCAGAATTTAAAAATTTAAAAATTTAGAAATTTAAAAATTTAAAAATTTAAAAACTAAAATTTTAAAAATTTCAAAATTTTAAAATTTCACAAAATACAAAATTTTAAAATTTCGAAAATTTAAAATTTAAAAATTTTAAAATTTAGAAATTTAAAAATGTAAAAATTTAAAAATTTTAAAATTTAAAAATATAAAAATTTCGAAATTTCGAAATTTCAAATTTTCAAAATTTCAAAATTTCAAAATTTCAAAATTTCAAAATTTCAAAATTAGAAAATTTAAAAAAGTCAGAATCTCAAATTTCAAAATATCAGAATTTTTAAAATTCAAAATTTAAAAATTTCAAAAATTCTAAATTTCGATATTTCAAAATTGCTTAATTTACAATTTTCAAAATTTCAAGATTTCAAAATTTCAAAATTTCAAAATATAAAAATTTCAAAATTTCAAAATTTCAAAATTTCAAAATTTCAAAATTTCAAAATTTCAAAATTTCAAAATTTCAAAATTTCAAAATTTCAAAACTTCAAAATTTCAAAATTTCAAAATTTCAAAATTTCAAAATTTCAAAATTTCAAAATTTCAAAATTTCAAAATTTCAAAATTTCAAAATTTCAAAATTTCAAAATTTCAAAATTTCAAAATTTCAAAGTTTCAAATTTTCAAGATTTTGAAATTTCAAAATTTCAAAATTTCAAAATTTCAAAATTTCAAAATTTCAAAATTTCAAAATTTCAAAATTTCAAAATTTCAAAATTTCAAAATTTCAAAATTTCAAAATTTCAAAATTTCAAAATTTCAAAATTTCAAAATTTCAAAATTTCAAAATTTCAAAATTTCAAAATTTCAAAAGTTCAAAATTTCAAAATTTCAAAATTTCAAAATTTCAAAATTTCAAAATTTCAAAATTTCAAAATTTCACAATTTCAAAATTTTAAAATATCAAAATTTCAAAATTTTTAAATTTTTAAATCTTAAAATTTCAAAATTTCAAGATTTCAGAATCCCAAATTTTCAAAACTTTAAAATTTCAAAATTTTAGAATTTCAAAATTTTTAAATTTTAGAATTTCAAAATTTTTAAATTTCAAAATTTCAAAATTTCAAAATTTTAAAATTTCAAAATATTAGCACTTAAAATTTTAATATTTTAAAATTTCAAAATGTAAAAATATCAAAAGTTCAAAATTTCGAAATTTCAAAATTTTTAAAATTTCAAAAGTTCAGAATTTCAAATTTTCAAAATTTCAAAATTTTAAAATTTCAAATTTTCAAAATTTCAAAATTTCAAATATTCAAAAATTCAACATTTTAAAATTGCAAAATTTCAAAATTTTAACAGTTAAACATTTAAAAATTTCAAAATTTCAAATTTTAAATTTCAAAATTTTAAAGGTTAAAAATTTTAAAATTTCATAATTTAAAAATAACAAAATTTTAAAATTTCACAATTTTAAAATTTCAAAAATTCAGAATTTAAAAATTCAAAAATTTAGAAATTCAAAAATTTAAAAATTTAAAAACTAACATTTTACAAATTTCAAAATTTTAAAATTTCGAAAATTCAAAATTTTAAGATTTCGAAAATTCAAATTTTCAAAATTTCAAAATTTCAAATATTCAAAAATTCAACATTTCAAAATTTTAAAATTTCAAAATTTCAAAATTTCAAAATTAGAAAATTTAAAAAAATCAATATCTCAAAATTTCAAATTTCAAAATATCATAATTTTTAGATTTCAAAATTTAAAAATATCAAAAATTCTAAATTTCGATATTTCAAAATTTCAAAGTTTCAAGATTTCAAAATTTCAAAATTTCAAAATTTCACAATTTCAAAATTTCAAAATTTCACAATTTCAAAATTTCAAAATTTCAAAATTTCAAAATGTTAAAATATCAAAAGTTCAAAATTTCGAAATTTCAAAATTTTTAAAATTTCAAAATTTCAAAATTTCAAATTTTCAATATTTCAAAATTTTAAAATTTCGAATTTTCAAAATATCAAAATTTCATATATTCAAAATTTCAACATTTCAAAATTTCAAAATATCAAAATTTCAAATTTCTACATTTCAAAATTTCAAAATTTCAAAATTTCAAAATTTCAAAATTTCAAAATTTCAAAATTTCAAAATTTCAAAATTTCAAAATTTCAAAATTTCAAAATTTCAAAATTTCAAAATTTCAAAATTTCAAAATTTCAAAATTTCAAAATTTCAAAATTTCAAAATTTCAAAATTTCAAAATTTCAAAATTTCAAAATTTCAAAATATCGAAATTTCATATATTCAAAATTTCAACATTTCAAAATTTCAAAATATCAAAATTTCAAATTTCTAAATTTCAAAATTTCAAAATATCAGAATTTTTAAATTTCAAAATTTAAAAATTTCAAAAATTCTAAATTTCGAAATTTCAAAATTGCTAAATTTACAATTTTCAAAATTTCAAAGTTTCAAGATTTCAAATTTTCAAAATTTCAAAATATAAAAATTTCAAAATTTCAAAATTTCAAAACTTCAAAATTTCAAAAATTTTTAGATTTCAAAATTTCGAATTTTCAAAATGTCAAAATTTCAAAATATTAGCACTTAAAATTTTAATATTTTAAAATTTCAAAAATTCAAAATGTTAAAATATCAAAATTTCAAAATTTTTAAAATTTCAAAGGTTCAAAATTTCAAATTTTCGAAATATCAAAATTTTTAAATTTCGAATTTTCAAAATTTCATATATTCAAAATTTCAACATTTAAAAATTTCAAAATATCAAAATTTAAAATTTCAAAATTTCAACAGTTAAACATTTAAACATTTAAAAAGTTCAAAATTTCAAAATTTTAACATTTCAAAATTTCAAAATTTCAAATTTTAAATATCAAAATTTTAAAAGAAAAAAATTTTAAAATCTCAGAATTTAAAAATAACAAAATTTCAAAATTTCACAATTTTAAATTTTCAAAAATTCAGAATTTAAAAATTTAAAAATTTAGAAATTTAAAAATTTAAAAATTTAAAAACTAAAATTTTAAAAATTTCAAAATTTTAAAATTTTAAAATTTCGAAAATTTAAAATTTCAAGCTTTTAAAATTTAATTTAAAAATCTAAAAATATAAAAATTTCAAAATTTCGAAATTCTAAATTTTCAAAATTTCAAAATTTCAAAATTTCAAAATTTCAAAATTTCAAAATTTCAAAATTTCAGAATTTCAAAATTTCAAAATTTCAAAATTTAAACATTTCAAAATTTTCAAAATTTCAAAATTTCGAAATTTCAAAATTTCAAAATTTCAAAATTTCAAAATTTCAAAATTTCAAAATTTCAAAATTTCAAAATTTCAAAATTTCAAAATTTCAAAATTTCAAAATTTCAAAATTTCAAAATTTCAAAATTTCAAAATTTCAAAATTTCAAAATTTCAAAATTTTAAAATTTCAAAATTTCAAAATTTCAAAATTTGAAAATTTGAAAATTTCAAAATTTCAAAATTTCAAAATTTCAAAATTTCAAAATTTCAAAATTTCAAAATTTCAAACTTTTTAAAATTTTTAAATTTCAAAATTTCAAAATTTCAAAAATTCCTAAATTTCAAAATTTCGAAATTTCAAAATTTCAAAATTTCAAAATTTCAAAATTTCAAAATTTCGAAATTTCAAAACTTCAAAATCTCGAAAATTCCTAAATTTCAAAATTTTGAAATTTCAAAATTTCAAAATTGAAAAATTTTAAAATTTCAATATTTCAAAATTTCAAAATTTTAAAATTTAAAAATTTTTAAATTTAAAAATTTAAAAATTTCACAATTTCAAAATTTCAAAATTTCAAAATTTCAAAATTTTTAAATTTAAAAATTTTGAAATTTTTAAATTTCAAAATTTTAAAATTTCACAATTTCAAAATTTCAAAATTTCAAAATTTCAAAATTTCAAAATTTCAAAATTTCAAAATTTCAAAATTTCAAAGCTTCAAAATTTCAAAGTTTCAAAATTTTAAAATTTCAAAATTTTAAAATTTCAAAATATTAGCAATTAAAATTTTAATATTTTAAAATTTCAAAATTTCAAAATGTTAAAATATCAAAAGTTCAAAATTTTGAAATTTCAAAATTTTTAAAATTTCAAAAGTTCAAAATTTTAAAATATCAAAATTTCAAATTTCAAGACTTCAACAGTTGAACATTAAAAAATTTCAAATTTCAAAATTTTAACATTTCAAAATTTCAAAATTTCAATTTTTAAATTTCAAAATTTTAAAAGTTAAAAATTTTAAAATTTCAGAACTTAAAAATAACAAAATTTTAAAATTTCACAATTTTAAAATTTCAAAAATACAGAATTTCAAAATTTAGAAATTTAAAAATTTAAAAACTAAAATTTTAAAAATTTCAAAATTTCGAAAATACAAAATTTTAAAATTTCGAAAATTTAAAGTTTCAAAATTTTAAAATTTAGAAACTTAAAAATTTTAAAATTTTAAAATTTAAGAATATAAAAATTTCGAAATTTCAAAATTTCAAATTTTCAAAATTTTAAAATTTCAAAATTTCAAAATTTCAAAATTAGAAAATTTAAAAAAGTCAAAATCTCAAAATTTCAATCTTCAAAATATCAGAATTTTTAAATTTCAAAATTTAAAAATTTCAAAAATTCTAAATTTCGAAATTTCAAAATTGTTAAATTTACAATTTTCAAAATTTCAAGATTTAAAAATTTCAAAATATTAAAATTTCAAAATTTCAAAACTTCAAAATTTAAAAAATTCCTAAATTTCAAAATTTCAAAATGTGAAAATTTCGAAATTTCAAAATTTCAAAATTTCAAAATTTCAAAATTTCAAAATTTCAAAATTTCAAAATTTCAAAATTTCAAAATTTCAAAATTTCAAAATTTCAAAATTTCAAAATTTCAAAATTTCAAAATTTCAAAATTTTAAAATTAGAAAATTTAAAAAAATTAAAATCTCAAAATTTTAAATTTCAAAATATCAGAATTTTTAAATTTGAAAATTTAAAAATTTCAAAAATTCTAAATTTCGAAATTTCAAAATTGCTAAATTTACAATTTTCAAAATTTCAAGATTTCAAAATTTCAAGATTTCAAAATTTCAAAATGTCAAAATATAAAAATTTCAAAATTTCAAAACTTCAAAATTTTAAAAATTTTTAAATTTCAAAATTTCGAGTTTTCAAAATGTCAAAATTTCAAAATATTAGCACTTAAAATTTTAATATTTTAAAATTTCAAAAATTCAAAATGTTAAAATATCAAAATTTCAAAATTCTTAAAATTTCAAAGGTTCAAAATTTCAAATTTTCGAAATATCAAAATTTTTAAATTTCGAATTTTCAAAATTTCATATATTCAAAATTTCAACATTTCAAAATTTCAAAATATCAAAATTTAAAATTTCAAAATTTCAACAGTTAAACATTTAAAAAGTTCAAAATTTCAAAATTTAAATATCAAAATTTTAAAAGAAAAAAATTTTAAAATTTCAGAATTTAAAAATAACAAAATTTCAAAATTTCACAATTTTAAAATTTCAAAAATTCAGAATTTAAAAATTTAAAAATTTAAAAATTTAAAAATTTAAAAACTAAAATTTTAAAAATTTCAAAATTTTAAAATTTTACAAAATACAAAATTTTAAAATTTCGAAAATTTAAAATTTAAAAATTTAAAAATTTAGAAAATCAAAAATGTAAAAATTTAAAAATTTTAAAATTTAAAAATATAAAAATTTCGAAATTTCGAAATTTCAAATTTTCAAAATTTCAAAATTTCAAAATTTCAAAATTAGAAAATTTAAAAAAGTCAGAATCTCAAATTTCAAAATATCAGAATTTTTAAAATTCAAAATTTCAAAAATTCTAAATTTCGAAATTTCAAAATTGCTTAATTTACAATTTTCAAAATTTCAAGATTTAAAAATTTCAAGATTTCAAAATTTCAAAATTTCAAAATATAAAAATTTCAAAATTTCAAAACTTCAAAATTTCAAAAATTTTTAAATTTCAAAATTTCGAATTTTCAAAATGTCAAAATTTCAAAATTTCAAAATATTAGCACTTAAAATTTTAATATTTTAAAATTTCAAAAATTCAAAATGTTTAAATATCAATATTTCAAAATTTCCAAATTTCAAAATTTCAAAATTTCAAAGTTTTTAAAATTTTTAAATTTCAAAATTTCAAAATTTCAAAATTTCAAAATTTCAAAATTTCAAAAATTCCTAAATTTCAAAATTTCAAAATTTCAAATTATCAAAATTTCAAAACTTCAAAATTTCAAAAATTCCTAAATTTCAAAATTTTGAAATTTCACAATTTCAAAATTTCAAAATTTCAAAATTTCAAAATTTTAAAATTTCAAAATTTCAAAGTTTCAAAATTTTAAAGTTTCAAAATTTTAAAATATCAAAATATTAGCAATTAAAATTTTAATATTTTAAAATTTAAAAATTTCAAAATGTTAAAATATCAAAAGTTCAAAATTTCGAAATCTCAAAATTTTTAAAACTTCAAAAGTTCAAAATTTCAAAATATCAAAATTTCAAATTTCAAAACTTCAACAGTTAAACATTAAAAAATTTCAAATTTCAAAATTTTAACATTTCAAATTTTCAAAAATTCAAATTTTAAATTTTAAAATTTTAAAAGTTAAAAATTTTAAAATTTCAGAATTTAAAAATAACAAAATTTTAAAATTTCACAATTTTAAAATTTCAAAAATTCAGAATTTCAAAATTTAAAAATTTAGAAATTTAAAAATTTAGAAATTTAAAAATTTAAAAATTTAAAAACTAAAATTTTAAAAATTTCAAAATTTTAAAATTTCGAAAATACAAAATTTTAAAATTTCGAAAATTTAAAATTTCAAAATTTTAAAATTTAGAAATTTAAAAATGTAAAAATTTTAAAATTTAAAAATTTTAAAATTTAAAACTATAAAAATTTCGAAATTTCGAAATTTCAAATTTTCAAAATTTCAAAATTTCAAAATTTCAAAATTTCAAAATTTCAAAATTTCAAAATTTCAAAATTAGAAAATTTAAAGAAGTCAAAATCTCAAAATTTCAAATTTCAAAATATCAGAATTTTTAAATTTCAAAATTTAAAAATTTTAAAAATATCAGAATTTTTAAATTTCAAAATTTAAAAATTTCAAAAATTCTAAATTTCGATATTTCAAAATTGCTAAATTTACAATTTTCAAAATTTCAAGATTTCAAAATTTCAAAATATAAAAATTTCAAAATTTCAAAATTTCGAAATTTCAATATGTCAAAATTTCAAAATTTAAAAATTTCAAAATTTAAAAAATTTCAAGATTTCAAAATTTTAAAATTTCAAAATTTCAAAATTTCAAAATTTCAAAATTTCAAAATTGCAAAATGTCAAAATTTTAAAATTTCAAAATTTCACAATTTCAAAATTTCAAAATTTCAAAATTTCAAAATTTTTAAATCTTTAAATTTCAAAATTTCAAAACTTCAAAATTTCAAAATTTCAAAATTTCAAAATTTCAAAATTTCAAAATTTCAAAATTTCAAAGTTTCAAAATTTCAAAATTTCAAAATTTCAAAATTTAAAAATTTTAAAATTTTGAAATTTCAAATTTTTAAATTTTCAAAATTTCAAGATTTCAGAATACCAAATATTCAAAACTTCAAAATTTCAAAATTTTAGAATTTCAAAATTATACAATTTTAGAATTTCAAAATTTTAAGATTTCAAAATTTCAAAATTTTAAAATTTTAAAATTTTAAAATTTCAAAAATTCAAAATTTCAAAATTTAAAAATTTCAAAATTTCAAAATTTCAATATTTTAAGATTTCAAACTTTAAAAATTTTAAAATTTCAAAATTTCAAAATTTCAAAATTTCAAAACTTCAAAATTTCAAAATTCACAATTTCAAAATTTCAAAATTTCAAAATCTTAGGATTTCAAAATGTAACAATTTCAAAATATCAAAATTTCAAAATTTCGAAATATCAAAACTTCAAAATTTCAAAATTTCAAAATTTCAAAATTTCAAAATTCAAAATTTCAAAATTTCAAAATTTTAGGATTTCAAAATGTTACAATTTCAAAATATCAAAATTTCAAAATTTCGAAATATCAAAATTTCAAAATTTCAAAATTTCAAAACTTCAAAATTTCAAAATTCACAATTTCAAAATTTCAAAATATCAAAATCTTAGGATTTCAAAATGTTACAATTTCAAAATATCAAAATTTCAAAATTTCGAAATATAAAAATTTCAAAATTTCAAAATTTCAAAATTTCAAAACTTCAAAATTTCAAAATTCAAAATTACAAAATTTCATAATTTTAGGATTTCAAAATGTTACAATTTCAAAATATCAACATTTTAAAATTTCTAAATTTCAAAACTTCAAAATTTCAAAATTACAAAATTTCAAAATTTTAAAATTTCAAAATTTCAAAATTTCAAAATTTCAAAATTTCAAAATTTTTAAATTTCAAAATTTCAATATTTTAAGATTTCAAACTTTAAAAATTTCAAAATTTCAAAATTTCAAAATTTCAAAATTTTAAAATTTCAAAATTTCAAAACTTCAAAATTTCAAAATTCACAATTTCAAAATTTCAAAATCTTAGGATTTCAAAATGTTACAATTTCAAAATATCAAAATTTCGAAATATCAAAATTTCAAAATTTTAAAATTTCAAAATTTCAAAATTTCAAAATTTCAAAATTTCAAAATTTCAAAATTTCAAAATTTCAAAATTTCAAAATTTCAAAATTTCAAAATTTCAAAATTTCAAAATTTCAAAACTTCAAAATTTCAAAATTCAAAATTTCAAAATTTCAAAATTTTAGGATTTCAAAATGTTACAATTTCAAAATATCAACATTTCAAAATTCAAAATTTCAAAACTTCAAAATTTCAAAATTTCAAAATTTAAAAATTTTAGAATTTCAAAATTTTAAAATATCAAAATTTTAAAATATCAAAATTTCAAAATTTTTAAATTTTTAAATTTTAAAATCTTAAAATTTCAAATTTTCAATATTTCACGATTTCAAGATTTCAGAATTCGAAATTTTCAAAACTTAAAAATTTCAAAATTTTGGAAATTCAAAACTTTAAAATTTTAGAATTTCAAAATTTCAAAAATTCAAAATTTCAAAATTTCAAAATTTCAAATTTCAAAATTTCGAAATTTAAAAATTTCTAATTTCAAAATTTGAAGATTTCAAAATTTTAAAATTTCAAAATTTCAAAATTTCAAAATTTCAAAATTTTTAAATTTCAAAATTTCAAAATTTTTAAAATTTTTAAATTTCAAAATTTCAAAATTTCAAAATTTTAAAATTTCAAAACTTCAAAATTTTTAAATTTTTAAATTTTAAAATCTTAAAATTTCAAATTTTCAAAATTTCACGATTTCAAGATTTCAGAATTCCAAATTTTCAAAACTTCCAAATTCCAAATTTCAAAATTTCAAAATATCAAAATTTCAAAATTTCAAAATCTTAAAATTTCAAAATTTGAAATTTTCAAATTTTCAAATTTTTAAATTTTGAAATTCTGAAAATTTAAAATTTTTAAGTGTTAATATTTTGAAATTTTAAAATTTTGAAATTTTGAAATTTTGAGAATTTTTAAATTTTGAAATTTTAAAATTTTGAAATCTTCAAATTTTGAAATTAGAAATTTTGAAATTTTGAAATTTTGAAATTTTGAAATTTTGAAATTTTGAAATTTTGAAATTTTGAGATCTTGAAGTTTTGAAATTTTGAAATTTTGAAATTTGAAATTTTGAAATTTTGAAATTTTGAAATTTTGAAATTTTGAATTTTTGAAATTTTGAAATTCTAAAATTTTAAAGTTTTGAATTTCCAAAATTTTGAAATTTTTAAGTTTTGAAATTTTGAAATTTTAAAATTTTGAAACATTCAAATTTTGAAATAAGAAATTTTGAAATTTTGAAATTTTGAATTTTTGAAATTTTGAAATTTTGAAATTTTGAAATTTTGAAATTTTGAAATTTTGAAATTTTGAAATTTTAAAATTTTGAAATTTTGAAATTTTGAAATTTTGAAATTTTGAAATTTTGAAATTTTGAAATTTTGAAATTTTGAAATTTTGAAATTTTGAAATTTTGAAATTTTGAAATTTTGAAATTTTTAAGTTTTGAAATTTTGAAATTTTGAAATTTTGAAATTTTGAAATTTTGAAATTTTGAAATATTAAAATTTTGAAATTTTGAAATATTAAAACTTTGAAATTTTGATATTTCGAAATTTTGATATTTTGAAATCGTAACATTTCGAAATCCCAAAATTTTGAAACTTTGAAATTCTGAAATTTTGAATTTTGAAGTTTTGAAATTTGAAGAAAACTTTTAAGATTTCAAAATTTTAAAATTTTGAAATTTTGAAATCTTTAAAATTTGAAATTTTGAATTTTTAAAATTTTAAAATTTTGAAATTTTGAGCTTTTGAAATCTTGTAATTTTGAAATTTTGAAATTTTAAAATGTTGAAATTCTAAAATTTTAAAGTTTTGAAATTCCAAAGTTTTGAAATTTTGAAGTTTTGAAAATTTTGAATTCTGAAATCTTGAAATCGTGAAATATTGAAAATATGAGATTTTAAGATTTAAAAATTTTGAAATTTTGATATTTCAAAATTTTGAAATTCTAAAATTTTTAAATTTCAAAATTTTAAAATTTAGAAATTTAAAAATGCAAAAATTTTAAAATTTAAAAATTTTAAAATTTAAAAATATAACAATTTCGAAATTTCGAAATTTCAAATTTTCAAAATTTCTAAATTTCAAAATTTTAAAATTTCAAAATTTCAAAATTTCAAAATTTCAAAATTTCAAAATTTCAAAATTTCAAAATTTCAAAATTTCAAAATTTCAAAATTTCAAAATTTCAAAATTAGAACATTTAAAAAAGTCAAAATCTTAAAATTTCAAATTTCAAAATATCAGAATTTTTTAATTTCAAAATTTAAAAATTTCAAAAATTCTTAATTTCGAAATTTCAAAATGCTAAATTTACAATTTTCAGAATTTCAATATTTCAAAATTTCAAAATATAAAAATTTCAAAATTTCAAAACTTCAAAATTTCAAAAATTCCTAAATTTCAAAATTTCGAAATTTCAATATGTCAAAATTTCAAAATTTCAAAATTTCAAAATTTCAAAATTTCAAAATTTCAAAATTTCAAAATTTCAAAATTTCAAAAGTTCAAAAGTTCAAAATTTCAAAATTTCAATATTTCAAAATTTCAAAATTTCAAAATTTCAAAATTTCAAAATTTCAAAATTTCAAAATTTCAAAATTTCAAAATTTCAAAATTTTTAAAATTTTTAAATTTCAAAATTTCAAAATTTCAAAATTTTAAAATTTCAAAATTTCAAAATTTCAAAATTTCAAAATTGCAAAATGTCAAAATTTTAAAATTTCACAATTTCAAAATTTCAAAATTTCAAAATTTCAAAATTTTTAAATTTTTAAATTTCAAAATTTCAAAACTTCAAAATTTCAAAATTTAAAAATTTGAAATTTTGAAATTTTGAATTTTTGAAATTTTGAAATTTTGAAATTTTGAAATTTTGAAATTTTGAAATTTTGAAATTTTGAAATTTTAAAATTTTGAAATTTTGAAATTTTGAAATTTTGAAATTTTGAAATTTTGAAATTTTGAAATTTTGAAATTTTGAAATTTTGAAATTTTGAAATTTTGAAATTTTGAAATTTTGAAATTTTTAAGTTTTGAAATTTTGAAATTTTGAAATTTTGAAATTTTGAAATTTTGAAATTTTGAAATATTAAAATTTTGAAATTTTGAAATATTAAAACTTTGAAATTTTGATATTTCGAAATTTTGATATTTTGAAATCGTAACATTTCGAAATCCCAAAATTTTGAAACTTTGAAATTCTGAAATTTTGAATTTTGAAGTTTTGAAATTTGAAGAAAACTTTTAAGATTTCAAAATTTTAAAATTTTGAAATTTTGAAATCTTTAAAATTTGAAATTTTGAATTTTTAAAATTTTAAAATTTTGAAATTTTGAGCTTTTGAAATCTTGTAATTTTGAAATTTTGAAATTTTAAAATGTTGAAATTCTAAAATTTTAAAGTTTTGAAATTCCAAAGTTTTGAAATTTTGAAGTTTTGAAAATTTTGAATTCTGAAATCTTGAAATCGTGAAATATTGAAAATATGAGATTTTAAGATTTAAAAATTTTGAAATTTTGATATTTCAAAATTTTGAAATTCTAAAATTTTTAAATTTCAAAATTTTAAAATTTAGAAATTTAAAAATGCAAAAATTTTAAAATTTAAAAATTTTAAAATTTAAAAATATAACAATTTCGAAATTTCGAAATTTCAAATTTTCAAAATTTCTAAATTTCAAAATTTTAAAATTTCAAAATTTCAAAATTTCAAAATTTCAAAATTTCAAAATTTCAAAATTTCAAAATTTCAAAATTTCAAAATTTCAAAATTTCAAAATTTCAAAATTAGAACATTTAAAAAAGTCAAAATCTTAAAATTTCAAATTTCAAAATATCAGAATTTTTTAATTTCAAAATTTAAAAATTTCAAAAATTCTTAATTTCGAAATTTCAAAAATGCTAAATTTACAATTTTCAGAATTTCAATATTTCAAAATTTCAAAATATAAAAATTTCAAAATTTCAAAACTTCAAAATTTCAAAAATTCCTAAATTTCAAAATTTCGAAATTTCAATATGTCAAAATTTCAAAATTTCAAAATTTCAAAATTTCAAAATTTCAAAATTTCAAAATTTCAAAATTTCAAAATTTCAAAAGTTCAAAAGTTCAAAATTTCAAAATTTCAATATTTCAAAATTTCAAAATTTCAAAATTTCAAAATTTCAAAATTTCAAAATTTCAAAATTTCAAAATTTCAAAATTTCAAAATTTTTAAAATTTTTAAATTTCAAAATTTCAAAATTTCAAAATTTTAAAATTTCAAAATTTCAAAATTTCAAAATTTCAAAATTGCAAAATGTCAAAATTTTAAAATTTCACAATTTCAAAATTTCAAAATTTCAAAATTTCAAAATTTTTAAATTTTTAAATTTCAAAATTTCAAAACTTCAAAATTTCAAAATTTAAAAATTTTAAAATTTCGAAATTTCAAAATTTCAAAATTTCAAAATTTCAAAGTTTCAAAATTTCAAAATTTCAAAATTTCAAAATTTCAAAATTTTAAAATTTCAAAATTTCAAAATTTTAAAATTTCGAAATTTTAAAATTTCAAATTTTCAAAATTTCAAGATTTCAGAATCCCAAATATTCAAAACTTCAAAATTTCAAAATTTTAGAATTTCAAAATTATACAATTTTAGAATTTCAAAATTTTAAAATTTTAAAATTTCAATAATTCAAAATTTCAAAATTTTAAATTTCAAAGTCTTAAAATTTCAAAATTTTAAAATTTCAAAATTTCAAAATTTCAAAATTTTAAAATTTCAAAATTTCAAAATTCCAATATTTTAAGATTTCAAACTTTAAAAATTTAAAAATTTTAAAAATTTAAAACCTTCAAAATTTCAAAATTCACAATTTCAAAATTTCAAAATTTCAACATCTTAGGATTTCAAAATGTTACAATTTCAAAATATCAAAATTTCAAAATTACGATATATCAAAATTTCAAAATTTCAAAATTTCAAAATTTCAAAATTTCAAAATTTCAAAATTTCAAAATTTCAAAACTTCAAATATTCAAAATTCAAAGTTACAAAATTTCAAAATTTTAGGATTTCAAAATGTTACAATTTCAAAATATCAACATTTCAAAATTTAAAAATTTCAAAACTTCAAAATTTCAAAATTACAAAATTTCAAAATTTCAAAATTTCAAATTTAAAAATTTCAAGTTTCAAAATTTCTAAATTTCTAATTTCAAAATTTAATTACAAAATTTCAAAATTTCAAAATTTCAAAATTTCAAAATTTCAAAATTTCAAAATTAGAACATTTAAAAAAGTCAAAATCTCAAAATTTCAAATTTCAAAATTTAAAAATTTCAAAAATTCTTAATTTCGAAATTTCAAAATTGCTAAATTTACAATTTTCAAAATTTCAAGACTTCAAAACTTCAAAATATAAAAATTTCAAAATTTCAAAGCTTCAAAATTTCAAAAATTCCAAAATTTCGAAATTTCAATATGTCAAAATTTCAAAATTTCAAAATTTCAAAATTTAAAATTTTAAAATTTCAAAATTTCAAAATTTCAAAATTTCAAAATTTCAAAATTTCAAAATTTCAAAATTTCAAAATTTCAAAATTTCAAAATTTCAAAAGTTCAAAATTTCAAAATTCAAAATTTCAATATTTCAAAATTTCAAAATTTCAAAATTTCAAATTTCAAAATTTCAAAATTTCAAAATTTCAAAATTTCAAAATTTCAAATTTCAAAATTTCAAAATTTCAAAATTTCAAAATTCAAAATTTCAAAATTTCAAAATTTCAAAATTTCAAAATTTCAAAATTTCAAAATTGCAAAATGTCAAAATTTTAAAATTTCACAATTTCAAAATTTCAAAATTTCAAAATTTTTAAATTTTTAAATTTCAAAATTTCAAAACTTCAAAATTTCAAAATTTCAAAATTTTAAAATATCGAAATTTCAAAATTTCAAATTTCAAAATTTCAAGATTTCAGAATCCCAAATATTCAAAATTTCAAAATTTTAGAATTTCAAAATTATACAATTTTAGAATTTCAAAATTTTAAGATTTCAAAATTTCAAAATTTTAAAAGTTTAAAATTTTAAAATTTTAAAATTTTAAAATTTTAAAATTTAAAAAATTCAAAATTTCAAAATTTCAAAATTTCAAAGTTTTAAAATTTTAAAATTTCAAAATTTCAAAATTTCAAAATTTCAAAATTTCAAAATTTCAAAATTTTAAAATTTCAAAATTTCAATATTTTAAGATTTCAAACTTTAAAAATTTCAAAATTTCAAAATTTCAAAACTTCAGAATTTCAAGATTCACAATTTCAAAATTTCAAAATTTCAACATCTTAGGATTTCAAAATGTTACAATTTCAAAATATCAAAATTTCATTATTTCGATAATTTTGAATTTTGAATATTTGAAGTTTTGAAATTTTGAAATTTTGAAATTTTGAAATTTTGATATATCGAAATTTTGAAGTTTTGATATTTTGAAATTGTAACATTTTGAAATCCTAAGATGTTGAAATTTTGAAATTTTGAAATTGTGAATTTTGAAATTTTGAAGTTTTGAAATTTGAAATTTTGAAATTTTGAAATTTTTAAAGTTTGAAATCTTAAAATATTGAAATTTTGAAATTTTGAAATTTTAAAATTTTGAAATTTTGAAATTTTGAAATTTTGAAATTTTGAAATTTTAAGACTTTGAAATTTTAAAATTTTGAATTTTTGAAATTTTAAAATTTTGAAAATTTTAAAATTTTGAAATTTTGAAATCTTAAAATTTTGAAATTCTAAAATTGTATAATTTTGAAGTTCTAAAATTTTGAAATTTTGAAGTTTTGAATATTTCTGATTCTGAAATCTTGAAATTTTAAAAATTTGAAATTTTAAAATTTTGAAATTTTGAAGTTTTGAAATTTTGAAACTTTGAAATTTTGAAATTTTGAAATTTTGAAATTTTGAAATTTTGAAGTTTAGAAATTTTGAAATTGTGAAATTTTAAAATTTTGACATTTTGCAATTTTGAAATTTTGAAATTTTGAAATATTGAAATTTTGAAATTTTGAAATTTTGAAATTTTGAAATTTTGAAATTTTGAAATTTTGAAATTTTGAAACTTTGAAACTTTGAAATTTAAAAATTTTGAATTTTGAAATTTTGAAATTTTGAAATTTTGAAATTTTGACATTTTGAAATTTTGAAATTTTGAAATTTTGAAATTTTGAAATTTTAAAATTTTGAAATTTTGAAATTTTGAAATTTTGAAATTTTGAAATTTTAAAATTTTGAAATTTTGAAATTTTGAAATTTTGAAATTTTGAATTTTAAGACTTTGAAATTTTGAAATTTTGAATTTTGAAATATTGAAATTTTGAAATTTTGAAATTTTGAAATTTTGAAATTTTGAAATTTTAAAATCTTGAAATCTTGAAATTTGAATTTGAAATTTTGAAATTTTGAATTTTGAATTTAGAAATTAAGAAATTTAGAAATTTAGAAATTTTAAATTTTAAATTTTGAAATTTTGAATTTTGATAATTTTGAAATCTTGAAATCTTGAAATTTTTAAATTTTTGAAATTTTGAAATTTTGAAATTTTGACATTTTGAAATTTTGAAATTTGAATTTTGAAATTTTGAATTGTGAATTTTGAATTTTGAATTTTGAAATTTTGGAATTTTGAAATTTTGAAATTTGAATTTTGAAATTTTGAATTTTGAAATTTTGAAATTTTGAAATTTTAATTTTGAATTTTGCAATTTTGAAATTTGAATTTTGAATTTTGAATTTTGAAATTTTGAATTGTTTGAATTTTAAGGTTTGAATTGTGAAATTTTGAATTTTAATTTTGAAATATTGAATTTGAAATTTTGAATTTTGAATGTTGAAATCTTGAAATCTTGAAATTTGAAATTTTGAATTTTGAATTAGAAATTAAGAATTAGAATTTAGAAACTTTGAAATTTTGAAATTTTGATATTTCGAATTTTTGAAATTTTGAAATTTTGAAATTTTGAAATTTTGAAATTTTGAAATTTTGAAATTTTGAAATTTTGAATTTTTGAATTTTGAATTTTGAATTTTAGGACTTTGAAATTTTGATATTTCGAAATTTTGATATTTTGAAATCGTTACATTCGAAATCCCAAATTTTGAACTTTGAAATTCTGAAATTTTGAATTTTGAAGTTTTGAATTTTGAGAACTTTTAAGATTCAAAATTTTAAAATTTTGAAATTTTGGAATCTTGAAATTTGAAATTTTGGAATTTTTAAGATTTTAAATTGTTGGAATTTGAGCTTTGAAATCTTGTAATTTTGAAATTTTGGAATTTTAAAATGTTGAAATTCTAAAATTTAAAGTTTTGAAATTCCAAGTTTTGAAATTTGAGTTTTGAAATTTGAATTCTGAATCTTGAAATCGTGAATATTGAAAATATGAGATTTTAAGATTAAAATTTTGAAATTTTTGATATTTCAAATTTGAATTTCTTAAATTTTTAAATTTCAAAATTTTAAAATTTAGAAATTTAAAAATTTTGAAATTTTGAGCTTTTGAAATCTTGTAATTTTGAATTTTGAAATTTTAAATGTTGAAATTCTAAAATTTTAAAGTTTTGAAATTCAAAGTTTTGAAATTTTGAAGTTTTGAAATTTGAATTCTGAAATCTTGAAATCGTGAATATTGAAAATATGAGATTTTAAGATTTAAAATTTTGAATTTTGATATTTCAAAATTTTGAAATTCTAAAATTTTAAATTTCAAAATTTTAAAATTTAGAAATTTAAAAATGCAAAAATTTTAAATTTAAAAATTTTAAATTTAAAAATATAACAATTTGAAATTTCGAAATTTCAAATTTCAAAATTTCAAAATTTCTAAATTTCAAAATTTTAAAATTTCAAAATTTCAAATTTCAAAATTTCAAAATTTCAAATTTCAAAATTTCAAATTTCAAATTTCAAATTTCAAATTCAAAATTAGAACATTTAAAAAAGTCAAAATCTTAAAATTTCAAATTTCAAAATATCAGAATTTTGTTAATTTCAAAATTTTAAAATTTCAAAATTCTTAATTTCGAAATTCAAATTGCTAAATTTACATTTTCAGAATTTCAATATTTCAAAATTTCAAATATAAAAATTTCAAATTTCAAAACTTCAAAATTTCAAAAATTCCTAAATTTCAAGATTTCGAATTTCAATATGTCAAAATTTCAAATTCAAAATTTCAAAATTTCAAAATTTCAAAATTTCAAATTTCAAAATTTCAAAATTTCAAAATTTCAAAATTTCAAAATTTCAAAATTTCAAATTTCAAATTTCAAAAGTTCAAAACAAAATTCCAAAATTTCAAAAACCCCCAAACCCCCAAACCCCAAAACCCCAAATTCCCAAAACCCCAAACAATCAAAATTTCAAAATTTCAAACATTCAAAATTCAAATTTCAAAATTTAAAATTTACAAAAATTCAAAATTCAATTTAAAATTTCAAAATTTCAAAATTTCAAAATTTCAAAATTGCAAAATTTCAAAATTCAAAATTCCCAAACCCCCAAATCCCAAATTCCCAAAATTCAAAACCAAATTACAAATTCAAATACCAAAATCAAACTTCAAAATTCAAAATTACAAAATTCAAAATTTCAAAATTCAAAATTCAAAATTTCAAAATTCCAAAAATCAAAATTTCAAAATTTCAAAATTTCAAAATTTTAAATTTCAAAATTTCAAAATTTTAAAATTTCAAAATTTCAAATTTTCAAAATTTCAAGATTTCAGAATCCCAAATATTCAAAACTTCAAAATTTCAAAATTTTAGAATTTCAAAATTATACAATTTTAGAATTTCAAAATTAAAATTTAAAATTTCAATAATTCAAAATTCAAAATTTAAATTCAAAGTCTTAAAATTCAAAATTAAAATTCAAAATTCAAAATTAAAATTCAAAATTCAAAATACCAATATTTAAGATTCAAAACTTAAAAATTTAAAAATTTTAAAAATTTAAAACCTTCAAAATTTCAAAATTCCACAATTCAAAATTTCAAAATTCAACATCTTAGGATTTCAAATGTTACAATTTCAAAATATCAAAATTTCAAAATTACGATATATCAAAATTTCAAAATTTCAAAATTTCAAAATTTCAAATTTCAAAATTTCAAAATTTCAAAATTTCAAAATTTCAAAATTCAAAACTTCAAATATTCAAAATTCAAAGTTACAAAATTTCAAAATTTTAGGATTTCAAAATGTTACAATTTCAAAATATCAACATTTCAAAATTTAAAAATTTCAAAACTTCAAAATTTCAAAATTACAAAATTTCAAATTTCAAAATTTCAAAATTTAAAAATTTCAAAATTTCAAAATTCTAAATTTCTAATTTCAAAATTTAATTACAAAATTCAAAATTTCAAAATTTCAAAATTTCAAAATTTCAAAATTTCAAAATTTCAAAATTTCAAAATTTCAAAATTTCAAAATTCAAAATTAGAACATTTAAAAAAGTCAAAATCTCAAAATTTCAAATTTCAAAATTTAAAAAATTCAAAATCTTAATTTCGAAATTTCAAAATTGCTAAATTTACAATTTTCAAAATTTCAAGACTTCAAAACTTCAAAATATAAAAATTTCAAAATTTCAAAGCTTCAAAATTTCAAAAATTCCAAAATTTCGAAATTTCAATATGTCAAAATTTCAAAATTTCAAAATTTCAAAATTTCAAAATTTTAAAATTTCAAAATTTCAAAATTTCAAAATTTCAAAATTTCAAAATTTCAAAATTTCAAAATTTCAAAATTACAAAATTTCAAAATTTCAAAATTTCAAAAGTTCAAAATTTCAAAATTTCAAAATTTCAATATTTCAAAATTTCAAAATTTCAAAATTTCAAAATTTCAAAATTTCAAAATTTCAAAATTTCAAAATTTCAAAATTTCAAAATTTCAAAATTTCAAAATTTCAAAATTTCAAAATTTCAAAATTTCAAAATTTCAAAATTTCAAAATTTCAAAATTGCAAAATGTCAAAATTTTAAAATTTCACAATTTCAAAATTTCAAAATTTCAAAATTTTTAAATTTTTAAATTTCAAAATTTCAAAACTTCAAAATTTCAAAATTTCAAAATTTTAAAATATCGAAATTTCAAAATTTCAAATTTTCAAAATTTCAAGATTTCAGAATCCCAAATATTCAAAATTTCAAAATTTTAGAATTTCAAAATTATACAATTTTAGAATTTCAAAATTTTAAGATTTCAAAATTTCAAAATTTTAAAAGTTTAAAATTTTAAAATTTTAAAATTTTAAAATTTAAAAAATTCAAAATTTCAAAATTTCAAAATTTCAAAGTTTTAAAATTTTAAAATTTCAAAATTTCAAAATTTCAAAATTTCAAAATTTCAAAATTTCAAAATTTCAAAATTTTAAAATTTCAAAATTTCAATATTTTAAGATTTCAAACTTTAAAAATTTCAAAATTTCAAAATTTCAAAACTTCAGAATTTCAAGATTCACAATTTCAAAATTTCAAAATTTCAACATCTTAGGATTTCAAAATGTTACAATTTCAAAATATCAAAATTTCATTATTTCGATAATTTTGAATTTTGAATATTTGAAGTTTTGAAATTTTGAAATTTTGAAATTTTGAAATTTTGATATATCGAAATTTTGAAGTTTTGATATTTTGAAATTGTAACATTTTGAAATCCTAAGATGTTGAAATTTTGAAATTTTGAAATTGTGAATTTTGAAATTTTGAAGTTTTGAAATTTTGAAATTTTGAAATTTTGAAATTTTTAAAGTTTGAAATCTTAAAATATTGAAATTTTGAAATTTGAAATTTTAAAATTTTGAAATTTTGAAATTTTGAAATTTTGAAATTTTGAAATTTTAAGACTTTGAAATTTTAAAATTTTGAATTTTTGAAATTTTAAAATTTTAAAATTTTGAAAATTTTAAAATTTTGAAATTTTGAAATCTTAAAATTTTGAAATT
>CATPCP010000078.1:0-117301 GCA_955652365.1 Eristalinus aeneus
CCAAATTTCAATATTTCAATATTTCAATTTCAATATTTCAAAATTTGAAGATTTCAATATTTCAAAATATCAAAATTGCATAATTCCAAATTTAAAAATTTAAAAATTTAAAAATTTAATAATATAAAAATTTAAAAGTTTAAAAATTAAAAATTTAAAAATTTAAGAATTTAAAAATTTAAAAATTTATAAATTTAAAAATTTATAAATTTAAAAATTTAAAAATTTAAAAATTTATAAATTTAAAATTTAAAAATTTAAAAATATAATATTTAAAAATTTAAAATTTTAATATCGAAAAATTTAAAAATTTAAAAATATAAAAATTTTAAAATGTAAAAAATTAAAAATTTAAAAATTTAAAAATTTAAAAATTTAAAAATTTCAAAATTTAAAAATTTAAAAATTTAAAAATTAAAAAATTTAAAAATTTAAAAATTTAAAAATTGAAAAATTTAAAAATTTAAAAATTTAAAAATTTAAAAATTTAAAGATTTAAAAATTTAAAATTTAAAAATTTATAAATTTAAAAATTTAAAAATTTTGAAATCTAAAAATTTAAATATTTAAAAATTTTAAAATTTTAAAATTTTAAAATATCAAAATTTCAAAATTTCAAAATTTCAAACCTTTAAAATTTTAAAATGTCAAAATTTGAAAGTTCCAAAATTCGTAAACTTCACTTTGTCAGAATTTCAAAATTTTAAGTATACAACATTTAAAAATTTTGGAATATCACAGTTTCAAATTTCAAAATTGCTAAATTACAAAATTTCAAAATTTCAAAATTTCAAGATTTCAAGATTTCATATTTTCAAAATATCAAAATTTCAAAATCTCAATAAATTAAAATTTCACAATTTTAAAAATTTAAAATTTCAAGATTTGAAAGTTTCAAAATTTAAAATTTCAAAATTTCAACATTTCAATACTTCAATATTTTAAAACTTCGAAATTTCAAAATTTAAAAATTTTAAAAATTTAAAATTTAAGAATTTCAAAATTTCAAAATAACAAGATTTCAAAATTTCAAAATTTCAAAACTTCAAAATTTCAAAACTTCAAAATTTCAAAATTTCAAAATTTCAAAATTTCAAATTTTCAAAATTCCAAAATTTATAAATTTTACCATGTCACAATTTCAAAATTTTAAGTATATAAAATATATATATATATATATAAAAATTTGAGATTTTCAAATTTAAAAATTTCAAGATTTCAATATATTTTATATTTTCAAAATATCAAAAGTTCAAATTTTAAGAACTTCAGAATTTCAAACTTTCAAAATTTCCAAATTTCAAAATGTCAAAATTCAAATTTTTATAAATTTCACTTTGTCAGAATTTCGAAATTTTAAGTATACAACATTTAAAAATTTGAGGATTTCAAAAATTTCAGAATTTCAAGATTTCAGAATTTTAGAATTTCAAAATTTCAAAATTTCAAAACTTCAAGATTTCAAAATTTCCTATTTTCAAAATATTTAAATTTCAAAATCTCAAAATTTCAAAATTTCAAAATTTCAAAATTTCAAAATTTCAAAATTTCAAAATTTCAAAATTTCAAAATTTCAAAATTTCACAATTTCAAAATTTCAAAATTTCAAAATTTCAAAATTTCAAAATTTCAAAATTTCAAAATTTCAAAATTTCAAAATTTCAAAATTTCAAAATTTCAAAATTTCAAAATTTCAAAATTTCAAAATTTCAAAATTTCAAAATTTCAAAATTTTAAAATTTCAAAATTTCAAAGTTTCCAAATTTCAAAATTTCGAGATTTCAAAATTTCAAAATTTCAAAATTTCAAAATTTCAAAATTTCAAAATTTCAAAATTTCGAAATTTCAAAATTTCAAAATTTCAAAATTTCAAAATTTCAAGATTTCAAAATTTCAAAATTTCAAAATTTTGAAATTTCAAAATTTCAAAATTTTAAAATGTCAAAATTTCAAAATGTCAAAATTTCAAAATTTTATAATTTCAAAATTTCAAAATTTCAAAATTTCAAAATTTCAAAACTTCAAAATTTCAAAATTTAAAATTTCAAAATTTCAAAATTTCAAAATTTCAAAATTTCAAAATTTCAAAATTCCAAAATTTATAAATTTTACCATGTCACAATTCTATAAATCTATAAATTTGAGAATTTCGAAATTTAAAAATTTCAAGATTTCAATACTTTATATTTTCAAAATATCAAAAGTTCAAAATTTCAGAACTTCAGAATTTCAAACTTTCGAAATTTCCAAATTTCAAAATGTCAAAATTTCAAAATTCAAAAATTTATAAATTTCACTATGTCAGAATTTCGAAATTTTAAGTATACAACATTTAAAAGTTTGCAGATTTCAAAATTTCAGAATTTCAGAATTTTAGAATTTCAAAATTTCAAAACTTCAAGATTTCAAAATTCCAAATTTCAAAATTTCAATTTTTCAAAATATCAAAATTTCATAATTTCAAAATTTGAAAATTTCAAAATTTAAAAATTTAAAAATTTAAAAATTTAAAAAATTTAAAAATTTAAAAACTTAAAAATTTAAAAATTTAAAAATTTAAAAATTTCAAAATTTCAAAATTTCAAAATTTAAAAATTTTAAAATATCAAAATTTCAAAATTTTAAGATTTCAAACCTTCAAAATTTCCAAATGTCAAAATTTGAAAGTTCCAAAATTCGTAAACTTCACATTGTCAGAATTTCAAAATTTTAAGTATACAACATTTAAAAATTTGGGAATTTCAAAATTTCAAAATTTCAAAATTGTTAAATTTCAAGATTTCAAAATTTAAAAATATCAAAATTTCAAAAAAAAATTTCACAATTTTAAAAATTTAAAATTTCAAGATTTCAAAATTTCAAAATTTCAAAATTTCAAAATTTCCAAATTTCAAAACTTTAAAATTTCAAAATTGCAAAACTTTAAAATTTCAAAATTTCAAAATTTCAAATTTTAAAAATTTAAGAATTTCAAAATTTCAAAATTTCAAGATTTCAAAATTTCAAAATTTTAAAATTTCAAAATTTCAAAATTTAAAAATTTTTAAATTTCAAAATTTCAAAATTTCAAAATTTCAAAATTTCAAAATTTCAAAATTTCAAAATTTCGAAATTTTAACATTTCAAAATTTCAAAGCTTCGAAATTGCAAAATTTCAAAATTTCAAAATTTCAAGATTTCAAGATTTCAAAATTTCAAAATTTCAAAACTTCAAAATTTCAAAACTTCATAATTTCAAAACTAAAAAATTTCAAAATTTTAAAAATTTAAAAATTTCAAAATTTCGAAATAACAAGATTTTAAAATCTCAAAATTTCAAAACTTCAAAGTTTCAAAACTTCAAAATTTTAAAATTTAAATATTTCAAAATTTCCAGATTTCAAAATTAAATTTAAAAATCTCAAAATTTCAAAATTTCATAATTTAAAAATTTTACAATTTCAATATTTTAAAATTTCAAAATATTAAAATTTTCAAACTTCGAAATTTCAAAATTTCAAAACTTTAAAATTGTAAAATTCAAAAAATCAAAATATTTAGAAATTTGATTTTTTGAAATTCTTAAAGTTTGAAATTTTGAAATTTGAAAGTATTGACACTTTGAAATTTTTAAATTTTTAAATTTTGAAGTTCGGAAATTTGTAAAATTTTGAAATTGTGAAATTAAAGTATTGATATTTTGAAATTTAAAAATTTAAAAAGTTTGAAATTTTGAAATTTTGAGATCTTGAAATTTCGAAATTGTAAGATTTTGAAATTCTTAAATTTTGAAATTTTGTAGTTTTTAAATATGCAAATCTTGTAGTCTTAAAGTTTCGAAATACTCACATATATTGAAATTTTAAAATTTTGTAATTTTTAAATTTCAAAATTTTTATAATTTGAAATTTTAATATTTTGCAATATTTAAATTTTAAAGTTCTGAAATTTTAAAATTTTGAAATTATTTAATTTTGGAATTTAAAAATTTTGAAATTTTGAAATTTTTAATTTTTGAAGTTTTGAAATTTTGAAATTTTGAAAATTTGAAATTTTGAAATTGTGAAATTTTGAAATTTTGAAATTTTAAATGTTTGAAATTCTGAAATTTTAAAGTTTTGAAATTTCGAAATTTTAAAGTTTGGAAATTTTAAAATTTTGAAATTGCAAAATTGCAAAATTTTTAAATTATGAAATTTTAAAATTTTTATATGTAATTTTGAAATTTTGAAATCTTGAAATTTTGAAATATTTAATTTTTAAAATTTTGAAATTGTGGAATTTTGAAATCATGAAATTTTATAATTTTGAATTTTTGAGATTGTAAAATTTTGAAATTTTGAAAATTTTTAAGTTTTAAATTTTAAAATTTTGAAATCTTGATGTTTGAAAATTTTGAATTTTTGAAATTTTTAGATTTTGAAATTCTGAAATTTTTATATGTAAAAATTTTTAATTTTGAAATTTTGAAATTTTGAAATCTTGAAATTTTGAAATTTTGAAATTCTGAAATTTTGAAATTTTGAAATTTCAAAATTTCAAAATTTCAAAATTTCAAAATTTCAAAATTTCAAAATTTTATAATTTCAAAATTTCAAAATTTCAAAATTTAAAAATTTCAAAACTTCAAAATTTCAAAATTTAAAATTTCAAAATTTCGAAATTTCAAAATTTCAAAATTTCAAAATTTAAAATTTTCAAAATTTCAAAATTTCAAAATTTCAAAACTTCAAAATTTCAAAATTTCAAAATTTCAAAATTTCAAAATTTCAAAATTTCAAAATTTCAAAATTCCAAAATTTCAAAATTTTAAAATTACAAAATTTCAAAATTTTACAATTTCAATATTTTAAGATTTGAAAATTTCAATTTTTCAAAATATAAAAATATCATAATTCCAAAATTTAAAAATTTAAAAATTTAAAAATTTAAAAATTAAAAAATTTAAAAATCTAAAAATTTAAAAGTTTAAAAATTTAAAAATTTCAAAATTTAAAAATTTCAAAATTTTAAAATTTAAATATTTCAAAATTTCAACATTTCAAAATAAAATTTAAAAATTTAAAAGTTTCAAAATTTCAAAATTTCATAATTTAAAAATTTTACAATTTCAATATTTTAAAATTTCTAAATTTTAAAATTTCCAAACTTCAAAATTTCAAAATTTCAAAACTTTAAATTTTCAAATTTCAAAAAATAAAAAAATTTCGAAATTTTGATTTTTTGAAATTTTTAAAGTTTAAAATTTTGAAATCTTAAAGTATTGACATTTTGAAATTTTGAAATTTTGAAATTTTGAAGTTTGGAAATTTGTAAAATTTTGAAATTGTGAAATTAAAATAATTTAAAAAGTTTGAAATTTTGAAATTTTAAGGTCTTGAAATTTTGAAATTGTAAGAAATTCTGAAATTTTTTAGTTTTTAAATATGCAAATCTTGTAGTCTTTAAGTTTTGAAACAATCACATATATTGAAATTTTAAAATTTTGTAATTTTTAAATTTCAAAATCTTTATAATATGAAATTTTGAAATTTTGCAATCTTTAAATTTTAAAGTTCTGAAATTTTTGAAGTTTTGAAATTTTGAAATTTTGAAAATTTGAAATTTTGAAATTGTAAAACTTTAAAATTTCAAAATTTTAACATTTCAAAACTTTAAAATTTAAAGATTGATTTCAAAATTTCAAATTATAAAAATTTTGAAATTTAAAAATTTAAAAATTACAAAATTTTAAGATTTCAATATATGTGAGTATTTCAAAACTTTAAGACTGCAATATTTGCATATTTAAAAAACTACAAAATTTCAAACTTTCAAATTTTTAAATTTCAAAATCTCAATATTTTAAAATTTTACAATTTAAAAATTTTACAATTTCAAAATTTCATGATTTAAAAATTTCAAAAATTCAAAATTTCAAAATTACAAATTTTCAAAATTTTGAAATTTCAAAATTTTAAAATTCTGAAATTTCAAAATATAAAAATTTCAAAATTTAAAAATTTCAAAATTTCAAAATTTCAAAATTTTAGAATTCCAAAACTTCCAAACTTCAAAACTTCAAAATTTCAAAATTTCAAAATTTCAAAATTCCAAAATTTCAAAAATTCAAAATTTCAAAATTCAAAAATTTCAAAATTTTACAATTTCAATATTTCAAAGTTTTAAGATTTCAAAATTTCAATATTTCATAATTTCAAAATTTCAAAATTTCAAAATTTCAAAATTTCAAAATTTCAAAATTTCAAAATTTCAAAATTTCAAAATTTCAAAATTTCAAAATTTCAAAATTTCAAAATTTCAAAATTCCAAAATTTATAAATTTTACCATGTCACAATTTCAAAATTTTAAGTATACAACATCTAAAAATTTGAGAATTTCAAAATTTAAAAATTTCAAGATTTCAATATTTTATATTTTCAAAATATCAAAAGTTCAAAATTTCAGAACTTCGGAATTTCAAACTTTCAAAATTTCCAAATTTCAAAATGTCAAAATTTCGAAATTCAAAAATTTATAAATTTCACTATGTCAGAATTTCGAAATTTTAAGTATACAACATTTAAAAGTTTTAAGATTTCAAAATTTCAGAATTTTAGAATTTCAAAATTTCAAAATTTCAAAACTTCAAGATTTCAAAATTCCAAATTTCAAAATTTCATATTTTCAAAATATTTAAATTTCAAAATCTCAAAATTTCAAAATTTCAAAATTTCAAAATTTAAAATTTTCAAAATTTCAAAATTTCGAAATTTCAAAATTTCAAAACTTCAAAATTTCAAAATTCCAAAATTTTAAAATTACAAAATTTCAAAATTTTACAATTTCAATATTTCAGAATTTGAAGATTTCAATTTTTCAAAATATCAAAATTTCATAATTCCAAAATTTGAAAATTTAAAAATTTTAAAATTTAAAAATTTAAAAAATTTAAAAATTTAAAAATTTAAAAATTTAAAAATTTAAAAATTTAAAAATTTTATAATATCAAAATTTTAAAATTTCAAACCTTCAAAATTTCTAAATGTTAAAATTTGAAAGTTCCAAAATCCGTAAACTTCACTTTGTCAGAATTTCAAAATTTTAAGTATACAACATTTAAAAATTTGGGAATTTCAAAATTTCAAAATTGTTAAATTTCAAGATTTCAAAATTTCAAAATATCAAAATTTCAAAAAAACAAAATTTCACAATTTTAAAAATTTAAAATTTCAAGATTTTAAAATTTCAAAATTTCAAAATTTCCAAATTTCAAAACTTTAAAATTTCAAAATTGCAAAACTTTAAAATTTCAAAATTTCAAATTTTAAAAATTTCGAAATTTCAAAATTTCAAAATTTCAAAATTTCAAAATTTCAAAATTTCAAAATTTTAAAACTTTAAAATTTCAAAATTTCGAAATTTCAACATTTCAAAATTTCAAAGCTTCGAAATTGCAAAATTTCAAAATTTCAAAATTTCAAGATTTTAAGATTTCAAAATTTCAAAATTTCAAAACTTCAAAATTTCAAAATTTAAAAATTTCAAAGCTAAAATATTTAAAAATTTTAAAAATTTAAAAATTTCAAAATTTCAAAATAACAAGATTTCAAAATCTCAAAATTTCAAAACTTCAAAGTTTCAAAACTTCAAAATTTTAAAATTTAAATATTTCAAAATTTCAAGATTTCAAAATTAAATTTAAAAATTTCAAAATTTCAAAATTTCATAATTTAAAAATTTTACAATTTCAATATTTTAAAATTTCAAAATTTTAAAATTTTCAAACTTCAAAATTTCAAAATTTCAAAACTTTAAAATTTCAAAATTCAAAAAATCAAAAAATTTAGAAATTTTTATTTTTTTGAAATTTTTAAAGTTTGAAATTTTGAAATTTTAAAGTATTGACACTTTGAAATTTTGAAATTTTTAAATTTTGAAGTTTGGAAATTTGTAAAATTTTGAAATTGTGAAATTAAAGTATCGATATTTTGAAATTTAAAAATTTAAAAAGTTTGAAATTTTGAAATTTTGAGATCTTGAAATTTCGAAATTGTAAGATTTTAAAATTCTTAAATTTTGAAATTTTGTAGTTTTTAAATATGCAAATCTTGTAGTCTTAAAATTTTGAAATACTCACATATATTGAAATTTTAAAATTTTGTAATTTTTAAATTTCAAAATTTGTATAATTTGAAATTTTTAAATTTTGCAATATTTAAATTTTAAAGTTCTGAAATTTTAAAATTTTGAAATTATTTAATTTTGGAATTTAAAAATTTAAAAATTTTTAATTTTTGAAGTTTTGAAATTTTGAAATTTTGAAAATTTGAAATTTTGAAATTGTGAAATTTTGAAATTTTAAAATTTCGAAATTTTGATTTTTTGAAATTTCGAAATTTTGATTTTTTGAAATTTTGAAAGTTTGAAATTTTGAAATTTTAAAGTTTTGAAATTTCGAAATTTTAAAGTTTGGAAATTTTAAAATTTTGAAATTGCAAAATTGCAAAATTTTTAAACTATGAAATTTTGAAATTTTTATATGTAATTTTGAAATTTTGAAATTTTGAAATATTTATTTTTAAAATTTTGAAATTATGGAATTTTGAAATCATGAAGTTTTATAATTTTGAATTTTTGATATTGTAAAATTTTGAAATTTTGAAAATTTTTAATTTTTAAATTTTAAAATTTTGAAATCTTGATGTTTGAAAATTTTGAATCTTTGAAATTTTTAGATTTTGAAATTCTGAAATTATTATATGTAAAAATTTTGTAATTTTAAAATTTAGAAATTTTGAAAATTTTTAATTTTTAAATTTTTAAATTTTGAAAATTTTAAAGTTTGAAATTTTAAAATTTTGAAACCTTCAATTTTGAAAATTTTGAATTTTTGAAATTTTAAGATTTTGAAATTCTGAAATTTTTATATGTTAAAATTTTTTAATTTTGAAATTTTGAAATTTCGAAACTTTGAAGTTTTGAAATTTTAAAATTTTGAAATTTTGAAATTTTGAAATTTAGAAATTTTGAAAGTTTGAAATTTTGAAATTTTGAAATTTTGAAATTTTGAAATTTTGAAATTTTGAAATTTTGAAATTTTGAAATTTTTTAATTTTTGAAATTTAAAAATTTTTCCAAAATTAAAAAATTTCAAAATTTTAAAATTTTAAAATTTCAAAACTTTAAAATTTAAAGATTGCAAAATTTCAAAATTTCAAATTATAAAAATTTTTAAATTTCAAAATTAAAAAATCTTAAGATTTCAATATATGTTTGTATTTCAAAACTTTAAGACTAAACTACAAAATTTCAAAATTTCAGAATTTCAAAATCTAACAATTTCAAAATTTTTAAATTTCAAAATTTCAACATTTTAAAATTTTTCAATTTCAAAATTTTACAATTTCAAAATTTCAAGATTTAAGAATTTCAAAAATTCAAAATTTCAAAATTTCAAAATTACAAATTTTCAAAATTTTGAAATTTCAAAATTTGAAAATTTTCATGTATAGTTTAAATTTCAAAATTCTTAAATTTCAAAATATAAAAAATTTCAAAATTTCAAAATTTAAAAATTTCAAAACTTCAAAATTTTAAACTTTCAAAACTTCAAAATTTCAAAATTTAAGAATTTCAAAATGTCAAAATTTCAAAACTTATAAATTTCAAACTTTCAGTTTCAAATTTTGAAATTGTGAAATTTTGAAATCATGAAGTTTTATAATTTTGAATTTTTGAATTTAATTTTAAAATTTTGAAATCTTGATGTTTGAAACTTTTGAATTTTTGAAATTAGATTTTGAAATTCTTAAATTAATACATGCAAAAATTTTGTAATTTTAAAATTTTGAAATTTTGAAAATTTTTAATTTTTAAATTTTGAAATTTTTAATTTTCGAAGTTTTGAAATTTTGAAATTTCGAAAATTTGAAATTTTGAAATTGTGAAATTTTGAAATTTCAAAATTTCGAAATTTTTATTTTTTGAAATTTTGAAAGTTTGAAATTTTGAAATTTTAAAGTTTTGAAATTTTAAAATTTTAAAGTTTGGGAATTTTAAAATTTTGAAATTTTGAAAATGCAAAATTTTTAAATTATGAAATTTTGAAATTTTTATATGTAATTTTGAAATTTTGAAATCTTGAAATTTTGAAATGTTTAAATTTTAAAATATTGAAATTGTGGAATTTTGAAATCATGAAGTTTTATAATTTTGAATTTTTGAGATTGTAAAATTTTGAAATTATGAAAACTTTTAAATTTGAAATTTTAAAATTTTGAAATTTTGATGTTTAAAAATTTTGAATTCTTGAAATTTTTAGATTTTGAAATTCTGAAATTATTACATGTAAAAATTTTGTAATTTTGAAATTTAGAAATTTTGAAATTTTTTAATTTTTAAATTTTAAAATTTTGAAAATTTTAAAGTTTGAAATTTAAAAATTTTGAAACCTTGAAGTTTGAAAATTTTGAATTTTTGAAATTTAAAGATTTTGAAATTCTGAAATTTTTAAATGTAAAAACTTTTAAATTTTGAAATTTTAAAATTTTGAAATCTTGAAATTTTGAAATTTTGAAATTTTGAAATTTTGAAATTTTGAAATTTTGAAATTTTGAAATTTTGAATTTTTAAAATTTTGAAATTTTGAAATTTAGAAATTTTCAAATTTTGAAATTTTGAAATTTTCAAATTTTAAAATTTTGAAATTTTGAAATGTTGAAATTTTGAAATTTTCAAATTTTGAAATTTAGAAATTTAGAAATTTTGAAATTTTGAAATTTTGAAATTTTGAAATTTTGAAATTTTAAAATTTTGAAATTTTGAAATATTGAAAATTTGAAATTTTGAAATTTTGAAATTTTGAAATTTATAAATTTTGAAATTTTGAAATTTTGAGATTTTGAAATTTTGAAATTTTGAAACTTTGAAATTTTGGAATTTTGAAATTTTGAAATTTTGAAATTTTGAAATTTTGAAATTTTGAAGTTTTGAAATTTTGAAAATGTGAAATTTTGAAAATGTGAAATTTTGAAATTGTGAAATTTTGAGATTTAGAAATTTTGAAATTTTAAAATTTTGAAATTTTGAAATTTTACAATTTTGAAATTTTGAAATTTTACAATTTTGAAATTTTAGAATTTTGAAATGTTAATTATATATGAAAATTTTCAAATTTTGAAAACTTGTAATTTTGAAATGTTGAAATTTTGAATTTTTGAAATTTTTAAAATTTGATATTTTGAAATTTTGAAGTTGTAAAATTTTGAAATTGTGAAATTTTAATATATTGAGATTTTGAAATTTAAAAATTTTTAAATTTTGAGATCTTGAAATTTTGAAATGGTAAGATTTTGAAATTCTGAAATTTTGAAATTTTGTAGTTTTTAAATATGCAAATCTTGTAGTCTTAAAGTTTTGAAATACTAACATATATTGAAATTTTAAAATTTTGTTATATTGAAATTCTGAAATTTTGAAATTTTGAAATTTTGAAATTTTGAAATTTTGATATTTTGATTTTTTGAGATTTTGAAATTTTGAAGTTTTGAAATTTTTAAATTTTTATATTTTGAAATTTTAGAAATTTGAAATTTTGAAATATTAACAATACATGAAAATTTTCAAATTTTGAAATATCAAAATTTTGAAAATTCGTAATTTTGAAATTTTGAAATTTCAAATTTTTGAAATTTTTAAATCTTAAAATTTTGAAATTGTAAAATTTTGAAATCTTAAAATATTGAGATTTTGAAATTTTGAAATTTTGAAATTTCGAAATTTTGAGATCTTGAAATTTTGAAATTCTGAAATTTTGAAATTTTATAGTTTTTAAATATGCAAATCTTGTAGTCTTAAAGTTTTGAAATCCTCACATATATTGAAATTTTAAAATTTTGTAATTTTGAAATTTTTAAATTTCAATATTTTGATAATTTGAAATTTGAAAATTTGAAATTTTGAAATTGTGAAATTTTGAAATGTTTTTAATTTTGAAATTTTGAATTTTTGAAGTTTTGAAATTTTGAAATTTTGAAAATTTGAAATTTTGAAATTGTGAGATTTTGAAATTTTGAAATTTTAAAAATTTAATATTTCGAAATTTTGATTTTTTGAAATTTTTAAAGTTTGAAATTTAAAAATTTTAAAGTATTGACATTTTGAAATGTTGAAATTTTTAAATTTTAAAGTTTGGAAATTTGTAAAATTTTGAAATTGTGAAATTAAATTATTGAGATTTTGAAATTTTGAAATTTAAAAAGTTTGAAATTTTGAATTTTTGAACTTCTGAAATTTTAATATTTTGAAAATTTGAAATTTTGAAATTGTGAAATTTAGAAATTTTGATATTTTAAAATTTCGAAATTTAAATTTTTTTAAAATTTTGAAAGTTCGAAATTTTGAAATTTTGAATTTTTGAACTTTTGGGATTGTAAAATTTTTAAATTTTGAAAATTTTTAATTTTGAAATTTTGAAGTCTTGATGTTTAAAAATTTTGAATTTTTGAAATTTTTAGATTTTGAAATTCTGAAATTATTACATGTTAAAATTTTGTTATTTTGAAATTTAGAAATTTTGAAAATTTTTAATTTTTAAATTTTAAAATTTTGAAAATTTTTAAGATTGAAATTTTAAAATTTGAAATTTCAAAATTTGAAAATTTTCATGTATAGTTTATATTCCAAAATTCTAAAATTTTAAAATATAAAAATTTCAAAATTTCAAAATTTCAAAACATTTACATTTCAAAATTTCAAAATTTCAAATTTTCAAAATTTCAAAATTTCAAAATTTCAAAATTTCAAAATTTCAAAATTTCAAAATTTCAAAATTTCAAAATTTCAAAATTTCAAAATTTTAAAATTTCAAAATTTCAAAATTTCAAAATTTCAAAATTTCATAATTTCAAAATTTCAAAATTTTAAAATTTCAAAATTTCAAAATTTCAAAAATTCAAAATTTCACAATTTCACAATTTTTAAAATTTCAAAATTTTAAAATTTCAAAATTTCAAAATTTCAAAATTTCAAAATAACAAAATTTTTACATGAAATAATTTCAGAATTTCAAAATCTAAAAATTTCAAAAATTCAAAATTTTCAAACATCAAGATTTCAAAATTTTAAAATTTCAAAATTAAAAATTTTCAAATTTTCAAAATTTTACAATCTCAAAATTTCAAAAATTCAAAATTATAAAACTTCATGATTTCAATATTTCACAATTTCAAAATTTTTAAATTTAAATATTTAAAAATTTCAAGATTCCAAGATTTCAAAATTAAATATAAAAATTTCATAATTTAAAAATTTTACAATTTCAAAATTTCAAAATTTTAAAATTTCAAAATTTCAAAATTACAAAATTTTAAAATGTCAATATATGTGAGTATTTCAAAACTTTAAGACTACAAGATTTGCATATTTAAAACTACAAAATTTCAGAATTTCAAAATCTTATAATTTCAAAATTTCAAGATCTCAAAATTTCAAACTTTTTAAATTTCAAAATTTCAAAATCTCAATACTTTAATTTCACAATTTCAAAATTTTACAAATTTCCAAACTTCAAAATTTAAAAATTTCAACATTTCAAAATGTCAATACTTTAAAATTTTAAAATTTCAAACTTTAAAAAATTTCAAAAAATCAAAATTTCGAAATTTTAATATTTCACAATTTCAAAATTTCAAAATCTCACAATTTCAAAATTTAAAATGTTCAAAATTTGGAAATTTCAAAACTTTAAAAATTAAAAATTTCAAAATTACAAAATATCAAAATTTCACAATTTCAAATTTTCAAATTTCAAAATTTTAAATTATCAAAATTTTGAAATTTCAAAACTACAGAATTTTAAAATTTCAATATATGTGAGAATTTCAAAACTTTAAGACTACAAGATTTGCATATTTAAAAACTTTAAAATTTCAAAATTTCAAAATTTCAAAATTTCAAAACTTTAAAATTTCAAAATTTCAAAATTTCAAAATTTCAAAATTTCAAAATTTCAAAATTTCAAAACTTCAAAATTTCAAAATTTCAAAATTTCAAAATTTCAAAATTTGAAAATTTCAAAATTTCAAAATTTCAAAACTTAAAAATTTCAAAATTTCAAAATTTCAAAATTTCAAAATATCAAAGTTTCAAAATCTCAAAATTTTAAAATAATATTTGATAATTTTGAATTTTTATAGTTTTGAGATTGTAAAATTTTTAAAATTTTTAATTTTGAAATTTTAAAATTTTGAAATCTTGATGTTTGAAAATTTTGAATTTTTGAAATTTTTAGATTTTGAAATTCTGAAATTTTTAGATGTAAAAATTTTGTAATTTTGAAATTTAGAAATTTTGAAAATTTTTAACTTTTAATTTAAAAATTTTGAAAATTTTTGAGTTTGAAATTTTAAAATTTTTAAACCTTGAAGTTTGAAAATTTTGAATTTTTGAAATTTTTAGATTTTGAAATTCTGAAATTTTCTTATGTCAAAATTTTGTAATTTTGATATTTAGAAATTTTAAAAATTTTTAATTTTAAAATTTTGAAAATTTTTAAGTTTGAAATTTTTAAATTTTTAAGCCTTGAAGTTTGAAAATTTTGAATTATTGGAATTTTAAGATTTTGAAATTCTGAAATTTTCTTATGTAAAAATTTTGTAATTTTGAAATTTTGAAATTTTGAAATTTCGAATTTTGAAATTTTGAAATTTTGAAATTTTGAAATTTTGAAATTTTGAAATTTTGAAATTTTGAAATTTTGAAATTTTGAAACTTTGAAATTTTGAAATTTTGAAATTTTTTTTGACATCATGAAGTTTTATAATTTTGAATTTTTGAGATTGTACAATTTTATATTATGAAATTTTGAATTTTTGAAATTTTTAGATTTTGAATTTTCTGCAATTATAACATGTTAAAATTTTGTAATTTTAAAATTTTGAAAATTTTTAATTTTTAAGATTTTGAAATTTTGAAATTTTGAAATTTTGAAATTTTGAAATTTTGTAATTTGAAATTTTGAAAACTTGAAGTTTGAATTTTGAATTTTTAAAATCTTGAGATTTTAAAATGTTGCAATCTTGAAATATTGAAATCTCGCAGTCTTTAAATTTTTAAATTCTTACAAGTGAGATCTTAAGATTTGGAAATATTTTGAAATTCTAAAATATTCAAAGTTTGAAATTTTGAAATTTTGAAAATTTGAAATTTGAAATTTTGATATTGTGAAATTGTGAAATTTTGTAATTTTGAAATTTTGAAATTTTGAAATTTTGGAATTTTGGATTTTTGAAGTTTTGAAATTTTGAAAATTTGAAAATTTAAAATTTTGAAATTGTGAAATTTTGATATTTTAAAATTTCAAAATTTTGATTTTTTGAAGTTTTTAAAGTTTAAAATTTTAAAATTGTAAAGTTTTAATTATGAAATTTTGAACTTTTTAAATTTTTAAATTTAATTTTGAAATTTTGAAATCTTGAAATTTTGAAATATTTAAATTTTAAAATTTTGAAATTGTGAAATTTTGAAATCATGAAGTTTTATAATATTGAATTTTTGAATTTAATTTTAGAATTTTTAAATCTTGATGTTTGAAAATTTTGAATTTTTGAAATTTTTAGATTTTGAAATTCTGAAATTATTACATGCAAAAATTGCATATTTGAAACTACAAAATTTCAGAATTTCAAAATCTTATAATTTCAAAATTTCAAGATCTCAAAATTTCAATTTTTTTAAATTTCAAAATTTCAAAATCTCAATACTTTAATTTCACAATTTAAAATTTTACGAATTTCCAAACTTCAAAATTTAAAAATTTCAACATTTCAAAATGTGAATAATTTAAAATTTCAAAATTTCAAACTTTAAAAAATTTCAAAAAATCAAAATTTCGAAATTTTAAAATTTCAAAATTTCACAATTTCAAAATTTCAAATTTTCAAAATTTCGAAATTTCAAAACTTCAAAATTTCAAAATTTCAAAATTTTTAAATTCCAAAATTACATAATTCCAAAATTTTAAAATTTTAAAATTTCAGAACTTTAGAATTTAAAGATTGCAAAATTTCAAAATTTCAAATTATAAAAATTTTGAGTATTTCAAAACTTTAAGACTACAAGATTTGCATATTTAAAAACTACAAAATTTCAAAATTTCAGAATTTCAAAATCTTATAATTTCAAAATTTCAAGATCTCAAAATTTCAAAATTTCAAACTTTTTAAATGTTAAAATTTCAAAATCTCAATACTTTAATTTCACAATTTCAAAATTTTACAAATTTCCAAATTTCAAAATTTAAAAATTTCAACATTTCAAAATGTCAATACTTTAAAATTTCAAAATTTCAAACTTTAAGAAATTTCAAAAAATCAAAATTTCGAAATTTTAATATTTCAAAATTTCAAAATCTCATAATTTCAAAATTTCAAATTTTCAAAATTTCAAAATTTCAAAACTTCAAAAATTAAAAATTTCAAAATTACAAAATTACAAAATTTCAAAATTTCACAATTTCAAATTTTCAAATTTTAAAATTTTAAATTATCAAGATTTTGAAATTTCTAAATTACAGAATCTTAAAATTTCAATATATGTGAGAATTTCAAAACTTTAAGACTACAAGATTTGCATATTTGAACACTATAAAATTTCAAAATTTCAGAATTTCAAAATCTTACAATTTCAAAATTTCACGATCTCAAAATTTCGAAATTTCTAAACTTAAAAATTTCAAAACTTCAAAATCTCAATATTTTAAGATTTCAAAATTTTACAATTTCAAAATTTCAAGATTTAAAAATTTCAAAAATTCAAAATTTCAAAATTTTAAAATTTCAAAATTTCAAAATTTCAAAATTTCAAAATTTCAAAATTTCAAAATTTCAAAATTTCAAAATTTCAAAATTTCAAAATTTCAAAATTTCAAAATTTGAAAATTTGAAAATTTCAAAATTTCAAAATTTCAAAATTTCAAAATTTCAAAATTTCAAAATTTCAAAATTTCAAAATTTCAAAATTTCAAAATTTCAAATTAAAATTTTTAAACCTTGAAGTTTGAAAATTTTGAATTTTTGAAATTTTTAGATTTTGAAATTCTGAAATTTTCTTATGTCAAAATTTTGTAATTTTGATATTTAGAAATTTTAAAAATTTTTAATTTTAAAATTTTGAAAATTTTTAAGTTTGAAATTTTTAAATTTTTAAGCCTTGAAGTTTGAAAATTTTGAATTATTGGAATTTTAAGATTTTGAAATTCTGAAATTTTCTTATGTAAAAATTTTGTAATTTTGAAATTTTGAAATTTTGAAATTTCGAATTTTGAAATTTTGAAATTTTGAAATTTTGAAATTTTGAAATTTTGAAATTTTGAAATTTTGAAATTTTGAAACTTTGAAATTTTGAAATTTTGAAATTTTTTTTGACATCATGAAGTTTTATAATTTTGAATTTTTGAGATTGTACAATTTTATATTATGAAATTTTGAATTTTTGAAATTTTTAGATTTTGAATTTTCTGCAATTATAACATGTTAAAATTTTGTAATTTTAAAATTTTGAAAATTTTTAATTTTTAAGATTTTGAAATTTTGAAATTTTGAAATTTTGTAATTTGAAATTTTGAAAACTTGAAGTTTGAATTTTGAATTTTTAAAATCTTGAGATTTTAAAATGTTGCAATCTTGAAATATTGAAATCTCGCAGTCTTTAAATTTTTAAATTCTTACAAGTGAGATCTTAAGATTTGGAAATATTTTGAAATTCTAAAATATTCAAAGTTTGAAATTTTGAAATTTTGAAAATTTGAAAATTTAAAATTTTGATATTGTGAAATTGTGAAATTTTGTAATTTTGAAATTTTGAAATTTTGAAATTTTGGAATTTTGGATTTTTGAAGTTTTGAAATTTTGAAAATTTGAAAATTTAAAATTTTGAAATTTTGAAATTTTAAAATTTCAAAATTTTGATTTTTTGAAGTTTTTAAAGTTTAAAATTTTAAAATTGTAAAGTTTTAATTATGAAATTTTGAACTTTTTAAATTTTTAAATTTAATTTTGAAATTTTGAAATCTTGAAATTTTGAAATATTTAAATTTTAAAATTTTGAAATTGTGAAATTTTGAAATCATGAAGTTTTATAATATTGAATTTTTGAATTTAATTTTAGAATTTTTAAATCTTGATGTTTGAAAATTTTGAATTTTTGAAATTTTTAGATTTTGAAATTCTGAAATTATTACATGCAAAAATTGCATATTTGAAACTACAAAATTTCAGAATTTCAAAATCTTATAATTTCAAAATTTCAAGATCTCAAAATTTCAAACTTTTTAAATTTCAAAATTTCAAAATCTCAATACTTTAATTTCACAATTTTAAAATTTTACAAATTTCCAAACTTCAAAATTTAAAAATTTCAACATTTCAAAATGTGAATAATTTAAAATTTCAAAATTTCAAACTTTAAAAAATTTCAAAAAATCAAAATTTCGAAATTTTAAAATTTCAAAATTTCACAATTTCAAAATTTCAAATTTTCAAAATTTCGAAATTTCAAAACTTCAAAATTTCAAAATTTCAAAATTTTTAAATTCCAAAATTACATAATTCCAAAATTTAAAAATTTTAAAATTTCAGAACTTTAGAATTTAAAGATTGCAAAATTTCAAAATTTCAAATTATAAAAATTTTGAGTATTTCAAAACTTTAAGACTACAAGATTTGCATATTTAAAAACTACAAAATTTCAAAATTTCAGAATTTCAAAATCTTATAATTTCAAAATTTCAAGATCTCAAAATTTCAAAATTTCAAACTTTTTAAATGTTAAAATTTCAAAATCTCAATACTTTAATTTCACAATTTCAAAATTTTACAAATTTCCAAATTTCAAAATTTAAAAATTTCAACATTTCAAAATGTCAATACTTTAAAATTTCAAAATTTCAAACTTTAAGAAATTTCAAAAAATCAAAATTTCGAAATTTTAATATTTCAAAATTTCAAAATCTCATAATTTCAAAATTTCAAATTTTCAAAATTTCAAAATTTCAAAACTTCAAAAATTAAAAATTTCAAAATTACAAAATTACAAAATTTCAAAATTTCACAATTTCAAATTTTCAAATTTTAAAATTTTAAATTATCAAGATTTTGAAATTTCTAAATTACAGAATCTTAAAATTTCAATATATGTGAGAATTTCAAAACTTTAAGACTACAAGATTTGCATATTTGAACACTATAAAATTTCAAAATTTCAGAATTTCAAAATCTTACAATTTCAAAATTTCACGATCTCAAAATTTCGAAATTTCTAAACTTAAAAATTTCAAAACTTCAAAATCTCAATATTTTAAGATTTAAAAATTTTACAATTTCAAAATTTCAAGATTTAAAAATTTCAAAAATTCAAAATTTCAAAATTTTAAAATTTCAAAATTTCAAAATTTCAAAATTTCAAAATTTCAAAATTTCAAAATTTCAAAATTTCAAAATTTCAAAATTTCAAAATTTGAAAATTTGAAAATTTCAAAATTTCAAAATTTCAAAATTTCAAAATTTCAAAATTTCAAAATTTCAAAATTTCAAAATTTCAAAATTTCAAAATTTCAAATTTCCAAAATTTCAAAATTTCAAAATTTCAAAATTTCAAAATTTCAAAATTTCAAAATTTCAAAATTTCAAAATTTCAAAATTTCAAAATTTCAAAATTTAAAAATTTTAAAATTTGAAAACTAAAAATGTTCAAAATGTTCAAAATTTCAAAATTAGAAAATTTTTACATGTAATAATTTCAGAATTTCAAAATCTAAAAATTTCAAAAATTCAAAATTTTCAAACATCAAGATTTCGAAATTTTAAAATTTCAATATTAAAAATTAAAACTTTCAAATTTCAAAATTTCATAACTTTAGAATCTTATAATTTCCAAATATCAAAAATGCAAAATTTCAAAATTTCAAAATATCACAATTTCACAATTTCAAAATTTCGAATTTTCAAAATTTCAAAATTTCTAAATTTAAAAATTTTAAAATTTCAAAACTTCAAAATTTCAAAATTGCAAAATTCTAAAATTTCAAAATTTCAAAATTTTTAAATTTAAATATTTAAAAATTTCAAGATTCCAAGATTTCAAAATTAAATATACAAATTTCATAATTTAAAAATTTTACAATTTCAAAATTTCAAAATTTTAAAATTTCAAAATTTCAAAATTACAAAATTTTAAAATGTCAATATATGTGAGTATTTCAAAACTTTAAGATTTGCATATTTAAAACTACAAAATTTCAGAATTTCAAAATCTTATAATTTCAAAATTTCAAGATCTCAAAATTTCAAACTTTTTAAATTTCAAAATTTCAAAATCTCAATACTTTAATTTCACAATTTCAAAATTTTACAAATTTCCAAACTTCAAAATTTAAAAATTTCAACATTTCAAAATGTCAATACTTTAAAATTTCAAAATTTCAAACTTTAAAAAATTTCAAAAAATCAAAATTTCGAAATTTTAATATTTCACAATTTCAAAATTTCAAAATCTCACAATTTCAAAATTTAAAATGTTCAAAATTTGGAAATTTCAAAACTTTAAAAATTAAAAATTTCAAAATTACAAAATATCAAAATTTCACAATTTCAAATTTTCAAATTTCAAAATTTTAAATTATCAAAATTTTGAAATTTCAAAACTACAGAATTTTAAAATTTCAATATATGTGAGAATTTCAAAACTTTAAGACTACAAGATTTGCATATTTAAAAACTATAAAATTTCAAAATTTCAAAATTTCAAAACTTTAAAATTTCAAAATTTCAAAATTTCAAAATTTCAAAATTTCAAAATTTCAAAATTTCAAAATTTCAAAATTTCAAAATTTCAAAATTTCAAAATTTCAAAATTTCAAAATTTCAAAATTTCAAAATTTCAAAATTTCAAAATTTCAAAACTTAAAAATTTCAAAATTTCAAAATTTCAAAATTTCAAAATTTCAAAATATCAAAGTTTCAAAATCTCAAAATTTTAAAATAATATTTTATAATTTTGAATTTTTATAGTTTTGAGATTGTAAAATTTTTAAAATTTTTAATTTTGAAATTTTAAAATTTTGAAATCTTGATGTTTGAAAATTTTGAATTTTTGAAATTTTTAGATTTTGAAATTCTGAAATTTTTAGATGTAAAAATTTTGTAATTTTGAAATTTAGAAATTTTGAAAATTTTTAACTTTTAATTTAAAAATTTTGAAAATTTTTGAGTTTGAAATTTTAAAATTTTTAAACCTTGAAGTTTGAAAATTTTGAATTTTTGAAACTTTTAGATTTTGAAATTCTGAAATTTTCTTATGTCAAAATTTTGTAATTTTGATATTTAGAAATTTTAAAAATTTTTAATTTTAAAATTTTGAAAATTTTTAAGTTTGAAATTTTTAAATTTTTAAGCCTTGAAGTTTGAAAATTTTGAATTATTGGAATTTTAAGATTTTGAAATTCTGAAATTTTCTTATGTAAAAATTTTGTAATTTTGAAATTTTGAAATTTTGAAATTTCGAATTTTGAAATTTTGAAATTTTGAAATTTTGAAATTTTGAAATTTTGAAACTTTGAAATTTTGAAATTTTGAAATTTTTTTTGACATCATGAAGTTTTATAATTTTGAATTTTTGAGATTGTACAATTTTATATTATGAAATTTAGAATTTTTGAAATTTTTAGATTTTGAATTTTCTGCAATTATAACATGTTAAAATTTTGTAATTTTAAAATTTTGAAAATTTTTAATTTTTAAGATTTTGAAATTTTGAAATTTTGAAATTTTGAAATTTTGAAATTTTGAAATTTTGTAATTTGAAATTTTGAAAACTTGAAGTTTGAATTTTGAATTTTTAAAATCTTGAGATTTTAAAATGTTGCAATCTTGAAATATTGAAATCTCGCAGTCTTTAAATTTTTAAATTCTTACAAGTGAGATCTTAAGATTTGGAAATATTTTGAAATTCTAAAATATTCAAAGTTTGAAATTTTGAAATTTTGAAAATTTGAAAATTTGAAATTTTGATATTGTGAAATTGTGAAATTTTGTAATTTTGAAATTTTGAAATTTTGAAATTTTGGAATTTTGGATTTTTGAAGTTTTGAAATTTTGAAAATTTGAAAATTTAAAATTTTGAAATTGTGAAATTTTGAAATTTTAAAATTTCAAAATTTTGATTTTTTGAAGTTTTTAAAGTTTAAAATTTTAAAATTGTAAAGTTTTAATTATGAAATTTTGAACTTTTTAAATTTTTAAATTTAATTTTGAAATTTTGAAATCTTGAAATTTTGAAATATTTAAATTTTAAAATTTTGAAATTGTGAAATTTTGAAATCATGAAGTTTTATAATATTGAATTTTTGAATTTAATTTTAGAATTTTTAAATCTTGATGTTTGAAAATTTTGAATTTTTGAAATTTTTAGATTTTGAAATTCTGAAATTATTACATGCAAAAATTGCATATTTGAAACTACAAAATTTCAGAATTTCAAAATCTTATAATTTCAAAATTTCAAGATCTCAAAATTTCAAACTTTTTAAATTTCAAAATTTCAAAATCTCAATACTTTAATTTCACAATTTTAAAATTTTACAAATTTCCAAACTTCAAAATTTAAAAATTTCAACATTTCAAAATGTGAATAATTTAAAATTTCAAAATTTCAAACTTTAAAAAATTTCAAAAAATCAAAATTTCGAAATTTTAAAATTTCAAAATTTCACAATTTCAAAATTTCAAATTTTCAAAATTTCGAAATTTCAAAACTTCAAAATTTCAAAATTTCAAAATTTTTAAATTCCAAAATTACATAATTCCAAAATTTAAAAATTTTAAAATTTCAGAACTTTAGAATTTAAAGATTGCAAAATTTCAAAATTTCAAATTATAAAAATTTTGAGTATTTCAAAACTTTAAGACTACAAGATTTGCATATTTAAAAACTACAAAATTTCAAAATTTCAGAATTTCAAAATCTTATAATTTCAAAATTTCAAGATCTCAAAATTTCAAAATTTCAAACTTTTTAAATGTTAAAATTTCAAAATCTCAATACTTTAATTTCACAATTTCAAAATTTTACAAATTTCCAAATTTCAAAATTTAAAAATTTCAACATTTCAAAATGTCAATACTTTAAAATTTCAAAATTTCAAACTTTAAGAAATTTCAAAAAATCAAAATTTCGAAATTTTAATATTTCAAAATTTCAAAATCTCATAATTTCAAAATTTCAAATTTTCAAAATTTCAAAATTTCAAAACTTCAAAAATTAAAAATTTCAAAATTACAAAATTACAAAATTTCAAAATTTCACAATTTCAAATTTTCAAATTTTAAAATTTTAAATTATCAAGATTTTGAAATTTCTAAATTACAGAATCTTAAAATTTCAATATATGTGAGAATTTCAAAACTTTAAGACTACAAGATTTGCATATTTGAACACTATAAAATTTCAAAATTTCAGAATTTCAAAATCTTACAATTTCAAAATTTCACGATCTCAAAATTTCGAAATTTCTAAACTTAAAAATTTCAAAACTTCAAAATCTCAATATTTTAAGATTTCAAAATTTTACAATTTCAAAATTTCAAGATTTAAAAATTTCAAAAATTCAAAATTTCAAAATTTTAAAATTTCAAAATTTCAAAATTTCAAAATTTCAAAATTTCAAAATTTCAAAATTTCAAAATTTCAAAATTTCAAAATTTCAAAATTTCAAAATTTCAAAATTTGAAAATTTGAAAATTTCAAAATTTCAAAATTTCAAAATTTCAAAATTTCAAAATTTCAAAATTTCAAAATTTCAAAATTTCAAAATTTCAAATTTCCAAAATTTCAAAATTTCAAAATTTCAAAATTTCAAAATTTCAAAATTTCAAAATTTCAAAATTTCAAAATTTCAAAATTTCAAAATTTCAAAATTTCAAAATTTCAAAATTTAAAAATTTCAAAATTTAAAAATTTTAAAATTTAAAAACTAAAAATGTTCAAAATGTTCAAAATTTCAAAATTAGAAAATTTTTACATGTAATAATTTCAGAATTTCAAAATCTAAAAATTTCAAAAATTCAAAATTTTCAAACATCAAGATTTCGAAATTTTAAAATTTCAATATTAAAAATTAAAACTTTCAAATTTCAAAATTTCATAATTTTAGAATCTTATAATTTCCAAATATCAAAAATGCAAAATTTCAAAATTTCAAAATATCACAATTTCACAATTTCAAAATTTCGAATTTTCAAAATTTCAAAATTTCTAAATTTAAAAATTTTAAAATTTCAAAACTTCAAAATTTCAAAATTGCAAAATTCTAAAATTTCAAAATTTCAAAATTTCAAAATTTCAAAATTTCAAAATTTCAAAATTTCAAAATTTCAAAATTTCAAAATTTCAAAATTTCAAAATTTCAAAATTTCGAAATTTAAAAATTTCAAAATTTCAAAATTTCAAAATTTCAAAATTACAAAATTTAAAATTTTAAAATTTCAAAATTTCAAAATTTTAAAATTTCAAAATTTCAAAATTTCAAAATTTCAAAATTTCAAAATTTCAAAATTTCAAATTTTTAAAATTTCAAAATTTTATTATTTCAAAATTTCAAACTTTTATAATTTCAAATTTTTAAACTTTTGAAATTTCAAAGTCTCACTATTTCAAAATTTTAAAACCTCAAAATTTCATATTTTCAAAATGTGCAAATTTTAAAATTTCAAAAAATCAAAATTTCAAAATTTCAAAATTTCAAGATTCCAAAATTTCAAAATTAAATTTAAAAATTTAAAAATTTCTTAATTTAAAAATTTAAAAATTTCAAAATTTCAAAATTTAACAATTTCAAAATTTCAAATTTGCAAAATGTCAAAATTTCAAAACTTCAAAAATTCAAAATTTCAAAATTTCAAAATTTCAAAATTTCAAATTTTCAAAATTACAAAACTTCACAATTTCACAATTTTAAAGTTTCAAATTTTCAAAATTTCAAAATTTCAAACTTTGAATATTTTAGAATTTCAAAATATTTCCAAATCTTAAGATTTCACTTGTAAAAATATAAAAATTTAAAGACTGCGAGATTTCAACATTTCAAGATTGCAAAATTTTAAAATCTCAAAATTTTAAAAATTCAAAGTTCAAACTTCAAGTTTTCAAAATTTCAAATTACAAAATTTCAAAATTTAAAAATTTTAAAAATTAAGAATTTTCAAAATTTCAGATTTTTAAAATTACAAAATTTTTACATGTGATAATTGCAGAATTTCAAAATCTAAAAATTTCAAAAATTCAAAATTTCATAATTTAAAAACTTTACAATTTCAATTTTTCAAAATTTTACAATCTCAAAAATTCAAAATTATAAGACTTCTTGATGTCAAAATTTCACAATTTCAAAATTTCAAAATTTAAATATTTCAAAATTTCTTAATTTAAAAATTTTAAAATTTCAAAATTTCAAAATTTAACAATTTCAGAATTTCAAATTTGCAAAATTTCAAAATTTCAAAACTTCAAAAATTCAAAATTTCAAAATTTCAAAATTTCAAAACTTCAAAATTACAAAATTTCAAAATTTCAAAATTTCAAATTTTCAAAATTTCAAAATTTCAAACTATGAATATTTTTAAATTTCAAAATATTTCAAAATATTATGATCTCACTTGTAAGAATTTAAAAATTTAAAGACTACGAGATTTCAATATTTCAAGATTGCAAAATTTTAAAATCTCAAAATTTTAAAAATTCAGAATTCAAACTTCAAGATTTCAAAATTTCAAATTTCAAAATTTCAAAATTTCAAAATTTCAAAATTTCAAAATTTCAAAATTTCAAAATTTCAAAATTTCAATATTACAAAATTTTGAAATTTCAATATATGTGAGTATTTCAAAACTTTAAGACTACAAGATTTGCATATTTAAAAACTACAAAATTTCAAAATTTCAGAATTTCAAAATCTTACAATTTCAAAACTTCAAGATCTCAAAATTTCAAAATTTTTAAATTTCAAAATCTCAATATATTAAAATTTCACAATTTCAAAATTTTACAACTTCAAAATTTCAAAATATCAAGTTTTAAAAATTTCAAAAATTCAAAATTTCAACATTTCAAAATTACAAATTTTGAAAATTTTGAAATTTCAAAATTTGAAAATTTTCATATATAATTAACATTTCAAAATTTCAAAATTTTAAAATTTCAAAATATTAAGATTTCAAAATTTCACAATTTCAAAATTTCAAAATTTCTAAATTTCAAAATTTCAAAATTTCAAAATTTCAAAATTTTAGAATTTCGAAATTTCAAAATTTTAAAATTTCAAAATTTCAAAATTTCAAAATTTCAAAATTTCAAAATTTCAAAATTTCAAAATTTCAAAATTTCAAAATTTCACAATTTCAAAATTTCAAAATTTCACATTTTCAAAATTTCAAAACTTAAAAATTTCAAAATTTCAAAATTTCAAAATTTCAAAATTTCAAAATTTCAAAATTTTAAAATTTTAAAATTTCAAAATTTCAAAATTTCAAAATTTTTTAAATTTCAAGATTTCAAAATTTCAAAATTTCAAAATTTCAAAATTTTAAAACTTCAAAATTTCAAAATTTCAAAATTTCAAAATTTCAATATTTCAAAATTTCAATATTTCAAAATTTCAAAATTTCAATATTTCAAAATTTCAAAATTTCAAAATTTTAAAATTTCAAAATTTCAAAATTTCAAAATTTTAAAATTTCAAGATTTCAAAATTTCAAAATTTCAAAATTTCAAAATTTCAAAATTTCAAAATTTTAAAACTTCAAAATTTCAAAATTTCAAGATTTCAAAATTTCAAAATTTCAAAATTTCACAATTTCAAAATTTCAAAATATCAAAATTTCAAAATTTCAAAATATCAAAATTTCAAAATTTCAAAATATCAAAATTTCAAAATTTCAAAATTTCACAATTTCAAAATTTCAAAATTTCACATTTTCAAAATTTCAAAACTTAAAAATTTCAAAATTTCAATATTTCAAAATTTCAAAATTTCAAAATTTCTAAATTTCAAAATTTCAAAATTTCAAAATTTCAAAATTTCAAAATTTCAACATTTCAAAATTTCAAAATTTGAAAATTTGAAAATTTGAAAATTTAAAAATTTGAAAATTTTAAAATTTCAATATTTCAAAATTTCAAAATTTCAAAATTTTTAAAATTTCAAAATTTCAAAATTTCAAAATTTCAAAATTTCAAGAATTCAAAATTTCAAAATTTTAAAATTTCAAGATTTCAAAATTTCAAAATTTCAAAATTTCAAAATTTCAAAATTTCAAAATTTCAAATTTTTAAAATTTCAAAATTTTATTATTTCAAAATTTCAAACTTTTATAATTTCAAATTTTTAAACTTTTGAAATTTCAAAGTCTCACTATTTCAAAATTTTAAAACCTCAAAATTTCATATTTTCAAAATGTGCAAATTTTAAAATTTCAAAAAATCAAAATTTCAAAATTTCAAAATTTCAAGATTCCAAAATTTCAAAATTAAATTTAAAAATTTAAAAATTTCTTAATTTAAAAATTTAAAAATTTCAAAATTTCAAAATTTAACAATTTCAAAATTTCAAATTTGCAAAATGTCAAAATTTCAAAACTTCAAAAATTCAAAATTTCAAAATTTCAAAATTTCAAATTTTCAAAATTACAAAACTTCACAATTTCACAATTTTAAAGTTTCAAATTTTCAAAATTTCAAAATTTCAAACTTTGAATATTTTAGAATTTCAAAATATTTCCAAATCTTAAGATTTCACTTGTAAAAATATAAAAATTTAAAGACTGCGAGATTTCAACATTTCAAGATTGCAAAATTTTAAAATCTCAAAATTTTAAAAATTCAAAGTTCAAACTTCAAGTTTTCAAAATTTCAAATTACAAAATTTCAAAATTTAAAAATTTTAAAAATTAAGAATTTTCAAAATTTCAGATTTTTAAAATTACAAAATTTTTACATGTGATAATTGCAGAATTTCAAAATCTAAAAATTTCAAAAATTCAAAATTTCATAATTTAAAAACTTTACAATTTCAATTTTTCAAAATTTTACAATCTCAAAAATTCAAAATTATAAGACTTCTTGATGTCAAAATTTCACAATTTCAAAATTTCAAAATTTAAATATTTCAAAATTTCTTAATTTAAAAATTTTAAAATTTCAAAATTTCAAAATTTAACAATTTCAGAATTTCAAATTTGCAAAATTTCAAAATTTCAAAACTTCAAAAATTCAAAATTTCAAAATTTCAAAATTTCAAAACTTCAAAATTACAAAATTTCAAAATTTCAAAATTTCAAATTTTCAAAATTTCAAAATTTCAAACTATGAATATTTTTAAATTTCAAAATATTTCAAAATATTATGATCTCACTTGTAAGAATTTAAAAATTTAAAGACTACGAGATTTCAATATTTCAAGATTGCAAAATTTTAAAATCTCAAAATTTTAAAAATTCAGAATTCAAACTTCAAGATTTCAAAATTTCAAATTTCAAAATTTCAAAATTTCAAAATTTCAAAATTTCAAAATTTCAAAATTTCAAAATTTCAAAATTTCAAAATTTCAATATTACAAAATTTTGAAATTTCAATATATGTGAGTATTTCAAAACTTTAAGACTACAAGATTTGCATATTTAAAAACTACAAAATTTCAAAATTTCAGAATTTCAAAATCTTACAATTTCAAAACTTCAAGATCTCAAAATTTCAAAATTTTTAAATTTCAAAATCTCAATATATTAAAATTTCACAATTTCAAAATTTTACAACTTCAAAATTTCAAAATATCAAGTTTTAAAAATTTCAAAAATTCAAAATTTCAACATTTCAAAATTACAAATTTTGAAAATTTTGAAATTTCAAAATTTGAAAATTTTCATATATAATTAACATTTCAAAATTTCAAAATTTTAAAATTTCAAAATATTAAGATTTCAAAATTTCACAATTTCAAAATTTCAAAATTTCTAAATTTCAAAATTTCAAAATTTCAAAATTTCAAAATTTCAAAATTTCAAAATTTTAGAATTTCGAAATTTCAAAATTTTAAAATTTCAAAATTTCAAAATTTCAAAATTTCAAAATTTCAAAATTTCAAAATTTCAAAATTTCAAAATTTCAAAATTTCAAAATTTCAAAATTTCACAATTTCAAAATTTCAAAATTTCACATTTTCAAAATTTCAAAACTTAAAAATTTCAAAATTTCAAAATTTCAAAATTTCAAAATTTCAAAATTTCAAAATTTCAAAATTTTAAAATTTTAAAATTTCAAAATTTCAAAATTTCAAAATTTTTTAAATTTCAAGATTTCAAAATTTCAAAATTTCAAAATTTCAAAATTTTAAAACTTCAAAATTTCAAAATTTCAAAATTTCAAAATTTCAATATTTCAAAATTTCAATATTTCAAAATTTCAAAATTTCAATATTTCAAAATTTCAAAATTTCAAAATTTTAAAATTTCAAAATTCAAAATTTCAAAATTTAAAATTTCAAGATTTCAAAATTTCAAAATTTCAAAATTTCAAAATTTCAAAATTTCAAAATTTTAAAACTTCAAAATTTCAAAATTCAAGATTTCAAAATTTCAAAATTTCAAAATTTCACAATTTCAAAATTTCAAAATATCAAAATTTCAAAATTTCAAAATATCAAAATTTCAAAATTTCAAAATTTCAAAATTTCAAAATTTCAAAATTTCAAAATTTCAAAATTTCAAAATTTCAAAATTTCAAAATTTCAAAATTTCAAAATTTCAAAATTTCAAAATTTCAAAATTTCAAAATTTCAAAATTTCAAAATTTCAAAATTTCAAAATTTCAAAACTTTAAAATTTCAAAATTTCAAAATTTCAAAATTTCAAAATTTCAAAATTTCAAAATTTCAAAATTTCAAAATTTCAAAATTTTAAAATTTTAAAATTTCAAAATTTCAAAATTTCAAAATTTTTTAAATTTCAAGATTTCAAAATTTCAAAATTTCAAAATTTTAAAACTTCAAAATTTCAAAATTTCAAAATTTCAAAATTTCAAAATTTCAATATTTCAAAATTTCAATATTTCAAAATTTCAAAATTTCAATATTTCAAAATTTCAAAATTTCAAAATTTTAAAATTTCAAAATTTCAAAATTTCAAAATTTTAAAATTTCAAGATTTCAAAATCTCAAAATTTCAAAATTTCAAAATTTTAAAACTTCAAAATTTCAAAATTTCAAGATTTCAAAATTTCAAAATTTCAAAATTTCACAATTTCAAAATTTCAAAATATCAAAATTTCAAAATTTCAAAATATCAAAATTTCAAAATTTCAAAATTTCAAAATTTCAAAGTTTCAAAATTTCAAAATTTCAAAATTTCAAAATTTCAAAATTTCAAAATTTCAAAATTTCAAAAATTCAAAATTTTAGAATTTCAAAATTTCAAAATTTTTAAATTTTAAAATTTCAAAATTTCAAAATTTCAAAATTTCAAAATTTCAAAATTTCAAAATTTCAAAATTTCAAAATTTCAAAAATTCAAAATTTCAAAATTTCAAAATTTCAAAATTTCAAAATTTCAAAATTTCAAAATTTCAAGATTTCAAAATTTCAAAATTTCAAAATTTCAAAATTTCAAAATTTTAAAATTTTAAAATTTCAAAATTTCAAAATTTTAAAATTTCAAGATTTCAAAATTTCAAAATTTCAAAATTTCAAAAATTTAAAACTTCAAAATTTCAAAATTTCAAAATTTCAAAATTTCAAAATTTCAAAATTTCAAAATTTCAAAATTTCAAAATTTCAAAATTTCAAAATTTCAAAATTTCAAAATTTCAAAATTTCAAAATTTCAAAATTTCAAAATTTCAAAATTTCAAAATTTCAATATTTCAAAATTTCAATATTTCAAAATTTCAAAATTACAAAATTACAAAATTTTTACATATAAAAATTTCAGAATTTCAAAATCTTTAAATTTCAAAAATTCAAAATTTTCAAACTTCAAGGTTTCAAAATTTCAAAATTTCAAAATTTCAAAATTTCAAAATTTCAAAATTTCAAAATTTCAAAATTTCAAAATTTGAAAATTTGAAAATTTCAAAATTTCAAAATTTCAAAATTTCAAAATTTCAAAATTTCAAAATTTCAAAATTTCAAAATTTCAAAATTTCAAATTTCCAAAATTTCAAAATTTCAAAATATCAAAATTTCAAAATTTCAAAATTTCAAAATTTCAAAATTTCAAAATTTCAAAATTTCAAAATTTCAAAATTTCAAAATTTCAAAATTTCAAAATTTCAAAATTTCAAAATTTCAAAATTTAAAAATTTCAAAATTTAAAAATTTTAAAATTTAAAAACTAAAAATGTTCAAAATGTTCAAAATTTCAAAATTAGAAAATTTTTACATGTAATAATTTCAGAATTTCAAAATCTAAAAATTTCAAAAATTCAAAATTTTCAAACATCAAGATTTCGAAATTTTAAAATTTCAATATTAAAAATTAAAACTTTCAAATTTCAAAATTTCATAATTTTAGAATCTTATAATTTCCAAATATCAAAAATGCAAAATTTCAAAATTTCAAAATATCACAATTTCACAATTTCAAAATTTCGAATTTTCAAAATTTCAAAATTTCTAAATTTAAAAATTTTAAAATTTCAAAACTTCAAAATTTCAAAATTGCAAAATTCTAAAATTTCAAAATTTCAAAATTTCAAAATTTCAAAATTTCAAAATTTCAAAATTTCAAAATTTCAAAATTTCAAAATTTCAAAATTTCAAAATTTCAAAATTTCAAAATTTCGAAATTTAAAAATTTCAAAATTTCAAAATTTCAAAATTTCAAAATTACAAAATTTAAAATTTTAAAATTTCAAAATTTCAAAATTTTAAAATTTCAAAATTTCAATATTTCAAAATTTCAAAATTTCAAAATTTCAAAATTTCTAAATTTCAAAATTTCAAAATTTCAAAATTTCAAAATTTCAAAATTTCAACATTTCAAAATTTCAAAATTTGAAAATTTGAAAATTTGAAAATTTAAAAATTTGAAAATTTTAAAATTTCAATATTTCAAAATTTCAAAATTTCAAAATTTTTAAAATTTCAAAATTTCAAAATTTCAAAATTTCAAAATTTCAAAATTTCAAGAATTCAAAATTTCAAAATTTTAAAATTTCAAGATTTCAAAATTTCAAAATTTCAAAATTTCAAAATTTCAAAATTTCAAAATTTCAAATTTTTAAAATTTCAAAATTTTATTATTTCAAAATTTCAAACTTTTATAATTTCAAATTTTTAAACTTTTGAAATTTCAAAGTCTCACTATTTCAAAATTTTAAAACCTCAAAATTTCATATTTTCAAAATGTGCAAATTTTAAAATTTCAAAAAATCAAAATTTCAAAATTTCAAAATTTCAAGATTCCAAAATTTCAAAATTAAATTTAAAAATTTAAAAATTTCTTAATTTAAAAATTTAAAAATTTCAAAATTTCAAAATTTAACAATTTCAAAATTTCAAATTTGCAAAATGTCAAAATTTCAAAACTTCAAAAATTCAAAATTTCAAAATTTCAAAATTTCAAAATTTCAAATTTTCAAAATTACAAAACTTCACAATTTCACAATTTTAAAGTTTCAAATTTTCAAAATTTCAAAATTTCAAACTTTGAATATTTTAGAATTTCAAAATATTTCCAAATCTTAAGATTTCACTTGTAAAAATATAAAAATTTAAAGACTGCGAGATTTCAACATTTCAAGATTGCAAAATTTTAAAATCTCAAAATTTTAAAAATTCAAAGTTCAAACTTCAAGTTTTCAAAATTTCAAATTACAAAATTTCAAAATTTAAAAATTTTAAAAATTAAGAATTTTCAAAATTTCAGATTTTTAAAATTACAAAATTTTTACATGTGATAATTGCAGAATTTCAAAATCTAAAAATTTCAAAAATTCAAAATTTCATAATTTAAAAACTTTACAATTTCAATTTTTCAAAATTTTACAATCTCAAAAATTCAAAATTATAAGACTTCTTGATGTCAAAATTTCACAATTTCAAAATTTCAAAATTTAAATATTTCAAAATTTCTTAATTTAAAAATTTTAAAATTTCAAAATTTCAAAATTTAACAATTTCAGAATTTCAAATTTGCAAAATTTCAAAATTTCAAAACTTCAAAAATTCAAAATTTCAAAATTTCAAAATTTCAAAACTTCAAAATTACAAAATTTCAAAATTTCAAAATTTCAAATTTTCAAAATTTCAAAATTTCAAACTATGAATATTTTTAAATTTCAAAATATTTCAAAATATTATGATCTCACTTGTAAGAATTTAAAAATTTAAAGACTACGAGATTTCAATATTTCAAGATTGCAAAATTTTAAAATCTCAAAATTTTAAAAATTCAGAATTCAAACTTCAAGATTTCAAAATTTCAAATTTCAAAATTTCAAAATTTCAAAATTTCAAAATTTCAAAATTTCAAAATTTCAAAATTTCAAAATTTCAAAATTTCAATATTACAAAATTTTGAAATTTCAATATATGTGAGTATTTCAAAACTTTAAGACTACAAGATTTGCATATTTAAAAACTACAAAATTTCAAAATTTCAGAATTTCAAAATCTTACAATTTCAAAACTTCAAGATCTCAAAATTTCAAAATTTTTAAATTTCAAAATCTCAATATATTAAAATTTCACAATTTCAAAATTTTACAACTTCAAAATTTCAAAATATCAAGTTTTAAAAATTTCAAAAATTCAAAATTTCAACATTTCAAAATTACAAATTTTGAAAATTTTGAAATTTCAAAATTTGAAAATTTTCATATATAATTAACATTTCAAAATTTCAAAATTTTAAAATTTCAAAATATTAAGATTTCAAAATTTCACAATTTCAAAATTTCAAAATTTCTAAATTTCAAAATTTCAAAATTTCAAAATTTCAAAATTTCAAAATTTTAGAATTTCGAAATTTCAAAATTTTAAAATTTCAAAATTTCAAAATTTCAAAATTTCAAAATTTCAAAATTTCAAAATTTCAAAATTTCAAAATTTCAAAATTTCACAATTTCAAAATTTCAAAATTTCACATTTTCAAAATTTCAAAACTTAAAAATTTCAAAATTTCAAAATTTCAAAATTTCAAAATTTCAAAATTTCAAAATTTCAAAATTTTAAAATTTAAAAATTTCAAAATTTCAAAATTTCAAAATTTTTTAAATTTCAAGATTTCAAAATTTCAAAATTTCAAAATTTTAAAACTTCAAAATTTCAAAATTTCAAAATTTCAAAATTTCAATATTTCAAAATTTCAATATTTCAAAATTTCAAAATTTCAATATTTCAAAATTTCAAAATTTCAAAATTTTAAAATTTCAAAATTTCAAAATTTCAAAATTTTAAAATTTCAAGATTTCAAAATTTCAAAATTTCAAAATTTCAAAATTTCAAAATTTTAAAACTTCAAAATTTCAAAATTTCAAGATTTCAAAATTTCAAAATTTCAAAATTTCACAATTTCAAAATTTCAAAATATCAAAATTTCAAAATTTCAAAATATCAAAATTTCAAAATTTCAAAATTTCAAAATTTCAAAATTTCAAAATTTCAAAATTTCAAAATTTCAAAATTTCAAAATTTCAAAATTTCAAAATTTCAAAATTTCAAAATTTCAAAATTTCAAAATTTCAAAATTTCAAAATTTCAAAATTTCAAAACTTTAAAATTTCAAAATTTCAAAATTTCAAAATTTCAAAATTTCAAAATTTCAAAATTTCAAAATTTTAAAATTTTAAAATTTCAAAATTTCAAAATTTCAAAATTTTTTAAATTTCAAGATTTCAAAATTTCAAAATTTCAAAATTTTAAAACTTCAAAATTTCAAAATTTCAAAATTTCAAAATTTCAAAATTTCAATATTTCAAAATTTCAATATTTCAAAATTTCAAAATTTCAATATTTCAAAATTTCAAAATTTCAAAATTTTAAAATTTCAAAATTTCAAAATTTTAAAATTTCAAGATTTCAAAATCTCAAAATTTCAAAATTTCAAAATTTTAAAACTTAAATTTCAAAATTTCAAGATTTCAAAATTTCAAAATTTCAAAATTTCACAATTTCAAAATTTCAAAATATCAAAATTTCAAAATTTCAAAATATCAAAATTTCAAAATTTCAAAATTTCAAAATTTCAAAGTTTCAAAATTTCAAAATTTCAAAATTTCAAAATTTCAAAATTTCAAAATTTCAAAATTTCAAAAATTCAAAATTTTAGAATTTCAAAATTTCAAAATTTTTAAATTTTAAAATTTCAAAATTTCAAAATTTCAAAATTTCAAAATTTCAAAATTTCAAAATTTCAAAATTTCAAAATTTCAAAATTTCAAAATTTCAAAATTTCAAAATTTCAAAATTTCAAAATTTCAAAATTTCAAAATTTCAAAATTTCAAAATTTCAAAATTTCAAAATTTCAAGATTTCAAAATTTCAAAATTTCAAAATTTCAAAATTTCAAAATTTTAAAATTTTAAAATTTCAAAATTTCAAAATTTTAAAATTTCAAGATTTCAAAATTTCAAAATTTCAAAATTTCAAAAATTTAAAACTTCAAAATTTCAAAATTTCAAAATTTCAAAATTTCAAAATTTCAAAATTTCAAAATTTCAAAATTTCAAAATTTCAAAATTTCAAAATTTCAAAATTTCAAAATTTCAATATTTCAAAATTTCAATATTTCAAAATTTCAAAATTACAAAATTACAAAATTTTTACATATAAAAATTTCAGAATTTCAAAATCTTTAAATTTCAAAAATTCAAAATTTTCAAACTTCAAGGTTTCAAAATTTTAAAATTTCAAAATTTAAAATTAAAAATAAAAAATAAAAAATTTTAAGATTTCAAAATTAAAAATTTTCAAAATTTCAAAATAACAAAATTTCTACATGTAATAATTTCAGAATTTCAAGATCTAAAAATTTCAAAAATTCAAAGTTTTCAAACACCAAGATTTCAAAATTTTTAAATTTCAAAATTTGAAACTTTCAAATTTCAAAACTGCAGAATCTTATAATTTCCAAATATTAAAAATTCAAAATTTCAAAATTTCAAAATATCACATTTTCACAATTTCAAAATTTCAAATTTTTAAAATTCCAAATTTCAAAATTTCAAAATTTTATTATTTCAAAATTTCAAACTTTTATAATTTCAAATTTTCAAACTTTTGAAATTTCAAAATTTCAAAGTCTCACTATTTCAAAATTTTAAAACCTCAAAATTTCATATTCTCAAAATGTGCAAATTTTAAAATTTCAAAAGATCAAAATTTCAAAATTTCAAAATTCCAAATTTCAAAATTTCAAAATTTTATTATTTCAAAATTTCAAACTTTTATAATTTCAAATTTTCAAACTTTTGAAATTTCAAAATTTCAAAGTCTCACTATTTCAAAATTTTAAAACTTCAAAATTTCATATTCTCAAAATGTGCAAATTTAAAAATTTTAAAATTTCAAAATATAACAATTTCAAAGTTTTAAATTTGCAAAATTTCAAAATTTCAAAACTTCAAAAATTCAAAATTTCAAAATTTCAAAATTTCAAAATTTCAAAATTTCAAAATTTCAAAATTTCAAAATTACAAAACTTCACAATTTCACAATTTGAAAGTTTCAAATTTTCAAAATTTCAAAATTTCAAACTTTGAATATTTTAGAATTTCAAAATATTTCAAAATCTTAAGATCTTACTTGCAAAAATTTAAAAATTTAAATACTACGAGATTTCAATATTTCAAGATTGCAAAATTTTAAAATCTCAAAATTTTTAAAATTCAAACTTCAAGATTTCAAAATTTCAAATTACAAAATTTCAAAATTTCAAAATTTCAAAATTTCAAAATTTCAAAATTTTAAAAATTAAAAATTTTAAAATTTTAAAATTACAAATTATAATTGCAGAATTTCAAAATCTAAAAATTTTGAAAATTCAAAATTTCATAATTTAAAAATTCTACAATTTCAATTTTTCAAAATTTTACAATCTCAAAAATTCAAAAATTCAAAATTGTAAAACTTCATGATGTCAAAATTTTACAATTTCAGAATTTTAAAATTTAAATATTTCAAAATTTCAAAATTTTAAAATTAAATTTAAAAATTTCAAAATTTCATAATTTAAAAATTTTACAATTTCAATTTTTCAAAATTTTACAATCTCAAAAATTCAAAAATTCAATATTATTAAGCTTCTAGATGTCAAAATTTCACAATTTCAAAATTTTAAAATTTAAATATTTCAAAATTTCAAGATTCCAAAATTTCAAAATTAAATTTAAAAATTTAAAAATTTCTTAATTTAAAAATTTAAAAATTTAAAAATTTCAAAATTTAACAATTTCAAAATTTCAAATTTGCAAAATTTTAAAATTTCAAAACTTCAAAAATTCAAAATTTCAAAATTTCAAAACTTCAAAATTACAAAATTACAAAATTTCAAAATTTCACAATTTCAAAATTTCAAAATTTCAAATTTTCAAAATTTCAAAATTTTAAACTATGAATATTTTTAAATTTTAAAATATTTCAAAATCTTAAGATCTCACTTGTAAGAATAAAAGAATTTAAAGACTACGAGATTTCAATATATCAAGATTGCAAAATTTTAAAATCTCAAATTTTTTTAAAATTCAATATTCAAACTTCAAGACTTCAAAATTTCAAAATTCAAAATTTTTAAAATTTCAAAATTTCAAAATTTAAAAATTTTTCAATTTCAAAATCTCAATATATTAAAATTTTACAATTTCAAAATTTTACAACTTCAAATTTTCAAAATATCAAGTTTTAGAAATTTCAAAAATTCAAAATTTCAACATTTCAAAATTACAAATTTTCAAAATTTTGAAATTTCAAAATTTGAAAATTTTCATATATAATTAACTTTTCAAAATTTCAATATTCTAAAATTTCAAAATTTTAAAATTTTAAAATTTCAAAATTTTTAAATTTCAAAATTTCAAAATTTCAAAATTTTTAAATTTCACAATTTCACAATTTTAAAATTTCAAAATTTCAAAATTTCAAAATTTCAAAATTTCAAAATTTCAAAATTTCAAAATTTCAAAATTCCAATATTTCAAAATTTCAAAATTTCAAAATTTCAAAATTTCAAAATTTCAAAATTTCAAAATTTCAAAATTTCAAAATTTCAAAATTTCAAAATTTCAAAATTTCAAAATTTTAAAATTTCAAGATTTCAAAATTTCAAAATTTCAAAATTTCAAAATTTCAAAATTTCAAAATTTCAAAACTTCAAAATTTCAAAATTTCAAAATTTCAAAATTTCAAAATTTCAAAATTTTAAAATTTTAAAATTTCAAAATTTTAAAATTTCAATATTTCAAAATTTCAATATTTTAAAATTTCAAAATAACAAAATTACAAGATTTTTACATATAAAAATTTCAGAATTTCAAAATCTTTAAATTTCAAAAATTCAAAATTTTCAAACTTCAAGGTTTCAAAATTTTAAAATTTCAAAATTAAAAATTAAAAATAAAAAATTAAAAATTTTAAGATTTCAAAATTAAAAATTTTCAAAATTTTAAATTAACAAAATTTCTACATGTAATAATTTCAGAATTTCAAGATCTGAAAATTTCAAAAATTCAAAATTTTCAAACATCAAGATTTCAAAATTTTAAAATTTCAAAATTAAAAATTTTCAAAATTTAAAAATTTTACAATCTCAGTATTTCAAAAATTCGAAAAAACTTTATGATTTCAAAATTTTTAAATTTCAAAATTTGAAACTTTCAAATTTCAAAACTTCAGAATTTTATAATTTCCAAATATTAAAAATTAAATTAAAAAAAAATTAAATTAAATTAAAAATTTCAAAATATCACATTTTCATAATTTCAAAATTTCAAATTTTTAAAATTTTAAAATTGCAAAATTTTATTATTTCAAAATTTCAAACTTTTATAATTTCAAATTTTCAAACTTTTGAAATTTTAAAATTTCAAAGTCTCACTATTTCAAAATTTTAAGACCTCAAAATTTCATATTTTCAAAATGTGCAAATTTTACAATTTCAAAAATTCAAAATTTTAAGATTTAAAACTTTAAAATTTCACAATTTCAAGATTTCAAATTTTCAAAATTTCAAAATCTCATAATTTCAAAATTTCAAAATTTTAAAATTTCCAAGTTTGAAAATGTCAAAATTTATAAAATTCACTATGTCAGAATTTCAAAATTTTAAGTATAGAACATTAAATTTGAGAATTTCAATATTTCAAAATCTCAAAATTTTAAGATCTCAATATTTCATATTTGCAAAATATCAAAATTTCAAAATTTCAAAATATATAAATTTCACAATTCTTAAATATTCAAATTTAAAGATTTTAAAATTTCAGAACTTTAAATTCGAAATTTCAAAATTTCAAGATTTCAAAATTTCAAAATTTCAAAATTACAGAACTTTAGCATTTCGAAATTTCAAAATCTCAAAACTTCAAGATTTCAAAATTTCAAAATTTATAAATTTCAAAATATCAAAATTTCAAAATTTCAAAATTTCAAAATTTCACAATTTCAAAATTTCAAAATTTCAAAATTCAAAAATTCAAAATTTCAAAATTTCAAAATTTCAAAATTTCAAAATTTTAAAATTTCAAAATTTCAAAATTTAAAATTTTCAAAATTTCAAAATTTTACAATCTCAAAATTTCAAAAATTCAAAATTATAAAACTTCATGATTTAAAAATTTTTAAATTTCAAAATTTTAAACTTTCAAATTTCAAAATTTCATATTTTTAGAATCTTATAATTTCCAAATATCAAAAATGCAAAATTTCAAAATTTCAAAATATCACAATTTCACAATTTCAAAATTTCGAATTTTCAAAATTTCAAAATTTCAAAATTTCCAAATTTTAAAATTTCAAAACTTCAAAATTTCAAAATTTCAAAATTCTAAAATTTCAAAATTTCAGAATTTCAAAATCTTATAGTTTCAAAATTTCAAGACCTCAAAACTTCAAAATTTTTAAATTTCAAAATCTCAATATATTAGAATTTCACAATTTCAAAATTTTACAACTTCAAAATTTCAAAATATCAAGTTTTAAAAATTTCAAAAATTCAAAATTTCAACATTTCAAAATTACAAATTTTCAAAATTTTTAAATTTCAAATTTTCAAAGTCTCACTATTTCAAAATTTTAAAACCTCAAAATTTCATATTTTCAATATGTGCAAATTTTAAAATTTCAAAAATTCAAAATTTTAAGATTTAAAACTTAAAAATTTCACAATTTCAAGATTTCAAATTTTCAAAATTTCAAAATCTCATAATTTCAAAATTTCAAAATTTTAAAATTTCAAAACTTCAAAATTTTAAAATTTCCAAATTTGAAAATGTCAAAATTTATAAAATTCACTATGTCAGAATTTAAAAATTTTAAGTATAGAATATTAAATTTGAGAATTTCAATATTTCAAAATTTCAAAATCTCAAAATTTTAAGATCTCAATATTTCATATTTGCAAAATATCAAAATTTCAAAATTTAAAAAAATATAAATTTCACAATTCTTAAATTTTCAAATTTAAAGATTTTAAAATTTCAGAACTTTAAATTCGAAATTTCAAAATTTCAAGATTTCAAAATTTCAAAATTTCAAAATTACAGAACTTCAGCATTTCGAAATTTCAAAATCTCAAAATATCAAAATTTCAAAATTCAAAAATTTATAAATTTCACTATATAAGAATTTCCAAATTTATACAACATTTAAAAATTTGAGGATTTGAAAATTTCAGAATTTCAGAATTTCAAAATTTCAAAATTTCAAAACTTCAAAATTTCGAAATTCCAAATTTCAAAATTTCATGTTTTCAAAATATAAAAATTTCAAAATCTCAAAACTTCAAGATTTTAAAATTTCAAAATTTATAAATTTCAAAATTTCGAAATTTCAAAATTTCAAAATTTCAAAATTTCAAAATTTCAAAATTTCAAAATTTCAAAATTTCAAAATTTCAAAATTTATAAATTTCAAAATTTCAAAATTTCAAAATTTTGAAATTTCAAAATGTCAAAATTTCAAAATTCAAAAATGTATAAATTTCACTATATAAGAATTTCAAAATTTATACAACATTTAAAAATTTGATGATTTGAAAATTTCAGAATTTCAGAATTTTAAAATTTCAAAATTTCAAAACTTCAAAATTTCGAAATTCCAAATTTCAAAATTTCATGTTTTCAAAATATAAAAATTTCAAAATCCCAAAACTTCAAGATTTCAAAATTTCAAAATTTAAAATTTTCAAAATTTCAAAATTTTACAACTTCAAAATTTCAAAATATCAAGTCTTAAAAATTTCAAAAATTCAAAATTTCAACATTTCAAAATTACAAATTTTCAAAATTTTGAAATTTCAAAATTTCAAAGTCTCACTATTTCAAAATTTTAAAACCTCAAAATTTCATATTTTCAAAATGTGCAAATTTTAAAATTTCAAAAATTCAAAATTTTAAGATTTAAAACTTAAAAATTTCACAATTTCAAGATTTCAAATTTTCAAAATTTCAAAATCTCATAATTTCAAAATTTTAAAATTTCAAAACTTCAAAATTTTAAAATTTCCAAATTTGAAAATGTCAACATTTATAAAATTCAGTATGTCAGAATTTCAAAATTATAAGTATAAAACATTAAATTTGAGAATTTCAATAGTTCAAAATTTCAAAATCTCAAAATTTTAAGATCTCAATATTTCATATTTGCAAAATATCAAAATTTCAAAATTTCAAAAAATATAAATTTCACAATTCTAAAATTTTCAAATTTAAAGATTTTAAAATTTTAAAACTTTAAATTCGAAATTTCAAAATTTCAAGTTTCAAAATTTCAAAATTTCGAAATTGCAGAAAAAAAAAATTTCAAAATCTCAAAATGTCAAAATTTCAAAATTCAAAAATTTAAAATTTTCACTATATAAGAATTTCCAAATTTATACAACATTTAAAAATTTGAGGATTTGAAAATTTCAGAATTTCAGAATTTCAAAATTTCAAAATTTCAAAACTTCAAAATTTCGAAATTCCAAATTTCAAAATTTCATGTTTTCAAAATATTAAAATTTCAAAATTTCAAAATTTCAAAATTTCAAAATTTCAAAATTTCAAAATTTCAAAATTTCAAAATTTCAAAATTTCAAAATTTCAAAATTTCAAAATTTCAAAATTTCAAAATTTCAAAATTTCAAAATTTCAAAATTTCAAAATTTCACAATTTCAAAATTTCAAATTTTCAACATTTCAAAATTTCAAACTTTGAATATTTTAGAATTTCAAAATATTTCAAAATCTTAAGATCTCACTTGTAAGAATTTAAAAATTTAAGGACTACGAGATTTCAATATTTCAAGATTGCAAAATTTTAAAATCTTAAAATTTTTAAAATTCAAAATTCAAACTTCAAGATTTCAAAATTTCAAATTACAAAATTTCAAAATTTCAAAATTTCAAAATTCCAAAATTTCAAAATTTCAAAATTTCAAAATTTCAAAATTTCAAAATTTCAAAATTTCAAAATTTAAAAATTTAAAAATTTCAAAAATTCAAAATTTCAAATTTTCAAAATTTCAAAATTTTAAAATTTAAAAACTAAAAATGTTCAAAATGTTCAAAATTTCAAAATTGCAAAATTTTTACATGTAATAATTTCAGAATTTCAAAATCTAAAAATTTCAAAAATTCAAAATTTCAAAATTTCAAAACTTCAAAACTTCAAAATTTCAAAATTCTAAAATTTCAAAATTTCAAAATTTTAAAATTTCAAAATTTCCAAATTTCAAAATTTCAAAATTTCAAAATTTCAAAATTTCAAAATTTTAAAATTTTAAAATTTCAAAATTTCAATATTACAAAACTTTAAAATTTCAATATATGTGAGTATTTTAAAACTTTAAGACTACAAGATTTGCATATTTAAAAACTACAACATTTCAAAATTTCAGAATTTCAAAATCTTACAATTTCAAAATTTCAAGATCTCAAAATTTCAAAATTTCAAAATTTTTAAATTTCAAAATCTCAATATATTAAAATTTCACATTTTCAAAATTTTACAACTTCAAAATTTCAAAATATCAAGTCTTAAAAATTTCAAAAATTCAAAATTTCAACATTTCAAAATTACAAATTTTCAAAATTTTGAAATTTCAAAATTTCAAAGTCTCACTATTTCAAAATTTTAAAACCTCAAAATTTCATATTTTCAAAATGTGCAAATTTTAAAATTTCAAAAATTCAAAATTTTAAGATTTAAAACTTAAAAATTTCACAATTTCAAGATTTCAAATTTTCAAAATTTCAAAATCTCATAATTTCAAAATTTCAAAATTTTAAAATTTCAAAACTTCAAAATTTTAAAATTTCCAAATTTGAAAATGTCAAAATTTATAAAATTCAGTATGTCAGAATTTCAAAATTTTAAGTATAAAACATTAAATTTGAGAATTTCAATATTTCAAAATTTCAAAATCTCAAAATTTTAAGATCTCAATATTTCATATTTGCAAAATATCAAAATTTCAAAATTTCAAAAAATATAAATTTCACAATTCTTAAATTTTCAAATTTACAGATTTTAAAATTTTAGAACTTTAAATTCGAAATTTCAAAATTTCAAGATTTCAAAATTTCAAAATTTCAAAATTTCGAAATTGCAGAACTTCAGAATTTCAAAATTTCAAAATCTCAAAATGTCAAAATTTCAAAATTCAAAAATTTATAGATTTCACTATATAAGAATTTCCAAATTTATACAACATTTAAAAATTTGAGGATTTGAAAATTTCAGAATTTCAGAATTTCAAAATTTCAAAATTTCAAAACTTCAAAATTTCGAAATTCCAAATTTCAAAATTTCATGTTTTCAAAATTACAAAATTTCAAAATTTCACAATTTCAAAATTTCAAATTTTCAACATTTCAAAATTTCAAACTTTGAATATTTTAGAATTTCAAAATATTTCAAAATCTTAAGATCTCACTTGTAAGAATTTAAAAAATTTAAGGACTACGAGATTTCAATATTTCAAGATTGCAAAATTTTAAAATCTTAAAATTTTTAAAATTCAAAATTCAAACTTCAAGATTTCAAAATTTCAAATTACAAAATTTCAAAATTTCAAAATTTCAAAATTTCAAAATTCCAAAATTTCAAAATTTCAAAATTTCAAAATTTCAAAATTTCAAAATTTCAAAATTTCAAAATTTAAAAATTTCAAAATTTCAAAATTTCAAAATTTCAAATTTTCAAAATTTCAAAATTTTAAAATTTAAAAACTAAAAATGTTCAAAATGTTCAAAATTTAAAAATTGCAAAATTTTTACATGTAATAATTTCAGAATTTCAAAATCTAAAAATTTCAAAAATTCAAAATTTTCAAACATCAAGATTTCAAAATTTTAAAATTTCAATATTAAAAATTAAAACTTTCAAATTTCAAGATTTCATAATTTTAGAATCTTATAATTTCCAAATATCAAAAATGCAAAATTTCAAAATTTCAAAATATCACAATTTCAGAATTTCAAAATTTCGAATTTTCAAAATTTCAAAATTTCAAAATTTCAAAAATTCAAAATTTCAAAATTTCAAAATTTCAAAATTTTAAAATTTCAAAATTTCAAAATTTCAAAATTTCAAAATTTCAAAATTTCAAAATTTCAAAATTTCAAAATTTTAAAATTTCAAAATTTCAAAATTTCAAAATTTCAAAATTTCAAAATTTCAAAATTTCAAAATTTCAAAATTTCAAAATTTTAAAATTTCAAAATTTCAAAATTTCAATATTACAAAATTTTAAAATTTCAATATATGTGAGTATTTCAAAACTTTAAGACTACAAGATTTACATATTTAAAAACTACAAAATTTCAAAATTTCAGAATTTCAAAATCTTACAATTTCAAAATTTCAAGTTCTCAAAATTTCAAAATTTCCAAATTTTTAAATTTCAAAATCTCAATATATTAAAATTTCACAATTTCAAAATTTTACAACTTCAAAATTTCAAAATATCAAGTTTTAAAAATTTCAAAAATTCAAAATCTCAACATTTCAAAATTACAAATTTTCAAAATTTTGAAATTTCAAAATTTCAAAGTTTCACTATTTCAAAATTCTAAAACCTCAAAATTTCATATCTTCAAAATGTGCAAATTTTAAAATTTCAAAAATTCAAAATTTTAAGATTTAAAACTTAAAAATTTTACAATTTCAAGATTTCAAATTTTCAAAATTTCAAAATCTCGTAATTTCAAAATTTCAAAAATTTAAAATTTCAAAATTTTAAAATTTCCAAATTTGAAAATGTCAAAATTTATAAAATTCACTATGTCAGAATTTCAAAATTTTAAGTATAGAACATTTAATTTGAGAATTTCAATATTTCAAAATTTCAAAATCTCAAAATTTTAAGATCTCAATATTTCATATTTGCAAAATATCAAAATTTCAAAATATCAAAAAATATAAATTTCACAATTCTTAAATTTTCAAATTTAAAGATTTTAAAACATTCAGAACTTTAAATTCAAAATTTCAAAATTTCAAGATTTCAAAATTTCAAAATTTAAAAATTACAGAACTTCAGAATTTCAAAATTTCAAAATCTCAAAATGTCGAAATTTCAAAATTCAAAAATTTATAAATTTCACTATATAAGAATTTCCAAATTTATACAACATTTAAAAATTTGAGGATTTGAAAATATCAGAATTTCAGAATTTCAAAATTTCAAAATTTCAAAATTTCAAAATTTCAAAATTTCAAAATTTCAAAATTTCAAAATTTCAAAATTTCAAAATTTCAAAATTTCAAAATTTCAAAATTTCAGAATTTCAAAATTTCAAAATTTCAAAATTTCAAAATTTCAAAATTTCAAAATTTCAAAATTTCAAAATTTCAAAATTTCAAAATTTAAAAATTTCAAAATTTCAAAATTTCAAAATTCAAAACTTCAAAATTTCAAAATATCAAAATTTTAAAATTTCAAAATTTAAAATTTTCAAAATTTTACAATCTCAAAATTTCAAAAATTCAAAATTATAAAACTTCATGATTTCAAAATTTTTAAATTTCAAAATTCTTAACTTTCAAATTTCAAAATTTCATAACTTTAGAATCTTATAATTTCCGAATATCAAAAATGCAAAATTTCAAAATTTCAAAATATCACAATTTCACAATTTCAAAATTTCAAATTTTCAAAATTTCAAAATTTCCATATTTCAAAATTTAAAAATTTCAAAATTTCAAAATTTCAAAATTTCAAAATTTCAAAATTTTAAAATTTCAAAATTTTAAAATTTCAAAATTTCAAAATTTCAAAATTTCAAAATTTCAAAATTTCAAAATATTAAAATATCAAAACTTCAAAATTTCGAAATTTCCAAATTTCAAAATTCCAAAATGTCAAATATTCAAAATTTCAAATTTTTAAAATTTCAAAATTTCATAACTACAAAATTTCATAATTTCAAAATTTCAAAATTTTACAATTTCAAAATTTCAAAATTTCAAAATTTCAAAATTTCAAAATTTCAAACTTTCGAAATTTCAAAATTTTAAAATTTCAAAATTTCAAAATTTCAAAATTTCAAAATTTCAAAATTATAAAATTTCAAAATTTCAAAATTTCAAAATTTCAAAATTTCAAAATTTCAAAATTTCAAAATTTCAAATATTCAAAATTTCAAAATTTCAAAATTTTAAAATTCAAAATTTCAAAATTTCAAAATTTCAAAATTTCAAAAATTCAAAATTTCAAAATTTCAAAATTTCAAAATTTCAAAATTTCAAAATTTCAAAATTTCAAAATTTCAAAATTTCAAAATTTCAAAATTTCAAAATTTCAAAATTTCAAAATTTCAAAATTTCAAAATTTCAAAATTTCAAAATTACAAAATTTCAAAATTTCACAATTTCAAAATTTCAAATTTTCAACATTTCAAAATTTCAAACTTTGAATATCTTAGAATTTCAAAATATTTCAAAATCTTAAGATCTCACTTGTAAGAATTTAAAAATTTAAGGACTACGAGATTTCAATATTTCAATATTGCAAAATTTTAAAATCTTAAAATTTTTAAAATTCAAAATTCGAACTTCAAGATTTCAAAATTTCAAATTACAAAATTTCAAAATTTCAAAATTCCAAAATTTCAAAATTTTAAAATTTCAAAATTTCAAAATTTCAAAATTTCAAAATTTCAATATTTCAAAATTTCAAAATTTCAAAATTTCAAAATTTCAAAATTTCAAAATTTCAAAATTTAAAAATTTAAAAATTTCAAAATTTCAAAATTTCAAAATTTCAAAATTTCAAAATTTCAAAATTTCAAAATTTTAAAATTTAAAAACTAAAAATGTTCAAAATGTTCAAAATTTCAAAATTACAAAATTTTTACATGTAATAATTTCAAAAATTCAAAATTTTCAAACATCAAGATTTCAAAATTTTAAAATTTCAATATGAAAAATTTTCAAAATTTCAAAATTTTACAATCTCAGTATTTCAAAAATTCGAAATTAGAAAACTTCATGATTTCAAAATTTTTAAATTTCAAAATTTGAAACTTTCAAATTTCAAAACTTCAGAATCTTATAATTTCCAAATATTAAAAATTCAAAATTTCAAAATTTCAAAATATCACATTTTCACAATTTCAAAATTTCAAATTTTCAAAATTTCAAAATTTCAAAATTTCGAAATTTCAAAATTTCAAAATTTTATAATTTCAAATTTCAAAATTTCTAAGTCTCATTATTTCAAAATTTTAAAACCTCAAAATTTCATATTTTCAAAATGTGCAAATTTTAAAATTTCAAAAAATCAAAATTTAAAAATTTAAAACTTAAAAATTTCACAATTTCAAGATTTCAAATTTTCAAAATTTCAAAATCTCATAATTTCAAAATTTAAAAATTTTAAAATTTCAAAACTTCAAAATTTTTAAATTTCCAAATTTGAAAATGTCAAAATTTATAAAATTCACTATGTCAGAATTCCATAATGTTAAGTATAGAAAATTAAATTTGAGAATTTCAATATTTCAAAATTTCAAAATCTCAAAATTTTAAGATCTCAATATTTCATATTAGCAAAATATCAAAATTTCAAAAAATATAAATTTCACAATTCTTAAATTTTCAAATTTAAAGATTTTAAAATTTCACAACTTTAAATTCGAAATTTCAAAATTTCAAAATTTCAAAATTACAGAATTTCAGAATTTCAAAATTTCAAAATTTCAAAATCTCAAAATGTCAAAATTTCAAAATTTAAAAATTTATAAATTTCACTATGTAAGAATTTCCAAATTTTAAGTATACAAGATTTAAAAATTTGAGGATTTGAAAATTTCAGAATTTCAGAATTTCAATATTTCAAAATTTCAAAACTTCAAAATTTCGAAATTCCAAATTTCAAAATTTCATGTTTTCAAAATATTAAAATTTCAAAATCTCAAGACTTCAAAATATCAAAATTTCAAAATTTCAAAATTTCAAAATTTCAAAATTTCAAAATTTCAAAATTTAAAAATTAAAAAATTTCAAAATTTCAAAATTTCAAAATTTTAAAATTTCAAAATTTAAAAATTTCAAAATTTCAAAATATCAAAATTTCAAAATTTCAAAATTTCACAATTTCAAAATTTCAAAATTTCAAAATTCAAAAATTTAAAAATTTCACTATGTAAGAATTTCCAAATTTTAACAAATAAATTTAACATTTAAAAATTTGAGGATTTGAAAATTTCAGAATTTCAAAATTTCAAAATTTCAAAGCTTCAAAATTTTGAAATTTCAAAATTTCATGTTTTCAAAATATTAACATTTCAAAATCTCAAAACTTCAAAATTTCAAAATTCCAAAATTTAAATTTTTCAAAATTTATTTCCAAATTTTAACAAATAAATTTAACATTTAAAAATTTGAGGATTTGAAAATTTCAGAATTTCAAAATTTCACAATTTCAAAATTTCAAAATTTCAAAATTTCAAAATTTCACAATTTCAAAATTTAAATTTTTCAAAATTTAAAAATTCATAATTTCAAAATTTCCAAATTTTAAAATTTCAAAATTTTACAATCTCAAAATTTCAAAAATTCAAAATTATAAAACTTCATGATTTCAAAATTTTAAAATTTTAAAATTTTAAACTTTCAAATTTCAATATTTCATTACTTTAGAATCTTATAGTTTCCGAAGATCAAAAATGCAAAATTTCAAAATATCACAATTTCAAATTTTTACAATTTCAAAATTTCAAAATTTCAAAATTTCAAAATTTCAAAATTTCAAAATTTCAAAATTTCAAAATTTTAAAATTTCAAAATTTCAAAATTTTAAAATTTCAAAATTTCAAAATTTTAAAATTTCAAAATTTCAAAATTTCAAAATAATAAAATTTCAAAATTTCGAAATTTCAAAATTTCAAAATTTCAAAATTTCAAAATTTCAAAATTTCAAAATTTCAAAATTTCAAAATTGCAAAATTTCAAAATTTCAAAATTTCAAAATTTCATAATTTCAAAATTTCATAATTTAAAAATTTCAAAATTTTACAATTTCAAAATTTCAAATTTTCAAACTTTCGAAATTTCAAAATTTTAAAATTTCAAAATTTCAAAATTTCAAAATTTCAAAATTTCAAAATTTCAAAATTCAAAATTTCAAAATTTCAAAATTTCAAAAATTCAAAATTTCAGAATTGAAAAATTTCAAATTTTCAAAATTTCAAAATTTTAAAATTTCAAAATTTCAAAATTTCAAAATTTCAAAATTTCAAAATTTCAAAATTTCAAAATTTCAAAATTTCAAAATTTCAAAATTTCAAAATTTCAAAATTTCAAAATTTCAAAATTTCAAAATTTCAAAATTTCAAAATTTCAAAATTTCAAAATTTCAAAATTTCAAAATTTCAAAATTTCAAAATTTCAAAATTTCAAAATTTCAAAATTTCAAAATTTCAAAATTTCAAAATTACAAAATTTCAAAATTTCACAATTTCAAAATTTCAAATTTTCAACATTTCAAAATTTCAAACTTTGAATATCTTAGAATTTCAAAATATTTCAAAATCTTAAGATCTCACTTGTAAGAATTTAAAAATTTAAGGACTACGAGATTTCAATATTTCAAGATTGCAAAATTTTAAAATCTTAAAATTTTTAAAATTCAAAATTCGAACTTCAAGATTTCAAAATTTCAAATTACAAAATTTCAAAATTTCAAAATTCCAAAATTTCAAAATTTTAAAATTTCAAAATTTCAAAATTTCAAAATTTCAAAATTTAAAAATTTCAAAATTTCAATATTTCAAAATTTCAAAATTTCAAAATTTCAAAATTTCAAAATTTCAAAATTTAAAAATTTAAAAATTTAAAAATTTCAAAATTTCAAAATTTCAAAATTTCAAAATTTCAAAATTTCAAAATTTCAAAATTTCAAAATTTCAAAATTTCAAAATTTCAAAATTTCAAAATTTCAAAATTTCAAAATTTCAAAATTTCAAAATTTCAAAATTTCAAAATTTCAAAATTTCAAAATTTCAAAATTTCAAAATTTCAAAATTTCAAAATTTCAAAATTTCAAAATTTCAAAATTTCAAAATTTCAAAATTTCAAAATTTCAAAATTTCACAATTTCAAAATTTCAAATTTTCAACATTTCAAAATTTCAAACTTTGAATATCTTAGAATTTCAAAATATTTCAAAATCTTAAGATCTCACTTGTAAGAATTTAAAAATTTAAGGACTACGAGATTTCAATATTTCAAGATTGCAAAATTTTAAAATCTTAAGATTTTTAAAATTCAAAATTCGAACTTCAAGATTTCAAAATTTCAAATTACAAAATTTCAAAATTTCAAAATTCCAAAATTTCAAAATTTTAAAATTTCAAAATTTCAAAATTTCAAAATTTCAAAATTTAAAAATTTCAAAATTTCAATATTTCAAAATTTCAAAATTTCAAAATTTCAAAATTTCAAAATTTCAAAATTTAAAAATTTCAAAATTTCAAAATTTCAAAATTTCAAAACTAAAAATGTTCAAAATGTTCAAAATTTCAAAATTACAAAATTTTTACATGTAATAATTTCAGAATTTCAAAATCTAAAAATTTCAAAAATTCAAAATTTTCAAACATCAAGATTTCAAAATTTTAAAATTTCAATATTAAAAATTTTCAAAATTTCAAAATTTTACAATCTCAGTTTTTCAAAAATTCGAAATTAGAAAACTCCATGATATCAAAATTTTTAAATTTCAAAATTTGAAACTTTCAAATTTCAAAACTTCAGAATCTTATAATTTCCAAATATTAAAAATTCAAAATTTCAAAATTTCAAAATATCACATTTTCACAATTTCAAAATTTCAAATTTTTAAAATTTCAAAATTTCAAAATTTCGAAATTTCAAAATTTCAAAATTTAAAAATTCCAAAATTTTAAAATTTTAAAATTTTGTAATTTCAAAATTTCAAAATTTTATAATTTCAAATTTTCGAACTTTTGAAATTTCAAAATTTCAAAGTCTCATTATTTCAAAATTTTAAAACCTCAAAATTTCATATTTTCAAAATGTGCAAATTTTAAAATTTCAAAAAATCAAAATTTAAAAATTTAAAACTTAAAAATTTCACAATTTCAAGATTTCAAATTTTCAAAATTTCAAAATCTCATAACTTCAAAATTTCAAAATTTTAAAATTTCAAAGCTTCAAAATTTTTAAATTTCCAAATTTGAAAATGTCAAAATTTATAAAATTCACTATATCAGAATTCCAAAATGTTAAGTATAGAAAATTAAATTTGAGAATTTCAATATTTCAAAATTTCAAAATCTCAAAATTTTAAGATCTCAATATTTCATATTAGCAAAATATCAAAATTTCAAAAAATATAAATTTCACAATTCTTAAATTTTCAAATTTAAAGATTTTAAAATTTCACAACCTTAAATTCGAAATTTCAAAATTTCAAAATTTCAAAATTACAGAATTTCAGAATTTCAAAATTTCAAAATTTCAAAATCTCAAAATGTCAAAATTTCAAAATTCAAAAATTTATAAATTTTACTATGTAAGAATTTCCAAATTTTAAGTATACAAGATTTAAAAATTTGAGGATTTGAAAATTTCAGAATTTCAGAATTTCAAAATTTCAAAATTTCAAAACTTCAAAATTTCGAAATTCCAAATTTCAAAATTTCATGTTTTCAAAATATTAAAATTTCAAAATCTCAAGACTTCAAAATATCAAAATTTCAAAATTTCAAAATTTAAAAATTTAAAAATTTAAAAATTTCAAAATTTCAAAATTTCAAAATTTCAAAATTTTAAAATTTCAAAATTTTAAAATTTCAAAATTTCAAAATATCAAAATTTCAAAATTTCAAAATTTCACAATTTCAAAATTTCAAAATTCAAAAATTTAAAAATTTCACTATGTAAGAATTTCCAAATTTTAACAAATAAATTTAACATTTAAAAATTTGAGGATTTGAAAATTTCAGAATTTCAAAATTTCAAAATTTCAAAGCTTCAAAATTTTGAAATTTCAAAATTTCATGTTTTCAAAATATTAACATTTCAAAATCTCAAAACTTCAAAATTTCAAAATTCAAAATTTAAATTTTTCAAAATTTATTTCCAAATTTTAACAAATAAATTTAACATTTAAAAATTTAAGGATTTGAAAATTTCAGAATTTTAAAATTTCACAATTTCAAAATTTCAAAATTTCAAAATTTCACAATTTCAAAATTTAAATTTTTCAAAATTTAAAAATTCATAATTTCAAAATTTCCAAATTTTAAAATTTCAAAATTTTACAATCTCAAAATTTCAAAAATTCAAAATTATAAAACTTCATGATTTCAAAATTTTAAAATTTTAAAATTTTAAACTTTCAAATTTCAATATTTCATAACTTTAGAATCTTATAATTTCCGAAGATCAAAAATGCAAAATTTCAAAATATCACAATTTCACAATTTCAAATTTTTACAATTTCAAAATTTCAAAATTTCAAAATTTCAAAATTTTAAAATTTCAAAATTTTAAAATTTCAAAATTTCAAAATTTTAAAATTTCAAAATTTCAAAATTTTAAAATTTCAAAATTTCAAAATTTCAAAATTTCAAAATATTAAAATTTCAAAATTTCGAAATTTCAAAATTTCAAAATTTCAAAATTTCAAAATTTCAAAATTTCATAATTTCAAAATTTCATAATTTCAAAATTTAAAAATTTTACAATTTCAAAATTTCAAAATTTCAAATTTTCAAACTTTCGAAATTTCAAAATTTTAAAATTTCAAAATTTCAAAATTTCAAAATTTCAAAATTTCAAAATTTCAAAATTTGAAAATTTCAAAATTTCAAAATTTCAAAATTTCAAAATTCAAAATTTCAAAATTTCAAAAATTCAAAATTTCAGAATTGAAAAATTTCAAAATTTCAAAATTTCAAAATTTCAAAATTTCAAAATTTCAAAATTTCAAAATTTCAAAATTTTAAAATTTCAAAATTTCAAAATTTCAAAATTTCAAAATATCAAAATTTCAAAATTTCAAAATTTTAAAATTTCAAAATTTCAAAATTTTAAAATTTCAAAATTTCAAAATATTAAAATTTCAAAATTTAGAAATTTCAAAATTTCAAAATTTCAAAATTTCAAAATTTTAAAATTTCAAAATTTCATAATTTCAAAATTTCATAATTTAAAAATTTAAAAATTTTACAATTTCAAAATTTCAAAATTTCAAATTTTCAAACTTTCGAAATTTCAAAATTTTAAAATTTCAAAATTTCAAAATTTCAAAATTTCAAAATTTCAAAATTTCAAAATTCAAAATTTCAAAATTTCAAAATTTTAAAAATTCAAAATTTCAGAATTGAAAAAATAAAAAATTTCAAAATTTCAAAATTTCAAAATTTCAAAATTTCAAAATTTCAAAATTTCAAAATTTCAAAATTTCAAAATTTCAAAATTTCACAATTTCAAAATTTCAAAATTTCAAAATTTAAGAATTTAAAAATTTAAAAATTTCAAAATTTCAAAATTTCAAAATTTTAAAATTTCAAAATTTCAAAATTTCAAAATTTCAAAATATCAAAATTTCAAAATTTCAAAATTTCACAATTTCAAAATTTCAAAATTATAAAACTTCATGATTTCAAAATTTTAAAATTTTAAAATTTTAAACTTTCAAATTTCAATATTTCATAACTTTAGAATCTTATAATTTCCGAATATCAAAAATGCAAAATTTCAAAATATCACAATTTCAAATTTTTACAATTTCAAAATTTCAAAATTTCAAAATTTCAAAATTTCAAAATTTCAAAATTTTTAAATTTCAAAATTTTAAAATTTCAAAATATTAAAATTTCAAAATTTCAAAATTTCAAAATTTCGAAATTTCAAATTTTCAAAATTTCAAAATTTCAAAATTTCAAAATTTTAAAATTTCATAATTTCAAAATTTCATAATTTAAAAATTTAAAAATTTTACAATTTCAAAATTTCAAAATTTCAATTTTTCAAACTTTCGAAATTTCAAAATTTTAAAATTTCAAAATTTCAAAATTTCAAAATTTCAAAATTTCAAAATTACAAAATTTCAAAATTTCAAAATTCAAAATTTCAAAATTTCAAAATTTTAAAAATTCAAAATTTCAGAAATGAAAAATTTCAAAATTTCAAAATTTCAAAATTTCAAAATTACAAAATTTCAAAATTTCACAATTTCAAAATGAAAATTTCAAAATTTCAAACTTTGAATATTTTAGAATTTCAAAATATTTCAAAATCTTAAGATCTCACTTGTAAGAATTTAAAAATTTAAGGACTACGAGATTTCAATATTTCAAGATTGCAAAATTTTAAAATCTTAAAATTTTTAAAATTCAAAATTCAAACTTCAAGATTTCAAAATTTCAAATTACAAAATTAAAAAATTTCAAAATTTTACAATCTCAAAAATTCAAAATTATAAAACTTCATGATTTCAAAATTTCATAATTTCAAAATTTTAAAATTTAAATATTTCAAAATTTCAAAATTTCATAATTTAAAAATTTTACAATTTCAAAATTTCAAAATTTTAAAGTTTTCAAACTTCAAAATTTCAAAATTTAAAAATTTCAAACTTTAAAAATTTCAAAAAATCAAAATTTTGAAATATTAAAATTTCAAAATTTCACAATTTCAAAATTTATAATTTTCAAAATTTCAAAAATTAAAAACTTCAAAATTTCAAAATTTCACAATTTTAAAATTTTAAAAATTCAAATTTTCAAAATTTGAAAATTTCAAACTTTGAATATTTTAGAATTTCAAAATATTTCAAAATCTTAAGATCTCACTTGTAAGACTTAAAAAATTTAAACACTACGAGATTTCAATATTTCAAGACTGCAAAATTTTAAAATCTCAAAGTTTTAAAAATTCAAAATTCAAACTTCAAGATTTCAAAATTTCAAATTACAAAATTTCAAAATTTCAAAATTTCGAAATTTCAAAATTTCAAAATTTCAAAATTTCAAAGTTTCAAAATTTCAAAATTTCAAAATTTCAAAATTTCAAAATTTCAAAATTTCAAAACTTAGAAATTTCAAAATTTCAAAATTTAAAAATTTTAAGATTTCAAAATTTCAAAATTTCAAAATTTAAAGATTGCAAAATTTCAAAATTTCAAATTATAAAAATTGTGAAATTTCAAAATTACAAAATTTAAAAATTTCAATATATGTGAGTATTTCAAAACTTTAAGACTACAAGATTTGCATATGTAAAAACTACAAAATTTCAGAATTTCAAAATCTTATAATTTCAAAATTTCAAGATCTCAAAATTTCAAAATTTCAAACTTTTTAAATTTCAAAATTTAAAAATCTCAATACTTTAATTTCAAAATTTTACAAATTTCCAAACTTCAAAATTTAAAAATTTTAACATTTCAACATGTCAATACTTTAAAATTTCAAAATTTCAAACTTTAAAAATTTCAAAAAATCAAAATTTCGAAATTTTAATATTTCAAAATTTGAAAATTTCAAAATTTCAAAATCTCACAATTTCAAAATTTCAAATTTTCAAATTTTCAAAATTTCAAAATTTCAAAATTTCAAAATTTCAAAATTTCAAAATTTCAAAATTTCAAAATTTCAAAATTTCAAAATTTCAAAATTTCAAAATTTCAAAATTTTAAAATTTCAAAATTTCATAATTTCAAAATTTCATAATTTAAAAATTTAAAAATTTTACAATTTCAAAATTTCAAAATTTCAAATTTTCAAACTTTCGAAATTTCAAAATTTCAAAATTTCAAAATTCAAAATTTCAAAATTTCAAAAATTTAAAATTTCAGAATTGAAAAATTTCAAAATTTCAAAATTTCAAAATTTCAAAATTTCAAAATTTCAAAATTTCAAAATTTCAAAATTACAAAATTTCACAATTTCAAATCTTCCAATTTTGAAAATTTCAAAATTTCAAACTTTGAATATTTTAGAATTTCAAAATATTTCAAAATCTTAAGATCTCACTTGTAAGAATTTAAAAATTTAAGGACTACGAGATTTCAATATTTCAAGATTGCAAAATTTTAAAATCTTAAAATTTTTAAAATTCAAAATTCAAACTTCAAGATTTCAAAATTTCAAATTACAAAATTTCAAAATTTCAAAATTTTACAATCTCAGAAATTCAAAATTATAAAACTTCATGATTTCAAAATTTCACAATTTCAAAATTTTAAAATTTAAATATTTCAAAATTTCAAAATTCCATAATTTAAAAATTTTACAATTTCAAAATTTCAAAATTTTAAAGTTTTCAAACTTCAAAATTTCAAAATTTAAAAATTTCAAACTTTAAAAATTTCAAAAAATCAAAACTTTAAAATATTAAAATTTCAAAATTTCACAATTTCAAAATTTATAATTTTCAAAATTTCAAAATTTAAAAACTTCAAAATTTCAAAATTTTAAAATTTCAAAATTTCACAATTTTAAAATTTTAAAAATTCAAATTTTCAAAATTTGAAAATTTCAAACTTTGAATATTTTAGAATTTCAAAATATTTCAAAATCTTAAGATCTCACTTGTAAGACTTAAAAAATTTAAACACTACGAGATTTCAATATTTCAAGACTGCAAAATTTTAAAATCTCAAAGTTTTAAAAATTCAAAATTCAAACTTCAAGATTTCAAAATTTCAAATCACAAAATTTCAAAATTTCAAAATTTCGAAATTTCAAAATTTCAAAATTTCAAAATTTCAAAGTTTTAAAATTTCAAAATTTCAAAATTTCAAAATTTCAAAATTTCAAAATTTCAAAATTTCAAAACTTAGAAATTTCAAAATTTCAAAATTTAAAAATTTTAAGATTTCAAAATTTCAAAATTTCAAAATTTCAAAATTTCAAAATTCAAAATTTCAAAATTTCAAAATTTTAAAAATTCAAAATTTCAGAATTGAAAAAATAAAAAATTTCAAAATTTCAAAATTTCAAAATTTCACAATTTCAAAATTTCAAAATTTCAAAATTTCAAAATTTAAAAATTTAAAAACTTCAAAATTTCAAAATTTCAAAATTTTAAAATTTCAAAATTTCAAAATTTCAAAATTTCAAAATATCAAAATTTCAAAATTTCAAAATTTCAAAATTTCAAAATTTCAAAATTTCACAATTTCAAAATTTCAAAATTTCAAAATTCAAAAATTTAAAAATTTCACTATGTAAGAATTTCCAAATTTTAACAAATAAATTTAACATTTAAAAATTTGAGGATTTAAAAATTTCAGAATTTCAAAATTTCAAAATTTCAAAGCTTCAAAATTTTGAAATTTCAAATTTCAAAATTTCATGTTTTCAAAATATTAACATTTCAAAATCTCAAAACTTCAAAATTTCAAAATTTATAAATTTCAAATTTTCAAAATTTCAAAATTTCAAAATTTCAAAATTTCAAAATTTCAAAAATTCAAAATTTCAAAATTTCACAATTTCAAAATTTCAATTTTTCAAAATTTAAAAATTCATAATTTCAAAATTTCCAAATTTTAAAATTTCAAAATTTTACAATCACAAAATTTCAAAAATTCAAAATTATAAAACTTCATGATTTAAAAATTTTAAAATTTTAAAATTTTAAACTTTCAAATTTCAATATTTCATAACTTTAGAATCTTATAATTTCCGAATATCAAAAATGCAAAATTTCAAAATATCACAATTTCAAATTTTTACAATTTCAAAATTTCAAAATTTCAAAATTTCAAAACTTCAAAATTTCAAAATTTCAAAATTTCAAAATTTCAAAATTTCAAAATTTCAAAATTTCAAAATTTTAAAATTTCAAAATTTCAAAATTTCAAAATATTAAAATTTCAAAATTTCAAAATTTCAAAATTTCAAAATTTCAAAATTTCAAAATTTCAAAATTTCAAAATTTCAAAATTTCAAAATTTCAAAATTTTAAAATTTCAAAATTTCATAATTTCAAAATTTCATAATTTAAAAATTTAAAAATTTTACAATTTCAAAATTTCAAAATTTCAAATTTTCAAACTTTCGAAATTTCAAAATTTTAAAATTTCAAAATTTCAAAATTTCAAAATTTCAAAATTTCAAAATTACAAAATTTCAAAATTTCAAAATTCAAAATTTCAAAATTTCAAAATTTTAAAAATTCAAAATTTCAGAATTGAAAAATTTCAAAATTTCAAAATTTCAAAATTTCAAAATTTCAAAATTACAAAATTTCAAAATTTCACAATTTCAAATCTTCCAATTTTGAAAATTTCAAAATTTCAAACTTTGAATATTTTAGAATTTCAAAATATTTCAAAATCTTAAGATCTCACTTGTAAGAATTTAAAAATTTAAGGACTACGAGATTTCAATATTTCAAGATTGCAAAATTTTAAAATCTTAAAATTTTTAAAATTCAAAATTCAAACTTCAAGATTTCAAAATTTCAAATTACAAAATTAAAAAATTTCAAAATTTTACAATCTCAAAAATTCAAAATTATACAACTTCATGATTTCAAAATTTCACAATTTCAAAATTTTAAAATTTAAATATTTCAAAATTTCAAATTTTCATAATTTAAAAATTTTACAATTTCAAAATTTCAAAATTTTAAAGTTTTCAAACTTCAAAATTTCAAAATTTCAAACTTTAAAAATTTCAAAAAATCAAAATTCTGAAATATTAAAATTTCAAAATTTCACAATTTCAAAATTTATAATTTTCAAAATTTCAAAAATTAAAAACTTCAAAATTTCAAAATTTTAAAATTTCAAAATTTCACAATTTTAAAATTTTAAAAATTCAAATTTTCAAAATTTGAAAATTTCAAACTTTGAATATTTTAGAATTTCAAAATATTTCAAAATCTTAAGATCTCACTTGTAAGACTTAAAAAATTTAAACACTACGAGATTTCAATATTTCAAGACTGCAAAATTTTAAAATCTCAAAGTTTTAAAAATTCAAAATTCAAACTTCAAGATTTCAAAATTTCAAATTACAAAATTTCAAAATTTCAAAATTTCGAAATTTCAAAATTTCAAAATTTCAAAATTTCAAAGTTTCAAAATTTCAAAATTTCAAAATTTCAAAATTTCAAAATTTCAAAATTTCAAAACTTAGAAATTTCAAAATTTCAAAATTTAAAAATTTTAAGATTTCAAAATTTCACAATTTCAAAATTTCAAAATCTCACAATTTCAAAATTTCAAATTTTCAAAATTTCAAAATTTCAAAAGTTCAAAAATTAAAAATTTCAAAATTACAAAATCTTAAAATTTCATAATTTCAAATTTTCAAATTTCAAATTATCAACATTTTGGAATTTCAAAGTTTCAAAATTTTAAAACTTCAAAATCTCAAAATTTTAAGATTTCAAAATTTTACAATTTCAAAATTTCAAAACTTCAAAATTTCAAAATTTCAAAATTTCAAAATTTTAAAATTTCAAAATTTCAAAATTTCAAAATTTCAAAATTTCAAAATTTCAAAATTTCAAAATTTCAAAATTTCAAAATTTCAAAATTTTAAAATTTCAAAATTTCAAAATTTCAAAATTTCAAAATTTCAAAATTTTAAAATTTCAAAATTTCATAATTTCAAAATTTCATAATTTAAAAATTTAAAAATTTTACAATTTCAAAATTTCAAAATTTCAAATTTTCAAACTTTCGAAATTTCAAAATTTCAAAATTTCAAAATTCAAAATTTCAAAATTTCAAAATTTCAAAACTTCAAAATTTCAGAATTGAAAAATTTCAAAATTTCAAAATTTCAAAATTTCAAAATTTCAAAATTTCAAAATTACAAAATTTCAAAATTTCACAATTTCAAATCTTTCAATTTTGAAAATTTCAAAATTTCAAACTTTGAATATTTTAGAATTTCAAAATATTTCAAAATCTTAAGATCTCACTTGTAAGAATTTAAAAATTTAAGGACTACGAGATTTCAATATTTCAAGATTGCAAAATTTTAAAATCTTAAAATTTTTAAAATTCAAAATTTAAACTTCAAGATTTCAAAATTTCAAATTACAAAATTTCAAAATTTCAAAATTTTACAATCTCAAAAATTCAAAATTATAAAACTTCATGATTTCAAAATTTCACAATTTCAAAATTTTAAAATTTAAATATTTCAAAATTTCAAAATTCCAAAATTTAAAAATTTTACAATTTCAAAATTTCAAAATTTTAAAGTTTTCAAACTTCAAAATTTCAAAATTTAAAAATTTCAAACTTTAAAAATTTCAAAAAATCAAAATTTTAAAATATTAAAATTTCAAAATTTCACAATTTCAAAATTTATAATTTTCAAAATTTCAAAATTTAAAAACTTCAAAATTTCAAAATTTTAAAATTTCAAAATTTCACAATTTTAAAATTTTAAAAATTCAAATTTTCAAAATTTGAAAATTTCAAACTTTGAATATTTTAGAATTTCAAAATATTTCAAAATCTTAAGATCTCACTTGTAAGACTTAAAAAATTTAAACACTACGAGATTTCAATATTTCAAGACTGCAAAATTTTAAAATCTCAAAGTTTTAAAAATTCAAAATTCAAACTTCAAGATTTCAAAATTTCAAATTACAAAATTTCAAAATTTCAAAATTTCGCAATTTCAAAATTTCAAAATATCAAAATTTCAAAGTTTCAAAATTTCAAAATTTCAAAATTTCAAAATTTCAAAATCTCAAAATTTCAAAACTTAGAAATTTCAAAATTTCAAAATTTAAAAATTTTAAGATTTCAAAATTTCAAAATTTCAAAATTTCAAAATCTCACAATTTCAAAATTTCAAATTTTCAAAATTTCAAAATTTCAAAAGTTCAAAAATTAAAAATTTCAAAATTACAAAATCTTAAAATTTCATAATTTCAAATTTTCAAATTTCAAATTATCAACATTTTGGAATTTCAAAGTTTCAAAATTTTAAAACTTCAAAATCTCAAAATTTTAAGATTTCAAAATTTTACAATTTCAAAATTTCAAAACTTCAAAATTTCAAAATTTCAAAATTTCAAAATTTTAAAATTTCAAAATTTCAAAATTTCAAAATTTCAAAATTTCAAAATTTCAAAATTTCAAAATTTCAAAATTTCAAAATTTCAAAATTTCAAAATTTCAAAATTTCAAAATTTCAAAATTTTAAAATTTCAAAATTTCATAATTTCAAAATTTCATAATTTAAAAATTTAAAAATTTTACAATTTCAAAATTTCAAAATTTCAAATTTTCAAACTTTCGAAATTTCAAAATTTCAAAATTTCAAAATTTCAAAATTCAAAATTTCAAAATTTCAAAAATTCAAAATTTCAGAATTGAAAAATTTCAAAATTTCAAAATTTCAAAATTTCAAAATTTCAAAATTTCAAAATTACAAAATTTCAAAATTTCACAATTTCAAATCTTTCAATTTTGAAAATTTCAAAATTTCAAACTTTGAATATTTTAGAATTTCAAAATATTTCAATATCTTAAGATCTCACTTGTAAGAATTTAAAAATTTAAGGACTACGAGATTTCAATATTTCAAGATTGCAAAATTTTAAAATCTTAAAATTTTTAAAATTCAAAATTTAAACTTCAAGATTTCAAAATTTCAAATTACAAAATTTCAAAATTTCAAAATTTTACAATCTCAAAAATTCAAAATTATAAAACTTCATGATTTCAAAATTTCAAAATTTTAAAATTTAAATATTTCAAAATTTCAAAATTCCAAAATTTAAAAATTTTACAATTTCAAAATTTCAAAATTTTAAAGTTTTCAAACTTCAAAATTTCAAAATTTAAAAATTTCAAACTTTAAAAATTTCAAAAAATCAAAATTTTAAAATATTAAAATTTCAAAATTTCACAATTTCAAAATTTATAATTTTCAAAATTTCAAAATTTAAAAACTTCAAAATTTCAAAATTTTAAAATTTCAAAATTTCACAATTTTAAAATTTTAAAAATTCAAATTTTCAAAATTTTAAAATTTCAAACTTTGAATATTTTAGAATTTCAAAATATTTCAAAATCTTAAGATCTCACTTGTAAGACTTAAAAAATTTAAACACAACGAGATTTCAATATTTCAAGACTGCAAAATTTTAAAATCTCAAAGTTTTAAAAATTCAAAATTCAAACTTCAAGATTTCAAAATTTCAAATTACAAAATTTCAAAATTTCAAAATTTCGAAATTTCAAAATTTCAAAATTTCAAAATTTCAAAACTTAGAAATTTCAAAATTTCAAAATTTAAAAATTTTAAGATTTCAAAATTTCAAAATTTCAAAATTTCAAAATTTCAAAATTTCAAAATTTCAAAATTTCAAAATTTCAAAATTTCAAAATTTCAAAATTTCAAAATTTCAAAAATTCAAAATTTCAAAATTTCAAAATTTCAAAATTTCAAAAATTCAAAATTTCAAAATTTTAAAATTTTAAAATTTCAAAATTTCACAATTTTAAAATTTTAAAAATTCAAATTTTCAAAATTTTAAAATTTCAAACTTTGAATATTTTAGAATCTCAAAATATTTCAAAATCTTAAGATCTCACTTGTAAGACTTAAAAAATTTAAACACTACGAGATTTCAATATTTCAAGACTGCAAAATTTTAAAATCTCAAAGTTTTAAAAATTCAAAATTCAAACTTCAAGATTTCCAAATTTCAAATTACAAAATTTCAAAATTTCAAAATTTCGAAATTTCGAAATTTCAAAATTTCAAAATTTCAAAGTTTCAAAATTTCAAAATTTCAAAATTTCAAAATTTCAAAATTTCAAAATTTCAAAATTTCAAAACTTAGAAATTTCAAAATTTCAAAATTTAAAAATTTTAAGATTTCAAAATTTCAAAATTTCAAAATTTCAAAATTTAAAGATTGCAAAATTTCAAAATTTCAAATTATAAAAATTTTGAAATTTCAAAATTACAAAATTTAAAAATTTTAAAATATATGTGATTATTTCAAAACTTTTAGACTACAAGATTTGCATATGTAAAAACTACAAAATTTCAGAATTTCAAAATCTTATAATTTCAAAATTTCAAGATCTCAAAATTTCAAAATTTCAAACTTTTTAAATTTCAAAATTTACAAATCTCAATACTTTAATTTCAAAATTTTACAAATTTCTAAACTTCAAAATTTAAAAATTTTAACATTTCAACATGTCAATACTTTAAAATTTCAAAATTTCAAACTTTAAAAATTTCAAAAAATCAAAATTTCGAAATTTTAATATTTCAAAATTTCAAAATTTCAAAATTTCACAATTTCAAAATTTCAAATTTTCAAAATTTCAAAATTTCAAAAGTTCAAAAATTAAAAATTTCAAAATTACAAAATCTTAAAATTTCATAATTTCAAATTTTCAAATTTCAAATTATCAACATTTTGGAATTTCAAAATTACAAAATTTTAAAACTTCAAAATCTCAAAATTTTAAGATTTCAAAATTTTACAATTTCAAAATTTCAAAACTTCAAAATTTCAAAATTTCAAAATTTCAAAATTTCAAAATTTCAAAATTTCAAAATTTCAAAAATTCAAAATTTCAAAATTTGAAAATTTCAAAATTTCAAAATTTCAAAATTTCAAAATTTCAAAATTTCAAAATTTCAAAATTTCAAAATTTCAAAATTTTAAAATTTCAAAATTTCAAAATTTCAAAATTTCAAAATTTCAAAATTTCAAAATTTCAAAATTTCAAAATTTCAAAATTTCAAAATTTCAAAATTTCAAAATTTCAAAATTTCAAAATTTCAAAATTTCAAAATTTCAAAATTTCAAAATTTTAAAATTTCAAAATTTCAAAATTTCAAAATTTCAAAATTTCAAAATTTCAAAATTTCAAAGTTTTAAAATTTCAAAATTTTAAAATTTCAAAATTTTAAAATTTCAAAATTTCAAAATTTCAAAGTTTTAAAATTTCAAAATTTCAAAATTTCAAAATTTCAAAATTTCAAAATTTCAAAATTTCAAAATATCAAAATTTCAAAATTTCAAAATTTCAAAATTTCAAAATTTCAAAATTTCAAATTTTCAAACTTTCGAAATTTCAAAATTTTAAAATTTCAAAATTTCAAAAAATTATAATTTCAAAATTTCAAAATTTCAAAATTTCAAAATTTCAAAATTTCAAAATTTCAAAATTTCAAAATTTCAAAATTTCAAATTTTCAAAATTTCAAAGTTTCAAAATTTCAAAATTTCAAAATTTCAAACTTTAAAAATTTCAAAAAATCAAAATTTTGAAATATTAAAATTTCAAAATTTCACAATTTCAAAATTTATAATTTTCAAAATTTTAAAATTTCAAAACTTCAAAATTTCAAAATTTTAAAATTTCAAAATTTCAAAATTTCACAATTTTAAAATTTTAAAAATTCAAATTTTCAAAATTTCAAACTTTGAATATTTTATAATTTCAAAATATTTCAAAATCTTAAGATCTCACTTGTAAGACTTTAAAAATTTAAACACTACGAGATTTCAATATTTCAAGATTGCAAAATTTTAAAATCTCAAAGTTTTAAAAATTCAAAATTCCATCTTCAAGATTTCAAAATTTCAAATTACAAAATTTCAAAATTTCAAAATTTCGAAATTTCAAAATTTCAAATTTTCAAAATTTCAAAGTTTCAAAATTCCAAAATTTCAAAATTTCAAAATTTCAAAATTTCAAAATTTCAAAATTTCAAAATTTCAAAATTTCAAAATTTCAAAATTTCAAAATTTCACAATTTTAAAATTTTAAAAATTCAGATTTTCAAAATTTCAAACTTTGAATATTTTAGAATTTCAAAATATTTCAAAATCTTAAGATCTCACTTGTAAGACTTTAAAAATTTTAACACTACGAGATTTCAATATTTCAAGATTGCAAAATTTTAAAATCTCAAAGTTTTAAAAATTCAAAATTCAAACTTCAAGATTTCAAAATTTCAAATTACAAAATTTCAAATTTCAAAATTTCGAAATTTCAAAATTTCAAATTTTCAAAATTTCAAAGTTTCAAAATTTCAAAATTTCAAAATTTCAAAATTTCAAAATTTCAAAATTTCAAAATTTCAAAATTTCAAAATTTCAAAATTTCAAAATTTCAAAATTTCAAATTTTCAAAATTTCAAAGTTTCAAAATTTCAAAATTTCAAAATTTCAAAATTTCAAAATTTCAAAATTTCAAAATTTCAAAATTTCAAAATTTCAAAATTTCAAAATTTCAAAATTATAAAATTTTAAAACTTCACAACTTCGAAACTTCAAAATTTCAAAATTTAAGAATTCCAAAATGTCTTAATTTCAAAACTTATAAATTTTAAAATTTTAAAATTTCTAAATTTCACAATTTCAAAATTTCAAATTTTCAAAATTTCAAAATTTCAAAATTTCAAAATTTCAAAATTTCAAAATTTCAAAATTTCAAAATTTCAAAATTTCAAAATTTCAAAATTTCAAAATTTCAAAATTTCAAAATTTCAAAATTTCAAAATTTCAAAAATTCAAAATTTTAAAATTTTAAAATTTCAAAATTTCACAATTTTAAAATTTTAAAAATTCAAATTTTCAAAATTTTAAAATTTCAAACTTTGAATATTTTAGAATCTCAAAATATTTCAAAATCTTAAGATCTCACTTGTAAGACTTAAAAAATTTAAACACTACGAGATTTCAATATTTCAAGACTGCAAAATTTTAAAATCTCAAAGTTTTAAAAATTCAAATTTCAAACTTCAAGATTTCCAAATTTCAAATTACAAAATTTCAAAATTTCAAAATTTCGAAATTTCGAAATTTCAAAATTTCAAAATTTCAAAATTTCAAAGTTTCAAAATTTAAAAATTTCAAAATTTCAAAATTTCAAAATTTCAAAATTTCAAAATTTCAAAATTTCAAAATTTCAAAATTTCAAAATTTCAAAATTTCAAAATTTCAAAATTTCAAAATTTCAAAATTTCAAAATTTCAAAATTTCAAAACTAAGAAATTTCAAAATTTCAAAATTTAAAAATTTTAAGATTTCAAAATTTCAAAATTTCAAAATTTCAAAATTTCAAAATTTAAAGATTGCAAAATTTCAAAATTTCAAATTATAAAAATTTTGAAATTTCAAAATTACAAAATTTAAAAATTTTAAAATATATGTGATTATTTCAAAACTTTTAGACTACAAGATGTAAAAACTACAAAATTTCAGAATTTCAAAATCTTATAATTTCAAAATTTCAAGACCTCAAAATTTCAAAATTTCAAACTTTTTAAATTTCAAAATTTAAAAATCTCAATACTTTAATTTCAAAATTTTGCAAATTTCCAAACTTCAAAATTTAAAAATTTTAACATTTCAACATGTCAATACTTTAAAATTTCAAAATTTCAAACTTTAAAAATTTCAAAAAATCAAAATTTTGAAATTTTAATATTTCAAAATTTCAAAATTTCAAAATTTCACAATTTCAAAATTTCAAATTTTCCAAATTTTAAAATTTCAAAAGTTAAAAAATTAAAAATTTCAAAATTACAAAATCTTAAAATTTCATAATTTCAAATTTTCAAATTTCAAATTATCAACATTTTGGAATTTCAAAATTACAAAATTTTAAAACTTCAAAATCTCAAAATTTTAAGATTTCAAAATTTTACAATTTGAAAATTTCAAAACTTCAAAATTTCAAAATTTCAAAATTTCAAAATTTCAAAATTTCAAAATTTCAAAATTTCAAAATTTCAAAATTTCAAAATTTCAAAATTTCAAAAATTCAAAATTTCAAAATTTGAAAATTTCAAAATTTCAAAATTTCAAAATTTCAAAATTTTAAAATTTCAAAATTTCAAAATTTCAAAATTTTAAAATTTCAAAATTTCAAAATTTCAAAATTTAAAAATTTCAAAATTTCAAAATTTCAAAATTTCAAAATTTCAAAATTTCAAAATTTCAAAATTTCAAAATTTCAAAATTTCAAAATTTCAAAATTTCAAAATTTCAAAATTTTAAAATTTCAAAATTTCAAAATTTCAAAGTTTTAAAATTTCAAAATTTTAAAATTTCAAAATTTTAAAATTTCAAAATTTCAAAATTTCAAAGTTTTAAAATTTCAAAATTTCAAAATTTCAAAATTTCAAAATTTCAAAATTCAAAATTTCAAAATTTCAAAATTTCAAAATTCCAAAATTTCAAAATTTCAAAATTTCAAAATTTCAAAATATCAAAATTTCAAAATTTCAAAATTTCAAAATTTCAAAATTTCAAAATTTCAAATTTTCAAACTTTCGAAATTTCAAAATTTTAAAATTTCAAAATTTCAAAATTTCAAAATTTCAAAATTTCAAAAAATTATAATTTCAAAATTTCAAAATTTCAAAATTTCAAAATTTCAAATTTCAAAATTTCAAAATTTCAAAATTTCAAATTTTCAAAATTTCAAAGTTTCAAAATTTCAAAATTTCAAAATTTCAAACTTTAAAAATTTCAAAAAATCAAAATTTTGAAATATTAAAATTTCAAAATTTCACAATTTCAAAATTTATAATTTTCAAAATTTTAAAATTTCAAAACTTCAAAATTTCAAAATTTTAAAATTTCAAAATTTCAAAATTTCACAATTTTAAAATTTTAAAAATTCAAATTTTCAAAATTTCAAACTTTGAATATTTTATAATTTCAAAATATTTCAAAATCTTAAGATCTCACTTGTAAGACTTTAAAAATTTAAACACTACGAGATTTCAATATTTCAAGATTGCAAAATTTTAAAATTTCAAAGTTTTAAAAATTCAAAATTGCATCTTCAAGATTTCAAAATTTCAAATTACAAAATTTCAAATTTTCAAAATTTCAAAGTTTTAAAATTTTAAAATTTCAAAATTTCAAAATTTCAAAATTTCAAAATTTCAAAATTTCAAAATTTCAAAATTTCAAAATTTCAAAATTTCACAATTTTAAAATTTTAAAAATTCAGATTTCAAACTTTGAATATTTTAGAATTTCAAAATATTTCAAAATCTTAAGATCTCACTTGTAAGACTATAAAAATTTAAACACTACGAGATTTCAATATTTCAAGATTGCAAAATTTTAAAATCTCAAAGTTTTAAAAATTCAAAATTCAAACTTCAAGATTTCAAAATTTCAAATTACAAAATTTCAAAATTTCAAAATTTCGAAATTTCAAAATTTCAAATTTACAAAATTTCAAAGTTTCAAAATTTCAAAATTTCAAAATTTCAAAATTTCAAAATTTCAAAATTTCAAAATTTCAAAATTTCAAAATTTCAAAATTTCAAAATTTCAAAATTTCAAAATTTCAAATTTTCAAAATTTCAAAGTTTCAAAATTTCAAAATTTCAAAATTTCAAAATTTCAAAATTTCAAAATTTCAAAATTTCAAAATTTCAAAATTTCAAAATTTCAAAATTTCAAAATTTCAAAATTTGAAAATTTCAAAATTTCAAAATTTCAAAATTTCAAAATTTCAAAATTATAAAATTTCAAAACTTCACAACTTCGAAACTTCAAAATTTCAAAATTTAAGAATTCCAAAATGTCTTAATTTCAAAACTTATAAATTTTAAAATTTTAAAATTTCTAAATTTCACAATTTCAAAATTTCAAATTTTCAAAATTTCAAAATTTCAAAATTTCAAAATTTTAAAATTTCAAAATTTTAAAATTTCAAAATTTCAAAATTTCAAAATTTCAAAATTTAAAATTTCAAATTTTCAAAATTGCAAAATTTTAAAACTTCAAAAATTCAAAATTTCAAAATTTTTAAATTCCAAAATTACATAATTTCAAAATTTAAAAATTTTAAAATTTCAGAACTTTAAAATTTAAAGATTGCAAAATTTCAAAATTTCAAATTATAAAAATTTTGAAATTTCAAAATTACAAAATTTAAAAATTTCAATATATGTGAGTATTTCAAAACTTTAAGACTACAAGATTTGCATATGTAAAAACTACAAAATTTCAGAATTTCAAAATCTTATAATTTCAAAATTTCAAGATATCAAAATTTCAAAATTTCAAACTTTTTAAATTTCAAAATTTAAAAATCTCAATACTTTAATTTCAAAATTTTACAAATTTCCAAACTTCAAAACTTAGAAATTTTAACATTTCAACATGTCAATACTTTAAAATTTCAAAATTTCAAACTTTAAAAATTTCAAAAAGTCAAAATTTCGAAATTTTGATATTTAAAATTTCAAAATTTCAAAATCTCACAATTTTAAAATTTCAAATTTTCAAAATTTCAAAATTTCAAAAGTTCAAAATTTCAAAATTTCAAAATTTCAAAGTTTTAAAATTTCAAAATTTTAAAATTTCAAAATTTTAAAATTTCAAAATTTCAAAATTTCAAAGTTTTAAAATTTCAAAATTTCAAAATTTCAAAATTTCAAAATTCCAAAATTTCAAAATTTCAAAATATCAAAATTTCAAAATTTCAAAATTTCAAAATTTATAATTTTCAAAATTTCAAAATTTCAAAATTTCAAAATTTCAAAATTTCAAATTTTCAAAATTTCAAAGTTTCAAAATTTCAAAATTTCAAAATTTCAAACTTTAAAAATTTCAAAAAATCAAAATTTTGAAATATTAAAATTTCAAAATTTCACAATTTCAAAATTTATAATTTTCAAAATTTTAAAATTTCAAAACTTCAAAATTTCAAAATTTTAAAATTTCAAAATTTCAAAATTTCACAATTTTAAAATTTTAAAAATTCAAATTTTCAAAATTTCAAACTTTGAATATTTTATAATTTCAAAATATTTCAAAATCTTAAGATCTCACTTGTAAGACTTTAAAAATTTAAACACTACGAGATTTCAATATTTCAAGATTGCAAAATTTTAAAATCTCAAAGTTTTAAAAATTCAAAATTCCATCTTCAAGATTTCAAAATTTCAAATTACAAAATTTCAAAATTTCAAAATTTCGAAATTTCAAAATTTCAAATTTTCAAAATTTCAAAGTTTCAAAATTCCAAAATTTCAAAATTTCAAAATTTCAAAATTTCAAAATTTCAAAATTTCAAAATTTCACAATTTTAAAATTTTAAAAATTCAGATTTTCAAAATTTCAAACTTTGAATATTTTAGAATTTCAAAATATTTCAAAATCTTAAGATCTCACTTGTAAGACTTTAAAAATTTTAACACTACGAGATTTCAATATTTCAAGATTGCAAAATTTTAAAATCTCAAAGTTTTAAAAATTCAAAATTCAAACTTCAAGATTTCAAAATTTCAAATTACAAAATTTCAAAATTTCAAAATTTCGAAATTTCAAAATTTCAAATTTTCAAAATTTCAAAGTTTCAAAATTTCAAAATTTCAAAATTTCAAAATTTCAAAATTTCAAAATTTCAAAATTTCAAAATTTCAAATTTTCAAAATTTCAAAGTTTCAAAATTTCAAAATTTCAAAATTTCAAAATTTCAAAATTTCAAAATTTCAAAATTTCAAAATTTCAAAATTTCAAAATTTCAAAATTTCAAAATTTCAAAATTTCAAAATTATAAAATTTCAAAACTTCACAACTTCGAAACTTCAAAATTTCAAAATTTAAGAATTCCAAAATGTCTTAATTTCAAAACTTATAAATTTTAAAATTTTAAAATTTCTAAATTTCACAATTTCAAAATTTCAAATTTTCAAAATTTCAAAATTTCAAAATTTCAAAATTTCAAAATTTCAAAATTTCAAAATTTCAAAATTTCAAAATTTCAAAATTTCAAAATTTCAAAATTTCAAAATTTCAAAATTTCAAAATTTCAAAATTTCAAAATTTCAAAATTTCAAAATTTCAAAATTTCAAAATTTCAAAATTTCAAAAATTCAAAATTTTAAAATTTTAAAATTTCAAAATTTCACAATTTTAAAATTTTAAAAATTCAAATTTTCAAAATTTTAAAATTTCAAACTTTGAATATTTTAGAATCTCAAAATATTTCAAAATCTTAAGATCTCACTTGTAAGACTTAAAAAATTTAAACACTACGAGATTTCAATATTTCAAGACTGCAAAATTTTAAAATCTCAAAGTTTTAAAAATTCAAAATTCAAACTTCAAGATTTCCAAATTTCAAATTACAAAATTTCAAAATTTCAAAATTTCGAAATTTCGAAATTTCAAAATTTCAAAATTTCAAAATTTCAAAGTTTCAAAATTTCAAAATTTCAAAATTTCAAAATTTCAAAATTTCAAAATTTCAAAATTTCAAAATTTCAAAATTTCAAAATTTCAAAATTTCAAAATTTCAAAATTTCAAAATTTCAAAATTTCAAAATTTAAAGATTGCAAAATTTCAAAATTTCAAATTATAAAAATTTTGAAATTTCAAAATTACAAAATTTAAAAATTTTAAAATATATGTGATTATTTCAAAACTTTTAGACTACAAGATTTGCATATGTAAAAACTACAAAATTTCAGAATTTCAAAATCTTATAATTTCAAAATTTCAAGATCTCAAAATTTCAAAATTTCAAACTTTTTAAATTTCAAAATTTAAAAATCTCAATACTTTAATTTCAAAATTTTGCAAATTTCCAAACTTCAAAATTTAAAAATTTTAACATTTCAACATGTCAATACTTTAAAATTTCAAAATTTCAAACTTTAAAAATTTCAAAAAATCAAAATTTTGAAATTTTAATATTTCAAAATTTCAAAATTTCAAAATTTCACAATTTCAAAATTTCAAATTTTCCAAATTTTAAAATTTCAAAAGTTAAAAAATTAAAAATTTCAAAATTACAAAATCTTAAAATTTCATAATTTCAAATTTTCAAATTTCAAATTATCAACATTTTGGAATTTCAAAATTACAAAATTTTAAAACTTCAAAATCTCAAAATTTTAAGATTTCAAAATTTTACAATTTGAAAATTTCAAAACTTCAAAATTTCAAAATTTCAAAATTTCAAAATTTCAAAATTTCAAAATTTCAAAATTTCAAAATTTCAAAATTTCAAAATTTCAAAATTTCAAAATTTCAAAAATTCAAAATTTCAAAATTTGAAAATTTCAAAATTTCAAAATTTCAAAATTTCAAAATTTCAAAATTTCAAAATTTCAAAATTTTAAAATTTCAAAATTTCAAAATTTCAAAATTTCAAAATTTAAAAATTTCAAAATTTCAAAATTTCAAAATTTCAAAATTTCAAAATTTCAAAATTTCAAAATTTCAAAATTTCAAAATTTCAAAATTTCAAAATTTCAAAATTTCAAAATTTCAAAATTTTAAAATTTCAAAATTTCAAAATTTCAAAGTTTTAAAATTTCAAAATTTTAAAATTTCAAAATTTTAAAATTTCAAAATTTCAAAATTTCAAAGTTTTAAAATTTCAAAATTTCAAAATTTCAAAATTTCAAAATTTCAAAATTTCAAAATTTCAAAATTTCAAAATTTCAAAATTTCAAAATTTCAAAATTTCAAAATTTCAAAATATCAAAATTTCAAAATTTCAAAATTTCAAAATTTCAAAATTTCAAAATTTCAAAATTTCAAAATTTCAAAATTTCAAAATTTCAAATTTTCAAACTTTCGAAATTTCAAAATTTTAAAATTTCAAAATTTCAAAATTTCAAAATTTCAAAATTTCAAAAAATTATAATTTCAAAATTTCAAAATTTCAAAATTTCAAAATTTCAAAATTTCAAAATTTCAAAATTTCAAATTTTCAAAATTTCAAAGTTTCAAAATTTCAAAATTTCAAAATTTCAAACTTTAAAAATTTCAAAAAATCAAAATTTTGAAATATTAAAATTTCAAAATTTCACAATTTCAAAATTTATAATTTTCAAAATTTTAAAATTTCAAAACTTCAAAATTTCAAAATTTTAAAATTTCAAAATTTCAAAATTTCACAATTTTAAAATTTTAAAAATTCAAATTTTCAAAATTTCAAACTTTGAATATTTTATAATTTCAAAATATTTCAAAATCTTAATATCTCACTTGTAAGACTTTAAAAATTTAAACACTACGAGATTTCAATATTTCAAGATTGCAAAATTTTAAAATTTCAAAGTTTTAAAAATTCAAAATTGCATCTTCAAGATTTCAAAATTTCAAATTACAAAATTTCAAATTTTCAAAATTTCAAAGTTTCAAAATTTTAAAATTTCAAAATTTCAAAATTTCAAAATTTCAAAATTTCAAAATTTCAAAATTTCAAAATTTCAAAATTTCAAAATTTCACAATTTTAAAATTTTAAAAATTCAGATTTTCAAAATTTCAAACTTTGAATATTTTAGAATTTCAAAATATTTCAAAATCTTAAGATCTCACTTGTAAGACTATTAAAATTTAAACACTACGAGATTTCAATATTTCAAGATTGCAAAATTTTAAAATCTCAAAGTTTTAAAAATTCAAAATTCAAACTTCAAGATTTCAAAATTTCAAATTACAAAATTTCAAAATTTCAAAATTTCGAAATTTCAAAATTTCAAATTTACAAAATTTCAAAGTTTCAAAATTTCAAAATTTCAAAATTTCAAAATTTCAAAATTTCAAAATTTCAAAATTTCAAAATTTCAAAATTTCAAAATTTCAAAATTTCAAAATTTCAAATTTTCAAAATTTCAAAGTTTCAAAATTTCAAAATTTCAAAATTTCAAAATTTCAAAATTTCAAAATTTCAAAATTTCAAAATTTCAAAATTTCAAAATTTCAAAATTTGAAAATTTCAAAATTTCAAAATTTCAAAATTTCAAAATTTCAAAATTATAAAATTTCAAAACTTCACAACTTCGAAACTTCAAAATTTCAAAATTTAAGAATTCCAAAATGTCTTAATTTCAAAACTTATAAATTTTAAAATTTTAAAATTTCTAAATTTCACAATTTCAAAATTTCAAATTTTCAAAATTTCAAAATTTCAAAATTTCAAAATTTTAAAATTTCAAAATTTTAAAATTTCAAAATTTCAAAATTTCAAAATTTCAAAATTTCAAAATTTAAAATTTCAAATTTTCAAAATTGCAAAATTTTAAAACTTCAAAAATTCAAAATTTCAAAATTTTTAAATTCCAAAATTACATAATTTCAAAATTTAAAAATTTTAAAATTTCAGAACTTTAAAATTTAAAGATTGCAAAATTTCAAAATTTCAAATTATAAAAATTTTGAAATTTCAAAATTACAAAATTTAAAAATTTCAATATATGTGAGTATTTCAAAACTTTAAGACTACAAGATTTGCATATGTAAAAACTACAAAATTTCAGAATTTCAAAATCTTATAATTTCAAAATTTCAAGATATCAAAATTTCAAAATTTCAAACTTTAAAAATTTCAAAAAGTCAAAATTTCGAAATTTTGATATTTAAAATTTCAAAATTTCAAAATCTCACAATTTTAAAATTTCAAATTTTCAAAATTTCAAAATTTCAAAAGTTCAAAAATTAAAAATTTCAAAATTACAAAATTTTAAAATTTCATAATTTCAAATTTTCAAATTTCAAATTATCAACATTTTGGAATTTCAAAATTTCAAAATTACAAAATTTTAAAACTTCAAAATCTCAAAATTTTAAGATTTCAAAATTTTACAATTTCAAAATTTCAAAACTCCAAAATTTCAAAATTTCAAAATTTCAAAATTTCAAAATTTCAAAATTTCAAAATTGCAAAATTTCAAAATTTCAAAATTTCAAAATTTCAAAATTTCAAAATTTCAAAATTTCAAAATTTCAAAATTTCAAAATATCAAAATTTCAAAATTTCAAAATTTCAAAATTTCAAAATTTCAAAATTTCAAAATTTCAAAATTTCAAAATTTAAAAATTTAAAAATTTAAAAATTTATAAATTTCAAAATTTTAAAATTTCAAAATTTCAAAATTTCAAAATTTCAAAATATTAAAATTTCAAAATTTCAAAATTTCGAAATTTCAAAATTTCAAAATTTCAAAATTTCAAAATTTTAAAATTTCAAAATTTCATAATTTAAAAATTTTACTACAAAAAAAATTTCAAAATTTCGAAATTTCAAAATTTCAAAATTTCAAAATTTCAAAATTTTAAAATTTCAAAATTTCATAATTTCAAAATTTCATAATTTAAAAATTTAAAGATTTTACAATTTCAAAATTTCAAATTTTCAAATTTTTAAACTTTCGAAATTTCAAAATTTTAAAATTTCAAAATTTCAAAATTTCAAAATTTCAAAATTTCAAAATTTCAAAATTTTAGAATTTTAAAATTTCAAAATTTCAAAATTTCAAAATTTCAAAATTTCAAAATTTCAAAATTTCAAAATTTCAAAATTTCAAAATTTCAAAATTTCAAAATTCAAAATTTCAAAATTTCAAAAATTCAAAATTTCTAAATTGAAAAATTGAAAAATTTCAAAATTTCAAAATTTTAAAATTTCAAAATTACAAAATTTCAAAATTTCACAATTTCAAATCTTCCAATTTTGAAAATTTTAAACTTTGAATATTTTAGAATTTCAAAATATTTCAAAATCTTAAGATCTCACTTGTAAGAATTTAAAAATTTAAAGACTACGAGATTTCAATATTTCAAGATTGCAAAATTTTAAAATCTTAAAATTTTTAAAATTCAAAATTCAAACTTCAAGATTTCAAAATTTCAAATTACAAAATTTCAAAATTTCAAAATTTTACAATCTCAAAAATTCAAAATTATAAAACTTCATGATTTCAAAATTTCACAATTTTAAAATTTTAAAATTTAAATATTTCAAAATTTCAAGATTTCAAAAGTTCAATATTAAAATTAAAAATTTCAAAATTTCGAAATTTCATAATTAAAAAATTTTACAATTTCAAAATTTCAAACTTTAAAAATTTCAAAAAAATCAAAATTTTGAAATATTAAAATTTCAAAATTTCACAATTTCAAAATTTATTATTTTCAAAATTTCAAAATTTCAAAATTTCAAAATTTCACAATTTTAAAATTTTAAAAATTCAAATTTTCAAAATTTCAAAATTTTAAACTTTGAATATTTTAGAATTTCAAAATATTTCAAAATCTTAAGATCTCACTTGTAAGACTTTAAAAATTTAAACACTACGAGATTTCAATATTTCAAGATTGCAAAATTTTAAAATCTCAAAGTTTTAAAAATTCAAAATTCAAACTTCAAGATTTCAAAATTTCAAATTACAAAATTTCAAGATTTCAAAATTTCGAAATTTCAAAATTTCAAAATTTCAAAGTTTTAAAATTTTAAAATTTCAAAATTTCAAAATTTCAAAATTTCAAAATTTCAAAATTTCAAAATTTCAAAATTTCAAAATTTCAAAATTTCAAAATTTCAAAAATTCAAAATTTCAAAATTTTAAAATTTCAAAATTTCAAAATTTCAAAATTTCAAAATTTCAAAATTTCAAAATTTCAAAATTTCAAAATTTCAAAATTTCAAAATTTCAAAATTATAAAATTTCAAAATTTTACAACTTCGAAACTTCAAAATTTCAAAATTTAAGAATTCCAAAATGTCTTAATTTCAAAACTTATAAATTTTAAAATTTTAAAATTTCACAATTTCAAAATTTCAAATTTTCAAAATTTCAAAATTTGAAAACTTCAAAAATTCAAAATTTCCAATTTTCAAAATTTAAAAATTTCAAAACTTCAAAATTTTTAAATTCCAAAATTACATAATTTCAAAATTTAAAAATTTTAAAATTTCAGAACTTTAATATTTAAAGATTGCAAAATTTCAAAATTTCAAATTATAAAAATTTTGAAATTTCAAAATTACAAAATGTAAAAATTTCAATATATGTGAGTATTTCAAAACTTTAAGACTACAAGATTTGCATATGTAAAAACTACAAAATTTCAGAATTTCAAAATCTAATAATTTCAAAATTTCAAGATCTCAAAATTTCAAACTTTTTAAATTTCAAAATTTAAAAATCTCAATACTTTAATTCCAAAATTTTACAAATTTCCAAACTTCAAAATTTAAAAATTTTAACATTTCAACATGTCAATACTTTAAAATTTCAAAATTTCAAACTTTAACAATTTCAAAAAATCAAAATTTCGAAATTTTAATATTTCAATATTTCAAAATTTCAAAACCTCACAATTTCAAAATTTCAAATTTTCAAAATTTCAAAAGTTCAAAAATTAAAACTTTCATAATTACAAAATTTTAAAATTTCATAATTTCAAATTTTCAAATTTCAAATTATCAACATTTTGGAATTTCAAAATTTCAAAATTACAAAATTTTAAAACTTCAAGATCTCAAAATTTTACAATTTCAAAATTTCAAAACTTAAAAATTTCAAAATTTCAAAATTTCAAAATTTCAAAATTTCAAATTTCAAAATTTCAAAATTTCAAAATTTCAAAATTTCAAAATTTCAAAATTTCAAAATTTCAAAATTTCAAAATTTCAAAATTTCAAAATTTCAAAATTTCAAAATTTCAAAATTTCAAAATTTCAAAATTTCAAAAATTCAAAATTTTAAAATTTCAAAATTTCTAAATTTCAAAATTTCAAAATTTCAAAATTTCAAAATTTCAAAATTTCAAAATTTCAAAATTTCAAAATTTCAAAATTTCACAATTTCAAAATTTCAAAATTTCAAAATTTCAAAATTTCAAAATTTTAAAATTTCAAAATTTCAAAATTTTAAAATTTCAAAATTTCAAAATTTCAAAATATGAAAATTTCAAAATTTTAAAATTTTACAATTTCAAAATTTCAAATTTTCAAATTTTTAAACTTTCGAAATTTCAAAATTTTAAAATTTCAAAATTTCAAAATTTCAAAATTTCAATATTCCAAATTTCAAAATTCAAAATTTCAAAATTTCAAAAATTCAAAATTGAAAAATTTCAAAATTTCAAAATTTCAAAATTTCAAAATTTCAAAATTTCAAAATTTCAAAATTTCAAAATTTCAAAATTTCAAAATTTCAAAATTTCAAAATTTTAAAATTTCAAAATTTCAAAATTTCAAAATTTCAAAACTTAGAAATTTCAAAATTTCAAAATTTTAAAATTTTAAAATTTTAAAATTTCAAAATTTCAAAATTTCAAAATTTCAGAATTTCAAAATTTCAAAATTTCAAAATTTCAAAATTTCAAAATTTCAAAATTTCAAAATTTCAAAATTTCAAAATTCAAAATTTCAAAATTTCAAAAATTCAAAATTGAAAAATTGAAAAATTTCAAAATTTCAAAATTTCAAAATTTCAAAATTTCAAAATTTCAAAATTTCAAAATTTCAAAATTTCAAAATTTCAAAATTTCAAAATTTCAAAATTTCAAAATTTCAAAATTTCAAAATTTCAAAATTTCAAAATTTTAAAATTTCAAAATTTCAAAATTTCAAAATTTCAAAACTTAGAAATTTCAAAATTTCAAAATTTTAAAATTTTAAAATTTTAAAATTTCAAAATTTCAAAATTTCAAAATTTCAGAATTTCAAAATTTCAAAATTTCAAAATTTCAAAATTTCAAAATTTCAAAATTTCAAAATTTCAAAATTTCAAAATTTCAAAATTTCAAAATTTTAAAATTATAAAATTTCAAAACTTCACAACTTCGAAACTTCAAAATTTCAAAATTTAAGAATTCCAAAATGACTTAATTTCAAAACTTATAAATTTTAAAATTTCTAAATTTCACAATTTCAAAATTTCAAATTTTCAAAATTTCAAAATTTCAAAACTTCAAAAATTCAAAATTTCAAAATTTCACAATTTCAAAATTTCAAATTTTCAAAATTTCAAAATTTCAAAACTTCAAAAATTCAAAATTTTTAAATTCCAAAATTACATAATTTCAAAATTTAAAAATTTTAAAATTTCAGAACTTTAAAATTTAAAGATTGCAAAATTTCAAAATTTCAAATTATAAAAATTTTGAAATTTCAAAATTACAAAATTTAAAAATTTCAATATATGTGAGTATTTCAAAACTTTAAGACTACAAGATTTGCATATGTAAAAACTACAAAATTTCAGAATTTCAAAATCTTATAATTTCAAAATTTCAAGATGTCAAAATTTCAAAATTTCAAACTTTCTAAATTTCAAAATTTAAAAATCTCAATACTTTAATTTCAAAATTTTACAAATTTCCAAACTTCAAAATTTAAAAATTTTAACATTTCAACATGTCAATACTTTAAAATTTCAAAATTTCAAACTTTAAAAATTTCAAAAAATCAAAATTTCGAAACTTTAATATTTCAAAATTTCAAAATTTCAAAATCTCACAATTTCAAAATTTCAAATTTTCAAAATTTCAAAATTTCAAAAGTTCAAAATTTAAAAATTTCAAAATTTCAAAATTTTAAAATTATAAAATTTCAAAACTTCACAACTTCGAAACTTCAAAATTTCAAAATTTAAGAATTCCAAAACGACTTAATTTCAAAACTTATAAATTTTAAAATTTTAAAATTTCTAAATTTCACAATTTCAAAATTTCAAATTTTCAAAATTTCAAAATTTCAAAACTTCAAAAATTCAAAATTTCAAAATTTCACAATTTCAAAATTTCAAATTTTCAAATTTCAAATTATCAACATTTTGGAATTTCAAAATCTCAAAATTATAAAATTTTAAAACTTCAAAATCTCAAAATTTTTAGATTTCAAAATTTTACAATTTCAAAATTTCAAAACTTCAAAATTTCAAAATTTCAAAATTTCAAAATTTCAAAATTTCAAAATTTCAAAATTTCAAAATTTCAAAATTTCAAAATTTCAAAATTTCAAAATTTTAAAATTATAAAATTTCAAAACTTCACAACTTCGAAACTTCAAAATTTCAAAATTTAAGAATTCCAAAACGACTTAATTTCAAAACTTATAAATTTTAAAATTTTAAAATTTCTAAATTTCACAATTTCAAAATTTCAAATTTTCAAAATTTCAAAATTTCAAAACTTCAAAAATTCAAAATTTCAAAATTTCACAATTTCAAAATTTCAAATTTTCAAAATTTCAAAATTTCAAAACTTCAAAAATTCAAAATTTTTAAATTCCAAAATTACATAATTTCAAAATTTAAAAATTTTAAAATTTCAGAACTTTAAAATTTAAAGATTGCAAAATTTCAAAATTTCAAATTATAAAAATTTTGAAATTTCAAAATTACAAAATTTAAAAATTTCAATATATGTGAGTATTTCAAAACTTTAAGACTACAAGATTTGCATATGTAAAAACTACAAAATTTCAGAATTTCAAAATCTTATAATTTCAAAATTTCAAGATGTCAAAATTTCAAAATTTCAAACTTTCTAAATTTCAAAATTTAAAAATCTCAATACTTTAATTTCAAAATTTTACAAATTTCCAAACTTCAAAATTTAAAAATTTTAACATTTCAACATGTCAATACTTTAAAATTTCAAAATTTCAAACTTTAAAAATTTCAAAAAATCAAAATTTCGAAATTTTAATATTTCAAAATTTCAAAATTTCAAAATCTCACAATTTCAAAATTTCAAATTTTCAAAATTTCAAAATTTCAAAAGTTCAAAATTTAAAAATTTCAAAATTACAAAATTTTAAAATTTCATAATTTCAAATTTTCAAATTTCAAATTATCAACATTTTGGAATTTCAAAATCTCAAAATTATAAAATTTTAAAACTTCAAAATCTCAAAATTTTTAGATTTCAAAATTTTACAATTTCAAAATTTCAAAACTTCAAAATTTCAAAATTTCAAAATTTCAAAATTTCAAAATTTCAAAATTTCAAAATTTCAAAATTTCAAAATTTCAAAATTTCAAAATTTCAAAATTTCAAAATTTCAAAATTTCAAAATTTCAAAATCTCAAAATTTCAAAATTTCAAAATTTCAAAATTTCAAAATTTCAAAATTTCAAAATTTCAAAATTTCAAAATTTCAAAAATTCAAAATTTCAAAATTTCAAAATTTCAAAATTTCAATATTTTAAAATTTCAAAATATCAAAATTTCAAAATTTCAAAATTTTAAAATTTCAAAATATCAAAATTTCAAAATTTATTATTTTCAAAATTTCAAAATTTCAAAACTTCAAAATTTCAAAATTTTAAGATTTCAAAATTTTAAAATTTCAAAATTTCAAAATTTTAAAGTTTTCAAACTTAAAAATTTCGAAATTTCAAAATTTCAAACTTTAAAAATTTCAAAAAATCAAAATTTTGAAATATTAAAATTTCAAAATTTCACAATTTCAAAATTTATAATTTTCAAAATTTCAAAATTTCAAAACTTCAAAATTTCAAAATTTTAAAATTTCAAAATTTCACAATTTTAAAATTTTAAAAATTCAAATTTTCAAAATTTCAAAATTTCAAACATTGAATATTTTAGAATTTCAAAATATTTCAAAATCTTAAGATCTCACTTGTAAGACTTTAAAAATTTAAACACTACGAGATTTCAATATTTCAAGATTGCATAATTTTAAAATCTCAAAGTTTTAAAAATTCAAAATTCAAACTTCAAGATTTAAAAATTTCAAATTACAAAATCGCAAAATTTCAAAATTTCGAAATTTCAAAATTTCAAAATTTCAAAATTTCGAAATTTCAAAGTTTCAAAATTTCAAAATTTCAAAATTTCAAAATTTCAGAATTTCAAAATTTCAAAATTTCAAAATTTCAAAATTTCAAAACTTAGAAATTTCAAAAATTCAAAATTTAAAAATTTCAAAATTTTAATATTTCAAAATTTCAAAATTTCAAAATTTCAAAATTTTAAAATTTCAAAATTTCAAAATTTCAAAATTATAAAATTTCAAAACTTCAAAATTTCAAAATTTCAAAATTTCAAAATTTCAAAATTTCAAAATTTCAAAATTTCAAAATTTCAAAATTTCAAAATTTCAAAATTTCACAATTTCAAAATTTCAAAATTTCAAAATTTCAAAATTTCAAAATTTCAAAATTTTAAAATTTCAAAATTTCAAAATATTAAAATTTCAAAATTTCAAAATTTCAAAACTTAGAAATTTCAAAATTTCAAAATTTTAAAATTTTAAAATTTTAAAATTTTAAAATTTCAAAATTTCAAAATTTCAAAATTTCAGAATTTCAAAATTTCAAAATTTCAAAATTTCAAAATTTCAAAATTTCAAAATTTCAAAATTTCAAAATTTCAAAATTTCAAAATTTCAAAATTTCAAAATTTCAAAATTTTAAAATTATAAAATTCCAAAACTTCACAACTTCGAAACTTCAAAATTTCAAAATTTAAGAATTGCAAAATGACTTAATTTCTAAACCTATAAATTTTAAAATTTTAAAATTTCTAAATTTCACAATTTCAAAATTTCAAATTTTCAAAATTTCAAAATTTCAAAACTTCAAAAATTCAAAATTTCAAAATTTCACAATTTCAAAATTTCAAATTTTCAAAATTTCAAAAATTCAAAATTTCAAAATTTCAAAAATTCAAAATTGAAAAATTGAAAAATTTCAAAATTTCAAAATTTCAAAATTTCAAAATTTCAAAATTTCAAAATTTCAAAATTTCAAAATTTCAAAATTTCAAAATTTCAAAATTTCAAAATTTCAAAATTTCAAAACTTCAAAATTTCAAAATTTCAAAATTTCAAAATTTCAAAATTTCAAAATTTCAAAATTTCAAAATTTCAAAATTTCAAAATTTCAAAATTTCAAAACTTAGAAATTTCAAAATTTCAAAATTTTAAAATTTTAAAATTTTAAAATTTCAAAATTTCAAAATTTCAAAATTTCAGAATTTCAAAATTTCAAAATTTCAAAATTTCAAAATTTCAAAATTTCAAAATTTCAAAATTTCAAAATTTCAAAATTTTAAAATTATAAAATTTCAAAACTTCACAACTTCGAAACTTCAAAATTTCAAAATTTAAGAATTCCAAAATGACTTAATTTCAAAACTTATAAATTTTAAAATTTTAAAATTTCTAAATTTCACAATTTCAAAATTTCAAATTTTCAAAATTTCAAAATTTCAAAACTTCAAAAATTCAAAATTTCAAAATTTCACAATTTCAAAATTTCAAATTTTCAAAATTTCAAAATTTCAAAATTTCAAAACTTCAAAAATTCAAAATTTTTAAATTCCAAAATTACATAATTTCAAAATTTAAAAATTTTAAAATTTCAGAACTTTAAAATTTAAAGATTGCAAAATTTCAAAATTTCAAATTATAAAAATTTTGAAATTTCAAAATTACAAAATTTAAAAATTTCAATATATGTGAGTATTTCAAAACTTTAAGACTACAAGATTTGCATATGTAAAAACTACAAATTTTCAGAAAATCTTATAATTTCAAAATTTCAATATGTCAAAATTTCAAAATTTCAAACTTTCTAAATTTCAAAATTTAAAAATCTCAATACTTTAATTTCAAAATTTTACAAATTTCCAAACTTCAAAATTTAAAAATTTTAACATTTCAACATGTCAATACTTTAAAATTTCAAAATTTCAAACTTTAAAAATTTCAAAAAATCAAAATTTCGAAATTTTAATATTTCAAAATTTCAAAATTTCAAAATCTCACAATTTCAAAATTTCAAATTTTCAAAATTTCAAAATTTCAAAAGTTCAAAATTTAAAAATTTCAAAATTACAAAATTTTAAAATTTCATAATTTCAAATTTTCAAATTTCAAATTATCAACATTTTGGAATTTCAAAATCTCAAAATTATAAAATTTTAAAACTTCAAAATCTCAAAATTTTTAGATTTCAAAATTTTACAATTTCAAAATTTCAAAACTTCAAAATTTCAAAATTTCAAAATTTCAAAATTTCAAAATTTCAAAATTTCAAAATTTCAAAATTTCAAAATTTCAAAATTTCAAAATTTCAAAATTTCAAAAATTCAAAATTTCAAAATTTCAAAATTTCAATATTTTAAAATTTCAAAATATCAAAATTTCAAAATTTCAAAATTTTAAAATTTCAAAATATCAAAATTTCAAAATTTATTATTTTCAAAATTTCAAAATTTCAAAACTTCAAAATTTCAAAATTTTAAGATTTCAAAATTTTAAAATTTCAAAATTTCAAAATTTTAAAGTTTTCAAACTTAAAAATTTCGAAATTTCAAAATTTCAAACTTTAAAAATTTCAAAAAATCAAAATTTTGAAATATTAAAATTTCAAAATTTCACAATTTCAAAATTTATAATTTTCAAAATTTCAAAACTTCAAAATTTCAAAATTTTAAAATTTTAAAATTTCAAAATTTCACAATTTTAAAATTTTAAAAATTCAAATTTTCAAAATTTCAAAATTTCAAACTTTGAATATTTTAGAATTTCAAAATATTTCAAAATCTTAAGATCTCACTTGTAAGACTTTAAAAATTTAAACACTACGAGATTTCAATATTTCAAGATTGCATAATTTTAAAATCTCAAAGTTTTAAAAATTCAAAATTCAAACTTCAAGATTTAAAAATTTCAAATTACAAAATCGCAAAATTTCAAAATTTCGAAATTTCAAAATTTCAAAATTTCAAAATTTCGAAATTTCAAAGTTTCAAAATTTCAAAATTTCAAAATTTCAAAATTTCAGAATTTCAAAATTTCAAAATTTCAAAATTTCAAAATTTCAAAATTTCAAAACTTAGAAATTTCAAAAATTCAAAATTTAAAAATTTAAAAATTTTAATATTTCAAAATTTCAAAATTTCAAAATTTCAAAATTTTAAAATTTCAAAATTTCAAAATTTCAAAATTATAAAATTTCAAAACATCAAAATTTCAAAATTTCAAAATTTCAAAATTTCAAAATTTCAAGATTTCAAAATTTCAAAATTTCACAATTTCAAAATTTCAAAATTTCAAAATTTCAAAATTTCAAAATTTTAAAATTTCAAAATTTCAAAATATTAAAATTTCAAAATTTCAAAACTTAGAAATTTCAAAATTTCAAAATTTTAAAATTTTAAAATTTTAAAATTTCAAAATTTCAAAATTTCAAAATTTCAGAATTTCAAAATTTCAAAATTTCAAAATTTCAAAATTTCAAAATTTCAAAATTTTAAAATTATAAAATTCCAAAACTTCACAACTTCGAAACTTAAAAATTTCAAAATTTAAGAATTGCAAAATGACTTAATTTCTAAACCTATAAATTTTAAAATTTTAAAATTTCTAAATTTCACAATTTCAAAATTTCAAATTTTCAAAATTTCAAAATTTCAAAACTTCAAAAATTCAAAATTTCAAAATTTCACAATTTCAAAATTTCAAATTTTCAAAATTTCAAAATTTCAAAACTTCAAAAATTCAAAATTTTTAAATTCCAAAATTACATAATTTCAAAATTTAAAAATTTTAAAATTTCAGAACTTTAAAATTTAAGGATTGCAAAATTTCAAAATTTCAAATTATAAAAATTTTGAAATTTCAAAATTACAAAATTTAAAAATTTCAATATATGTGAGTATTTCAAAACTTTAAGACTACAAGATTCGCATATGTAAAAACTACAAAATCTTATAATTTCAAAATTTCAACATGTCAAAATTTCAAAATTTCAAACTTTCTAAATTTCAAAATTTAAAAATCTCAATACTTTAATTTCAAAATTTTACAAATTTCCAAACTTCAAAATTTAAAAATTTTAACATTTCAACATGTCAATACTTTAAAATTTCAAAATTTCAAACTTTAAAAATTTCAAAAAATCAAAATTTCGAAATTTTAATATTTCAAAATTTCAAAATTTTAAAATCTCACAATTTCAAAATTTCAAATTTTCAAAATTTCAAAATTTCAAAAGTTCAAAATTTAAAAATTTCAAAATTACAAAATTTTAAAATTTCATAATTTAAAATTTTCAAATTTCAAATTATCAACATTTTGGAATTTCAAAATCTCAAAATTATAAAATTTTAAAACTTCAAAATCTCAAAATTTTTAGATTTCAAAATTTTACAATTTCAAAATTTCAAAACTTCAAAATTTCAAAATTTCAAAATTTCAAAATTTAAAAATTTCAAAATTTCAAAATTTCAAAATTTCAAAATTTCAAAATTTCAAAATTTCAAAATTTCAAAATTTCAAAATTTCAAAATTTCAAAATTTCAAAATTTCAAAATTTCAAAATTTCAAAATTTCAAAATTTAAAAATTTCAAAATTTCAAAATTTCAAAATTTCAAAATTTCAAAATTTTAAAATTTCAAAATTTCAAAATTTCAAAATTTCAAAATTTCAAAATTTTAAAATTTTAAAATTTCAAAATATCAAAATTTCAAAATTTCAAAATTTATAGTTTTGAAAATTTCAAAATTTCAAAACTTCAAAATTTAAAAATTTTAAAATTTCAAAATTTCAAAATTTTAAAATTTCAAAATTTCAAAATTTTAAAGTTTTCAAACTTAAAAATTTCGAAATTTCAAAATTTCAAACTTTAAAAATTTCAAAAAATCAAAATTTTGAAATATTAAAATTTCAAAATTTCACAATTTCAAAATTTATAATTTTCAAAATTTCAAAATTTCAAAACTTCAAAATTTCAAAATTTTAAAATTTCAAAATTTCAAAATTTCACAATTTTAAAATTTTAAAAATTCAAATTTTCAAAATTTCAAAATTTCAAACTTTGAATATTTTAGAATTTCAAAATATTTCAAAATCTTAAGATCTCACTTGTAAGACTTTAAAAATTTAAACACCACGAGATTTCAATATTTCAAGATTGCAAAATTTTAAAATCTCAAAGTTTTAAAAATTGAAAATTCAAACTTCAAGATTTAAAAATTTCAAATTACAAAATTTCAAAATTTCAAAATTTCGAAATTTCAAAATTTCAAAATTTCGAAATTTCAAAGTTTCAAAATTTCAAAATTTCAAAATTTCAAAATTTCAGAATTTCAAAATTTCAAAATTTCAAAATTTCAAAATTTCAAAACTTAGAAATTTCAAAAATTCAAAATTTCAAAATTTTAAAATTTTAAAATTTCAAAATTTCAAAATTTCAAAATTTCAAAATTTCAAAATTTCAAAATTATAAAATTTCAAAACTTCACAACTTCGAAACTTCAAAATTTCAAAATTTAAGAATTCCAAAATGTCTTAATTTCAAAACTTATAAATTTTAAAATTTTAAAATTTCTAAATTTCAAAATTACGAAATTTCAAAATTTCAAAATTTCAAAATTTCAAAATTTCAAAATTTCAAAATTTCAAAATTTCAAAATTTCAAAATTTCAAAATTTCAAAATTTCAAAATTTCAAAATTTTAAAATTTCGAAATATCAAAATTTCAGAATTTCAAAATTTCAAAATTTCAAAATTTCAAAATTTCAAAATTTCAAAATTTCAAAATTTCAAAATTTCAAAATTTCAAAATTTCAAAATTTCAAAATTTCAAAATTTCAAAATTTCAAAATTTCAAAATTTCAAAATTTTAAAATTTCAAAATTTTAAAATTTCAAAATTTCAAAATTTCAAGATTTCAGAATTTCAATATTTCAAAATTTCAAAATATCTAAATTTCAAAATTTCAAAATTTCAAAATTTCAAAATTTCAAAATTTCAAAATTTCAAAATTTCAAAATTTCAAAATTTCAAAATTTCAAAATTTCAAAATTTCGAAATTTCAAAATTTTAAAATTTCAAAATTTCAAAATTATAAAATTTCAAAACTTCACAACTTCGAAACTTCAAAATTTCAAAATTTAAGAATTCCAAAATGTCTTAATTTCAACACTTATAAATTTTAAAATTTTAAAATTTCTAAATTTCAAAATTACGAAATTTTAAAATTTCAAAATTTCAAAATTTCAAAATTTCAAAATTTCAAAATTTCAAAATTTCAAAATTTCAAAATTTCAAAATTTCAAAATTTCAAAATTTCAAAATATCAAAATTTCAAAATTTCAAAATTTCAAAACTTCAAAATTTCAAAATTTCAAAATTTCAAAATTTCAAAATTTCAAAATTTCAAAATTTCAAAATTTCAAAATTTCAAAATTTCAAAATTTCAAAATTTCAAAATTTCAAAATTTCAAAATTTCAAAATTTCAAAATTTCAAAATTTCAAAATTTCAAAATTTCAAAACTTCAAAATTTCAAAATTTCAAAATTTCAAAATTTCAAAATTTCAAAATTTCAAAATTTCAAAATTTTAAAATTTCAAAATTTCAAAATTTCAAAATTTCAAAATTTCAAAATTTCAAAATTCCAAATTTCAAAATTACAAAATTACAAAATTTTTACATATAAAAATTTCAGAATTTCAAAATCTTAAAATTTCAAAAAATCAAAATTTTCAAACTTCAAAGTTTCAAAATTTTAAAATTTCACAATTAAAAATTTTCAAAATTTTAAGATTTCAAAATTAAAAATTTTCAGAATTTCAAAATAACAAAATTTCTACATATAATAATTTCAGAATTTCAAGATCTAAAAATTTCAAAAATTCAAAATTTTCAAACATCAAGATTTCAAAATTTTTAAATCTCAAAATTTGAAACTTTCAAATTTCAAAACTTCAAAATCTTATAATTTCCAAATATTAAAAATTTAAAATTTCAAAATTTCAAAATATCACATATTCACAATTTAAAAATTTAAATTTTTTAAAATTTCAATATTTCAAAATTTCAAAATTTCAAAATTTCAAAATTTCAAAATTTCAAAATTTCAAAATTTCGAAATTTCAAAATTTCAAAATTTGAAAATTTCATAATTTTAAAATTTCAAAATTTTCCAATTAAAAATTTTCAAACTTTCGAAATTTCAAAATTTCAAAGTCTCACTTTTTCAAAATTTTAAAACCTCAAAATTTCATATTTTCAAAATGTGCAAATTTTAAAATATCAAAAAATCAAAATTTCGAAATTTTAAAATTTCAAAATTTCAAAACTTAAAAATTTCAAATTTTTAAAATTTCAAAATCTCATTATTTCAAAATTTTTAAATTTCCAAATTTGAAAATGTCAAAATTTATAAAATTCACTATGTAATTTCAAAATTTTAAGTATAGAACATTAAATTTGAGAATTTCAATATTTCAAAATTTCGAAATCTCAAAATTTTAAGATCTCAATATTTCATATTTGCAAAATATCAACATTTCAAAATTTCAAAAAATATAAACTTCACAATACTTAAATTTTCAAATTTAAAGATTTTAAAATTTCAGAACTCCAAATTCGAAATTTCAAAATTTCAAGATTTAAAAATTTCTAAATTTCAAAATAACAGAACTTCAGAATTTCAAAATTTCAAAATCTCAAAATGTCAAAATTTCAAAATTCAAAAATTTATAAATTTTACTATGTAAGAATTTCCAAATTTTAAGTATACAACATTTAAAAATTTGAGGATTTGAAAATTTCAGAATTTCAGAATTTCTAAATTTCTAAATTTCAAAACTTCAAAATTTCGAAAATCCAAATTTCAAAATTTCATGTTTTCAAAATATTAAAATTTCAAAATCTCAAAACTTCAAAATTTAAAAATTTAAAAATTTATAAATTTCAAAATTTCAAAATTTTAAAATTTCAAAACTTCACAATTTCAAAATTTCAAGATTTCAAAATTTCAAAATTTCAAAATTCAAAATTTCAAAATTTCCAAATTTTAAAATTTCAAAATTTCAAAATTTAAAATTTTCAAAACTTCAAAATTTTACAATCTCAAAATTTCAAAAATTCAAAATTATAAAACTTCATGATTTCAAAATTTTTGAAGTTGAAAATTTTAAACTTTTAAATTTCAAAATTTCATAACTGTAGAATCTTATAATTTCCCAATAGCAAAAATGCAAAATTTCAAAATTTCAAAATATCACAATTTCACAATCTCAAAATTTCAAATTTTCAAAATTTCAAAATTTCAAAATTTCAAAATTTCAAAATTTCAAAATTTCAAAATTTCAAATTTTCAAAATTTCAAAATTTCAAAAATTCAAAATTTCAGAATTTTTAAATTTCAAAATTTCAAAATTTCAAAAATTCAAAATTTCAAAATTTCAAAATTTCAAAATTTCAAAATTTCAAAATTTCAAAATTTCAAAATTTCAAAATTTCAAAATTTCAAAATTTCAAAATTTCAAAATTTCAAAATTTCAAAATTTTAAAATTTCAAAATTTCAAAATTTCAAAATTTCAAAATTTCAAAATTTCAAAATTTCAAAATTTCAAAATTTCAAAATTTCAAAATTTCAAAATTTCAAAATTTCAAAATTTCAAAATTTCAAAATTTCAAAATTTCAAAATTTCAAAATTTCAAAATTTCAAAATTTTAAAATTTCAAAATTTCAAAATTTCAAAATTTCAAAATTTCAAAATTTCAAAATTTCAAAATTTTAAAATTTCAAAATTTCAAAATTAATTAAATAATTAATAAAATATTAAAATTTCAAAGTTTCAAAATTTCAAAATTTCAAAATTTTAAAATTTCACAATTTCAAAATTTCACAATTTCAAAATTTCAAAAACTTAAAATTTCAAAATTTCATAATTTCAAAATTTCAAAATTTTACAATTTCAAAATTTCAAAATTTCAAATTTTCAAGCTTTCGAAATTTCAAAATTTTTAAATTTCAAAATTTCAAAATTTCAAAATTTCAAAATCTCAAAATTTCAAAATTTCAAAATTTCAAAATTTCAAAATTTCAAAATTTCAAAATTTCAAAATTTCAAAATTTCAAAATTTCGAAATTTCAAAATTTCAAAATTTCAAAATTTCAAAATTTCAAAATTTCAAAACTTCAAAATTTCAAAATTTCAAAATTCAAAATTTCAAAATTTCAAAAAATCAAAATTTCAAAATTTCAAAGTTTCAAAATTTAAAAATTTCAAAATTACAAAATTTCAAAATTTCACAATTTCAAAATTTCAAATTTTCAAAATTTCAAAATTTCAAACTTTGAATATTTTAGAATTTTAAAATATTTCAAAATCTTAAGATCTCACTTGTAAAAATTTAAAAATTTAAAGACTACGAGATTTCAATATTTCAAGATTGCAAAATTTTAAAATCTCAAAATTTTTAAAATTCAAACTTCAAGATTTCAAAATTTCAAATTACAAAATTTCAAAATTTCAAAATTTCAAAATTTCAAAATTTCAAAATTTCAAAATTTCAAAATTTCAAAATTTCAAAATTTCAAAATTTCAAAATTTCAAAATTTCAAAATTTCAAAATTTCAAAATTTCAAAATTTCAAAATTTCAAAATTTCAAAACTTCAAAAATTCAAAATGTTAAAGTTTCAAAATTTCAAAAAATCAAAATTTCAAAATTTCAAAATTTCAAAATTTCAAAGTTTCAAAATTTCAAAATTTCAAAATTTTAAAATTTCAAAATTTCAAAATTTCAAAATTTCAAAATTTCAAAATTTCAAAATTTCAAAATTTCAAAATTTTAAAATTTCAAAATTTCAAAATTACAAAATTACAAAATTTTTACATATAAAAATTTCAGAATTTCAAAATCTTAAAATTTCAAAAAATCAAAATTTTCAAACTTCAAAGTTTCAAAATTTTAAAATTTCACAATTAAAAATTTTCAAAATTTTAAGATTTAAAAATTAAAAATTTTCAGAATTTCAAAATAACAAAATTTCTACATATAATAATTTCAGAATTTCAAGATCTAAAAATTTCAAAAATTCAAAATTTTCAAACATCAAGATTTCAAAATTTTTAAATCTCAAAATTTGAAACTTTCAAATTTCAAAACTTCAAAATCTTATAATTTCCAAATATTAAAAATTTAAAATTTCAAAATTTCAAAATATCACATATTCACAATTTAAAAATTTAAAATTTTTAAAATTTCAATATTTCAAAATTTCAAAATTTCAAAATTTCAAAATTTCAAAATTTCAAAATTTCAAAATTTCAAAATTTCAAAATTTGAAAATTTCATAATTTTAAAATTTCAAAATTTTACAATTAAAAATGTTCAAACTTTCGAAATTTCAAAATTTCAAAGTCTCACTTTTTCAAAATTTTAAAACCTCAAAATTTCATATTTTCAAAATGTGCAAATTTTAAAATATCAAAAAATCAAAATTTCGAAATTTTAAAATTTCAGAATTTCAAAACTTAAAAATTTCAAATTTTTAAAATTTCAAAATCTCATTATTTCAAAATTTTTAAATTTCCAAATTTGAAAATGTCAAAATTTATAAAATTCACTATGTAATTTCAAAATTTTAAGTACAGAACATTAAATTTGAGAATTTCAATATTTCAAAATTTCGAAATCTCAAAATTTTAAGATCTCAATATTTCATATTTGCAAAATATCATTATTTCAAAATTTCAAAAAATATAAATTTCACAATACTTAAATTTTCAAATTTAAAGATTTTAAAATTTCAGAACTCCAAATTCGAAATTTCAAAATTTCAAGATTTAAAAATTTCTAAATTTCAAAATAACAGAACTTCAGAATTTCAAAATTTCAAAATCTCAAAATGTCAAAATTTCAAAATTCAAAAATTTATAAATTTCACTATGTAAGAATTTCCAAATTTTAAGTATACAACATTTAAAAATTTGAGGATTTGAAAATTTCAGAATTTCAAAATTTCAAAATTTCAAAATTTCAAAACTTCAAAATTTCGAAAATCCAAATTTCAAAATTTCATGTTTTCAAATATTAAAATTTCAAAATCTCAAAACTTCAAAATTTAAAATTTAAAAATTTATAAATTTCAAAATTTCAAAATTTTAAAATTTCAAAACTTCACAATTTCAAAATTTCAAGATTTCAAAATTTCAAAATTTCAAAATTCAAAATTTCAAAATTTCAAAATTTCCAAATTTTAAAATTTCAAAATTTCAAAATTTCAAAATTTAAAATTTTCAAAACTTCAAAATTTTACAATCTCAAAATTTCAAAAATTCAAAATTATAAAACTTCATGATTTCAAAATTTTTGAAGTTGAAAATTTTAAACTTTTAAATTTCAAAATTTCATAACTGTAGAATCTTATAATTTCCCAATAGCAAAAATGCAAAATTTCAAAATTTCAAAATATCACAATTTCACAATCTCAAAATTTCAAATTTTCAAAATTTCAAAATTTCAAAATTTCAAAATTTCAAAATTTCAAAACTTCAAAATTTCAAAATTTCAAAATTTCAAAATTTCAAAATTTCAAATTTTCAAAATTTCAAAATTTCAAAATTTCAAAAATCTAAAATTTCAAAATTTTTAAATTTCAAAATTCAAAATTTCAAAAATTCAAAATTTCAAAATTTCAAAATTTCAAAATTTCAAAATTTCAAAATTTCAAAATTTCAAAATTTCAAAATTTCAAAATTTCAAAATTTTAAAATTTCAAAATTTCAAAATTTCAAAATTTCAAAATTGTAAAATTTCAAAATTTCAAAATTTCAAAATTTCAAAATTTCAAAATTTCAAAATTTCAAAATTTCAAAATTTCAAAATTTCAAAATTTCAAAATTTCAAAATTTCGAAATTTCAAAATTTCAAAATTTCAAAATTTCAAAATTTCAAAATTTCAAAATTTCAAAATTTTAAAATTTCAAAATTTCAAAATTAATTAAATAATTAATAAAATATTAAAATTTCAAAGTTTCAAAATTTCAAATTTCAAAATTTTAAAATTTCACAATTTCAAAATTTCAAAAACTTAAAATTTCAAAATTTTATAATTTCAAAATTTCAAAATTTTACAATTTCAAAATTTCAAAATTTCAAATTTTCAAGCTTTCGAAATTTCCAAATTTTAAAATTTCAAAATTTCAAAATTTCAAAATTTCAAAATTTCAAAATTTCAAAATTTCAAAATTTCAAAATTTCAAAATTTCAAAATTTCAAAATTTCAAAATTTCAAAATTCCAAAATTTAAAAATTTCAAAATTTCAAAATTTCAAAATTTCAATATTTCGAAATTTCAAAATTTCAAAATTTCAAAATTTCAAAATTTCAAAATTTCAAAATTTCAAAATTTCAAAATTCAAAATTTCAAAATTTCAAAATTTCAAAATTTCAAAATTTCAAAATTTCAAAATTTCAAAATTTCAAAATTTTAAAATTTCAAAATTTCAAAATTTCAAATTTCAAAATTTCAAAATTTTAAAATTAAATTTAAAAATTTAAAAATTTCAAAATTTCATAATTTAAAAATTTTAAAATTACAATTTTTCAAAATTTAACAATCTCAAAAATTCAAAATTATAAAATCTCATGATTTCAAAATTTCACAATTTCAAAATCTTAAAATTTAAATATTTCAAAATTTCAAAATTAAAATTAAAAATTTCAAAATTTCAAAATTTTACAATTTCGAAATTTTAAAATTTTAAAGTTTTCAAACTTCAAAATTTCAAAATTTCAAACTTTAAAAATTTCAAAAAATTAAATTTTGAAATTCTAAAATTTCAAAATTTCAAAATTTCAAAATTTCAAAATTTCAAAATTTCAAAATTTCAAAATTTCAAAATTTCAAAATTTCAAAATTTCAAAATTTCAAAATTTCAAAATTTCAAAATTTCAAAATTTCAAAATTTCAAAATTTCAAAATTTCAAAATTTCGAAATTTCAAAATTTCAAAATTTCAAAATTTCAAAATTTCAAAATTTCAAAATTTCAAAATTTCGAAATTTCAAAGTTTCAAAGTTTCAAAATTTCAAAATTTCAAAATTAATTAAATAATTAATAAATTATTAAAATTTCAAAGTTTCAAAATTTCAAAATTTCAAAATTTCAAAATTTTAAAATTTCACAATTTCAAAATTTCACAATTTCAAAATTTCAAAATCTTAAAATTTCAAAATTTCATAATTTCAAAATTTCAAAATTTTACAATTTCAAAATTTCAAAATTTCAAATTTTCAAGCTTTCGAAATTTCAAAATTTTAAAATTTCAAAATTTCAAAATTTCAAAATTTCAAAATTTCAAAATTTCAAAATTTCAAAATTTCAAAATTTCAAAATTTCAAAATTTCAAAATTTCAAAATTTCAAAATTCAAAATTTCAAAATTTCAAAATTTCAAAATTTCAAAATTTCAAAATTTCCAAATTTCAAATTTCAAAATTTCAAAATTTCAAAATTTCAAAATTTAAAAATTTCGAAATTTCAAAATTTCAAAATTTAAAAAATTTCAAAATTTCAAAATTCAAAATTTCAAAATTTCAAAAAATCAAAATTTCAAAATTTCAAAGTTTCAAAATTTCAAAATTTCAAAATTTCAAAATTTCAAAATTACAAAATTTCAAATTTCACAATTTCAAAATTTCAAATTTTCAAAATTTCAAAATTATATATATTTTAGAATTTCAAAATATTTCAAAATCTTAAGATCTCACTTGTAAAAATTTAAAAATTTAAAGACTACGAGATTTCAATATTTCAAGATTGCAAAATTTTAAAATCTCAAAATTTTTAAAATTCAAACTTCAAGATTTCAAAATTTCAAATTACAAAATTTCAAAATTTCAAAATATCAAAATTTCAAAATTTCAAAATTTCAAAATTTTAAAATTTTAAAATTTAAAAATTTCAAAATTTCAAAATTGTAAAATTAAATTTAAAAATTTAAAAATTTCAAAATTTCATAATTTAAAAATTTTATAATTACAATTTTTCAAAATTTAACAATCTCAAAAATTCAAAATTATAAAATCTCATGATTTCAAAATTTCACAATTTCAAAATCTTAAAATTTAAATATTTCAAAATTTCAAAATTAAAATTAAAAATTTCACAATTTCATAATTTCAAAATTTCAAAATTTTACAATTTCAAAATTTCAAAATTTCAAATTTTCAAGCTTTCGAAATTTCAAAATTTTAAAAATTCAAAATTTCAAAATTTCAAAATTTCAAAATTTCAAAATTTCAAAATTTCAAAATTTCAAAATTTCAAAATTTCAAAATTTCAAAATTTCAAAATTTCAAAATTTCAAAATTTCAAAATTTCAAAATTTCAAAATTTCAAAATTTCAAAATTTCAAAATTTCAAAATTTCAAAATTTCGAAATTTCAAATTTTCAAAATTTCAAATTTTCAAGCTTTCGAAATTTCAAAATTTTAAAATTTCAAAATTTCAAAATTTCAAAATTTCAAAATTTCAAAATTTCAAAATTTCAAAATTTCAAAATTTCAAAATTTCAAAATTTCAAAATTTCAAACTTTAAAAATTTCAAAAAATTAAAATTTTGAATTTCTAAAATTTCAAAATTTCACAATTTCAAAATTTCAAATTTTCAAAATTTCAAAATTTCAAAACTTCAAAATTTCAAAATTTCAAAATTTCAAAATAACAAAATTTCAAAATCTTAAAATTTCACAATTACAAAATTTTAAAATTTCAGATTTTCAAAATTTCAAAATTTCAAACTTTGAATATTGTAGAGTTTCAAAATATTTCAAAATTTTAAGATCTCACTTGTAAGAATTTAAAAATTTTAAGACTACGAGATTTCAATATTTCAAAATTGCAAAATTTTAAAATCTCAAAATTTCAAAAATTCAAAATTTCAAAATTTCAAAATTTCAAAATTTATAAATTTCAAAATTTCAAAATTTCAAAATTTCAAAATTTCAAAATTTCAAAATTTCAAAATTTCAAAATTTCAAAATTTCAAAATTTCAAAATTTCAAAATTTCAAAATTTCAAAATTTCAAAATTTCAAAATTTCAAAATTTCAAAATTTCAAAATTTCAAAATTTCAAAATTTCAAAATTTCAAAATTTCAAAATTTCAAAATTTCAAAATTTCAAAATCTCAAAATTTCAAAATTTCAAAATTTCAAAATTTCAAAATTTCAAAACTTCAACATTTCAAAATTTCAAAATTACAAAATTACAAAATTTTTACATATAAAAATTTCAGAATTTCAAAATCTTAAAATATAAAAAAATCAAAATTTTCAAACTTCAAAGTTTCAAAATTTTAAAATTTCAAAATTAAAAATTTTAGAAATTTTAAGATTTCAAAATTAAAAATTTTCAAAATTTAAAAATAAAAAAATTTCTACATGTTATAATTTCAGAATTTCAAGATCTAAAAATTTCAAAAATTCAAAATTTTCAAACATCAAGATTTCAAAATTTTAAAATTTCAAAATTAAAAATTTTCAAAATTTTACAATGTCAGTATTTCAAAAATTCTAAATTAGAAAACTTCATGATTTCAAAATTTTTAAATTTCAAAATTTGAAACTTTCAAATTTCAAAACTTCAAAATCTTATAATTTCCAAATATTAAAAATTTAAAATTTCAAAATTTCAAAATTTCAAAATTTCAAAATTTTTAAAATTTCAAAATTTCAAAAAATTATAATTTCAAAATTTCAAAATTTCAAAATTTCAAAATTTCAAAATTTCAAAATTTCAAAATTTCAAAATTTCAAAATTTCAAAATTTCAAAATTTCAAAATTTCAAAATTTCGAAATTTCAAAATTTCAAAATTTCAAAATTTCAAAATTTTAAAATTTCATAATTTTAAAATTTCAAAATTTTGCCATTTCAAATTTTCAAACTTTTGAAATTTCAAAATTTCAAAGTCTCACTATTTCAAAATTTTAAAACCTCAAAATTTCATATTTTCAAAATGTGCAAATTTTAAAATATCAAAAAATCAAAATTTCGAAATTTTAAAATTTCAAAATTTCAAAACTTTAAAATTTCAAATTTTTAAAATTTCAAAATCTCATAATTTCAAAATTTTTAAATTTCCAAATTTGAAAATGTCAAAAATTATAAAATTCACTATGTCAGAATTTCAAAATTTTAAGTATAAAACATTAAATTTGAGAACTTCAATATTTCAAAATTTCGAAATCTCAAAATTTTATAATCTCAATACTTCATATTTGCAAAATATCAAAATTTCAAAAATTATAAATTTCACAATTCTTAAATTTTCAAATTTAAAGATCTTAAAATTTCAGAACTCCAAATTCGAAATTTCAAAACTTCAAGATTTCAAAATTTCAAAATTTCAGAACTTCAGAATATCAAAATTTCAAAATCTCAAAATGTCAAAATTTCAAAATTAAAAAATTTATAAATTTCACTATGTAAGAATTTCCAAATTTTAAGTATACAACATTTAAAAATTTGAGGATTTGAAAATTTCAGAATTTCAAAATTTCAAAATTTCAAAACTTCAAAATTTCAAAATTTCAAAATAACAAAATAACAAAATTTTAAAATTTCACAATTTCAAAATTTTAAAATTTCAGATTTTCAAAATTTCAAAATTTCAAACTTTGAATATTGTAGAACTTCAAAATATTTCAAAATCTTAAGATCTCACTTGTAAGAATTTAAAAATTTTAAGACTACGAGATTTCAATATTTCAAAATTGCAAAATTTTAAAATCTCAAAATTTCAAAAATTCAAAATTTCAAAATTTCAAAATTTATAAATTTCAAAATTTCACAATTTCAAAATTTCAAGATTTAAAAATTTCAAAATTTCAAAATTCAAAATTTCAAAATTTCAAAATTTCCAAATTTTAAAATTTCAAAATTTCAAAATTTCAAAATTTCAAAATTTAAAATTTTGAAAACTTTAAAATTTTACAATCTCAAAATTTCAAAAATTCAAAATTATAAAACATCATGATTTCAAAATTTTTGAAGTTGAAAATTTTAAATTTAATTAATATCAAAATATCACAATTTCACAATCTCAAAATTTCAAATTTTCAAAATTTCAAAATTTCAAAATTTCAAAATTTCAAAATTTCAAAATTTCAAAATTTCAAAATTTCAAAATTTCAAAATTTCAAAATTTCAAAATTTCAAAATTTCAAAATTTCAAAATTTCAAAATTTCAAAATTTCAAACTTTCAAAATTTCAAAATTTCAAAATTTCAAAATTTCAAAATTTCAAAATTTCAAAAATTCAAAATTTCAAAATTTTTAAATTTCAAAATATCAAAATTTCAAAATTTCAAAATTTCAAAATTTCAAAATTTCAAAATTTCAAAATTTTAAAATTTCAAAATTTCAAAATTTCAAAATTTCAAAATTTCAAAATTTCAAAATTTCAAAATTTCAAAATCTCAAAATTTCAAAATTTCAAAATTTCAAAATTTCAAAATTTCAAAATTTCAAAATTTCGAAATTTCAAAATTTCAAAATTTCAAAATTTCAAAATTTCAAAATTTCAAAATTTCAAAATTTCAAAATTTCAAAGTTTCAAAATTTCAAAATTTCAAAATTAATTAAATAATTAATAAATTATTAAAATTTCAAAGTTTCAAAATTTCAAAATTTCAAAATTTTAAAATTTCACAATTTCAAAATTTCACAATTTCAAAATTTCAAAATCTTAAAATTTCAAAATTTCATAATTTCAAAATTTCAAAATTTTAAAATTTCAAAATTTCAAAATTTCAAATTTTCAAAATTTCAAAGTTTCAAAATTTCAAAATTTCAAAATTAATTAAATAATTAATAAATTATTAAAATTTCAAAGTTTCAAAATTTCAAAATTTCAAAATTTTAAAATTTCACAATTTCAAAATTTCACAATTTCAAAATTTCAAAATCTTAAAATTTCAAAATTTCATAATTTCAAAATTTCAAAATTTTACAATTTCAAAATTTCAAAATTTCAAATTTTCAAGCTTTCGAAATTTCAAAATTTTAAAATTTCAAAATTTCAAAATTTCAAAATTTCAAAATTTCAAAATTTCAAAATTTCAAAATTTCAAAATTTCAAAATTTCAAAATTTCAAAATTTCAAAATTTCAAAATTTCAAAATTTCAAAATTTCAAAATTTCAAAATTTAAAAATTTAAAAATTTCAAAATTTCAAAATTTCAAAATTTCAAAATTTCAAAATTTCAAAATTTCAAAATTTCAAAATTTCAAAATTTTAAAATTTCAAACTTTAAAAATTTCAAAAAATTAAAATTTTGAATTTCTAAAATTTCAAAATTTCAAAATTTCAAAATTTCAAAATTTCAAAATTTCAAAATTTCAAAATTTCAAAATTTCAAAATTTCAAAATTTCAAAATTTCAAAATTTCAAAATTTCAAAATTTCAAAATTTCAAAATTTCAAAATTTCAAAATTTCAAAATTTCAAAATTTCAAAATTTCAAAATTTCAAAATTTCAAAATTTCAAAATTTCAAAATTTCAAAATTTCAAAATTTCAAAATTTCGAAATTTCAAAATTTCAAAATTTCAAATTTTCAAGCTTTCGAAATTTCAAAATTTTAAAATTTCAAAATTTCAAAATTTCAAAATTTCAAAATTTCAAAATTTCAAAATTTCAAAATTTTAAAATTTCAAAATTTCAAACTTTAAAAATTTCAAAAAATTAAAATTTTGAATTTCTAAAATTTCAAAATTTCACAATTTCAAAATTTCAAATTTTCAAAATTTCAAAATTTCAAAACTTCAAAATTTCAAAATTTCAAAATTTCAAAATAACAAAATTTCAAAATCTTAAAATTTGACAATTACAAAATTTTAAAATTTCAGATTTTCAAAATTTCAAAATTTCAAACTTTGAATATTGTAGAGTTTCAAAATATTTCAAAATTTTAAGATCTCACTTGTAAGAATTTAAAAATTTTAAGACTACGAGATTTCAATATTTCAAAATTGCAAAATTTTAAAATCTCAAAATTTCAAAAATTCAAAATTTCAAAATTTCAAAATTAATAAATTTCAAAATTTCAAAATTTCAAAATTTCAAAATTTCAAAATTTCAAAATTTCAAAATTTCAAAATTTCAAAATTTCAAAATTTCAAAATTTCAAAATTTCAAAATTTCAAAATTTCAAAATTTCAAAATTTCAAAATTTCAAAATTTCAAAATTTCAAAATTTCAAAATTTCAAAATTTCAAAATTTCAAAATTTCAAAATTTCAAAATTTCAAAATTTCAAAATTTCAAAATTTCAAAATTTCAAAATTTCAAAATTTCAAAATCTCAAAATTTCAAAATTTCAAAATTTCAAAATTTCAAAATTTCAAAATTTCAAAACTTCAACATTTCAAAATTACAAAATTACAAAATTTTTACATATAAAAATTTCAGAATTTCAAAATCTTAAAATTTAAAAAAATCAAAATTTTCAAACTTCAAGGTTTCAAAATTTTAAAATTTCAAAATTAAAAATTTTCAAAATTTTAAGATTTCAAAATTAAAAATTTTCAAAATTTAAAAATAACAAAATTTCTACATGTTATAATTTCAGAATTTCAAGATCTAAAAATTTCAAAAATTCAAAATTTTCAAACATCAAGATTTCAAAATTTTAAAATTTCAAAATTAAAAATTTTCAAAATTTTACAATGTCAGTATTTCAAAAATTCTAAATTAGAAAACTTCATGATTTCAAAATTTTTAAATTTCAAAATTTGAAACTTTCAAATTTCAAAACTTCAAAATCTTATAATTTCCAAATATTAAAAATTTAAAATTTCAAAATTTCAAAATTTCAAAATTTCAAAATTTCAAAATTTCAAAATTTCAAAATTTCAAAATTTCAAAATTTCAAAATTTCGAAATTTCAAAATTTCAAAATTTCAAAATTTCAAAATTTGAAAATTTCATAATTTTAAAATTTCAAAATTTTACAATTTCAAATTTTCAAACTTTTGAAATTTCAAAATTTCAAAGTCTCACTATTTCAAAATTTTAAAACCTCAAAATTTCATATTTTCAAAATGTGCAAATTTTAAAATATCAAAAAATCAAAATTTCGAAATTTTAAAATTTCAAAATTTCAAAACTTTAAAATTTCAAATTTTTAAAATTTCAAAATCTCATAATTTCAAAATTTTTAAATTTCCAAATTTGAAAATGTCAAAATTTATAAAATTCACTATGTCAGAATTTCAAAATTTTAAGTATAAAACATTAAATTTGAGAACTTCAATATTTCAAAATTTCGAAATCTCAAAATTTTATAATCTCAATATTTCATATTTGCAAAATATCAAAATTTCAAAATTTCAAAAAATATAAATTTCACAATTCTTAAATTTTCAAATTTAAAGATCTTAAAATTTCAGAACTCCAAATTCGAAATTTCAAAATTTCAAGATTTCAAAATTTCAAAATTTCAGAACTTCAGAATATCAAAATTTCAAAATCTCAAAATGTCAAAATTTCAAAATTCAAAAATTTATAAATTTCACTATGTAAGAATTTCCAAATTTTAAGTATACAACATTTAAAAATTTGAGGATTTGAAAATTTCAGAATTTCAAAATTTCAAAATTTCAAAACTTCAAAATTTCAAAATTTCAAAATAACAAAATAACAAAATTTTAAAATTTCACAATTTCAAAATTTTAAAATTTCAGATTTTCAAAATTTCAAAATTTCAAACTTTGAATATTGTAGAACTTCAAAATATTTCAAAATCTTAAGATCTCACTTGTAAGAATTTAAAAATCTTAAGACTACGAGATTTCAATATTTCAAAATTGCAAAATTTTAAAATCTCAAAATTTCAAAAATTCAAAATTTCAAAATTTCAAAATTTCAAAATTTATAAATTTCAAAATTTCCAAATTTCAAAATTTCAAAATTTCAAAATTTCAAAATTTCAAAATATCAAAATTTCAAAATTTCAAAATTTCAAAATTTCAAAATTTCAAAATTTCAAAATTTCAAAATTTCAAAATTTCAAAATTTCAAAATATCAAAATTTCAAAATTTCAAAATTTCAAAATTTCAAAATTTCAAAATTTCAAAATTTCAATATTTCAAAATTTTAAAATTACAAAATTACAAAATTTTTACATATAAAAATTTCAGAATTTCAAAATCTTAAAATTTCAAAAAATCAAAATTTTCAAACTTCAAAGTTTCAGAATTTTAGAATTTCAAAATTAAAAATTTCCAAAATTTTAAGATTTCAAAATTAAAAATTTTCAAAATTTAAAAATAACAAAATTTCTACATGTAATAATTTCAGAATTTCAAGATCTATAAATTTCAAAAATTCAAAATTTTCAAACATCAAGATTTAAAAATTTTAAAATTTCAAAATTAAAAATTTTCAAAATTTTACAATATCAGTATTTCAAAAATTCTAAATTAGAAAACTTCATGATTTCAAAATTTTTAAATTTCAAAATTTGAAACTTTCAAATTTCAAAACTTCAAAATCTTATAATTTCCAAATATTAAAAATTTAAAATTTCAAAATTTAAAAATATCACATTTTCACAATTTCAAAATTTCAAATTTTTAAAATTTCAAAATTTCAAAATATCAAAATTCCAAAATTTCAAAATTTCAAAATTTCAAAATTTCAAAATTTTAAAATTTCAGAATTTTAAAATTTCAAAATTTCGAAATTTCAAAATTTCAAAATTTCAAAATTTCAAAATTTCAAAATTTCAAAATTTGAAAATATCATAATTTTAAAATTTCAAAATTTTACAATTTCAAATTTCCAAACTTTCGAAATTTCAAAGTCTCACTATTTCAAATTTTTAAAATTTCAAAATCTCATAATTTCAAAATTTTTAAATTTCCAAATTTGAAAATGTCAAAATTTATAAAATTCACTATGTCAGAATTTCAAAATTTTAAGTATAGAACATTAAATTTAAGAATTTCAATATTTCAAAATTTCGAAATCTCAAAATTTTAAGATCTCAATATTTCATATTTGCAAAATATCAAAATTTCAAAATTTCCAAAAATATAAATTTCACAATTCTTAAATTTTCAAATTTAAAGATTTTAAAATTTCAGAACTCCAAATTCGAAATTTCAAAATTTCAAGATTTCAAAATTTCAAAATTTCAAAATTTCAGAACTTCAGAATATCAAAATTTCAAAATCTCAAAATGTCAAAATTTCAAAATTCAAAAATTTATAAATTTCACTATGTAAGAATTTCCAAATTTTAAGTATACAACATTTAAAAATTTGAGGATTTGAAAATTTCAGAATTTCAGAATTTCAAAATTTCAAAATTTCAAAACTTCAAAATTTCGAAAATCCAAATTTCAATATTTCATGTTTTCAAAATATTAAAATTTTAAAATCTCAAAACTTCAAAATTTAAAAATTTATAAATTTCAAAATTTAAAAATTTAAAAATTTTACAATTTCAAAATTTTAAGATTTCAAAATTTCAAAATTTCAAAATTTCAAAATTCAAAATTCAAAATTTCAAACTTTAAAAATTTCAAAAAATTAAAATTTTGAAATTCTAAAATTTCAAAATTTCAAAATTTCAAAACTTCAAAATTTCAAAATTTCAAAATTTCAAAATTTCAAAATTTCAAAATTTCAAAATTTCAAAATTTCAAAATTTCAAAATTTCAAAATTTCAAAATTTCAAAATTTCAAAATTTCAAAATTTCAAAATTTCAAAATTTCAAAATTTCAAAATTTCAAAATTTCAAAATTTCAAAATTTCAAAATTTCAAAATTTCAAAATTTCAAAATTTCAAAATTTCAAAATTTCAAAATTTCAAAATTTCAAAATTTCAAAATTTCAAAATTTCAAAATTTCAAAATTTCAAAATTTCAAATTTTCAAAATATCAAAATTTCAAAATTTCAAAATTTCAAAATTTCAAAATTTCAAAATTTCAAAATTTCAAAATTTCAAAATTTCAAAATTTCAAAATTTCAAAATTTCAAAATTTCAAAATTTCAAAATTTCAAAATTTCAAAATTTCAAAATTTCAATATTTCAAAATTTCAAAATTACAAAATTACAAAATTTTTAGATATAAAAATTTCAGAATTTCAAAATCTTAAAATTTCAAAAAATCAAAATTTTCAAACTTAAAAGTTTCAAAATTTTAAAATTTCAAAATTAAAAATTTTCAAAATTTTAAGATTTCAAAATTAAAAATTTTCAAAATTTAAAAATAACAAAATTTCTACATGTAATAATTTCAGAATTTCAAGATCTAAAAATTTCAAAAATTCAAAATTTTCAAACATCAAGATTTCAAAATTTTAAAATTTCAAAATTAAAAATTTTCAACATATTACAATCTCAGTATTTCAAAAATTCTAAATTAGAAAACTTCATGATTTCAAAATTTTTTAAATTTAAAAATTTGAAACTTTCAAATATCAAAACTTCAAAATCTTATAATTTCCAAATATTTAAAATTTAAAATTTCAAAATTTCAAAATATCACATTTTCACAATTTCAAAATTTCAAAATTTCAAAATTTTAAAATTTAAAAATTTTACAATTTCAAAATTTCAAGATTTCAAAATTTCAAAATTTCAAAATTTCAAAATTCAAAATTTCAAACTTTAAAAATTTCAAAAAAATTAAAATTTTGAAATTCTAAAATTTCAAAATTTCACAATTTCAAAATTTCAAATTTTCAAAATTTCAAAATTTCAAAACTTCAAAATTTCAAAATTTTAAAATTTCAAAATTTCAAAATAACAAAATAACAAAATTTTAAAATTTCACAATTTCAAAATTTTAAAATTTCAGATTTTCAAAATTTCAAACTTTGAATATTGTAGAATTTCAAAATATTTCAAAATCTTAAGATCTCACTTGTAAGAATTTAAAAATTTTAAGACTACGAGATTTCAATATTTCAAAATTGCAAAATTTTAAAATCTCAAAATTTCAAAAATTCAAAATTTCAAAATTTCAAAATTTATAAATTTCAAAATTTCAAAATTTCAAAATTTCAAAATTTCAAAATTTCAAAATTTCAAAATTTCAAAATTTCAAAATTTCAAAATTTCAAAATTTCAAAATTTCAAAATTTCAAAATTTCAAAATTTCAAAATTTCAAAATTTCAAAATTTCAAAATTTCAAAATTTCAAAATTTCAAAATTTCAAAATTTCAAAATTTCAAAATTTCAAAATTTCAAAATTTCAAAATTTCAAAATTTCAAAATTTCAAAATTTCAAAATTTCAAAATTTCAAAATTTCAAAATTTCAAAATTTCAAAATTTCAAAATTTCAAAATTTCAAAATTTCAAAATTTCAAAATTTCAAAATTTCAAAATATCAAAATTTCAAAATTTCAAAATTTCAAAATTTCAAAATTTCAAAATTTCAAAATTTCAAAATTTCAAAATTTTAAAATTTCAAAATTTCAAAATTTCAAAATTTCAAAATTTTAAAATTTCAAAATTTCAAAATTCCAATATATCAATATTTCAAAATTTCAAAATTACAAAATTACAAAATTTTTACATATAAAAATTTCAGAATTTCAAAATCTTAAAATTTCAAAAAATTAAAATTTTCAAAGCTCAAAGTTTCAAAATTTTAAAATTTCAAAATTAAAACTTTTCAAAATTTTAAGATTTCAAAATTAAAAATTTTCAAAATTTAAAAATAACAAAATTTCTACATGTAATAATTTCAGAATTTCAAGATCTAAAAATTTCAAAAATTCAAAATTTTCAAACATCAAGATTTCAAAATTTTAAAATTTCAAAATTAAAATAAATAAATTTTCAAAATTTTACAATCTCAGTATTTCAAAAATTAAAATTTCAAAATTTCAAAATTTCAAAATTTCAAAATTTCAAAATTTCAAAATTTCAAAATTTCAAAATTTCAAAATTTCAAAATTTCAAAATTTCAAAATTTCAAAATTTCAAAATTTCAAAATTTCAAAATTTCAAAATTTCAAAATTTCAAAATTTCAAAATTTCAAAATTTCAAAATTTCGGAATTTCAAAATTTCAAAATTTCAAAATTTCAAAATTTCAAAATTTCGAAATTTCAAAATTTCAAAAATTCAAAATTTCAAAATTTTTAAATTCTAAAATTACATAATTTTAAAATTTCAAAATTTTACAATTTCAAATTTTCGAACTTTCGAAATTTCAAAATTTCAAAGTCTCACTATTTCAAAATTTTAAAACCTCAAAATTTCATATTTTCAAAATGTGCAAATTTTAAAATATCAAAAAATCAAAATTTCGAAATTTTAAAATTTCAAAATTTCAAAACTTAAAAATTTCAAATTTTTAAAATTTCAAAATCTCATAATTTCAAAATTTTTAAATTTCCAAATTTGAAAATGTCAAAATTTATAAAATTCACTATGTCAGAATTTCAAAATTTTAAGTATAGAACATTAAATTTGAGAATTTCAATATTTCAAAATTTCGAAATCTCAAAATTTTAAGATCTCAATATTTCATATTTGCAAAATATCAAAATTTCAAAAAATATAAATTTCACAATTCTTAAATTTTCAAATTTAAAGATTTTAAAATTTCAGAACTCCAAATTCGAAATTTCAAAATTTCAAGATTTCAAAATTTCAAAATTTCAAAATTTCAGAACTTCAGAATATCAAAATTTCAAAATCTCAAAATGTCAAAATTTCAAAATTCAAAAATTTATAAATGTCACTATGTAAGAATTTCCAAATTTTAAGTATACAACATTTAAAAATTTGAGGATTTGAAAATTTCAGAATTTCAAAATTTCAAAATTTCGAAACTTCAAAATTTCGAAAATCCAAATTTCAATATTTCATGTTTTCAAAATATTAAAATTTCAAAATCTCAAAACTTCAAAATTTCAAAATTTAAAAATTTATAAATTTCAAAATTTCAAAATTTCAAAATTTCAAAATTTCAAAATTTCAAAATTTCAAAATTTTAAAATTTAAAAATTTTACAATTTCAAAATTTCAAGATTTCAAAATTTCAAAATTTCAAAATTCGAAATTCAAAATTCAAAATTTCAAAATTTCAAAATTTCAAAATTTCCAAATTTTAAAATTTCAAAATTTCAAAATTTAAAATTTTCAAAATTTCAAAATTTTACACTCTCAAAATTTCAAAAATTCAAAATTATAAAACTTCATGATTTCAAAATTTTTGAATTTGAAAATTTTAAACTTTCAAATTTCAAAATTTCATAACTTTAGAATCTTATAATTTCCAAATAGCAAAAATGCAAAATTTCAAAATTTCAAAATATCACAATTTCACAATTTCAAAATTTCTAATTTTCAAAATTTCAAAATTTCAAAAATTCAAAATTTTAAAATTCCAAAATTTCAAAATTTCAAAATTTCAAAATTTTAAAATTTCAAATTTTCAATATATTAAAATTTCAAAGTTTCAAAATTTCAAAATTTCACAATTTCAAAATTTCACAATTTCAAAATTTCAAAAACTTAAAATTTCAAAATTTCATAATTTAAAAATTTCAAAATTTCAAAATTTTACAATTTCAAAATTTCAAATTTTCAAGCTTTCAAAATTTCAAAATTTTAAAATTTCAAAACTTCAAAATTTTAAAATTTCAAAATTTCAAAATTTCAAAATTTCAAAATTTCAAAATTTCAAAATTTCAAAATTTTAAAATTTCAAAATTTCAAAATTTCAAAATTCCAAATTTCAAAATTACAAAATTTTAAAATTTTAATATATGTGAGTATTTTCAAACTTTAAGACTACAAGATTTGCATATTTAAAAACTACAAAATTTCAAAATTTCAGAATTGCAAAATCTTACAATTTCAAAATTTCAAGATCTCAAAATTTCAAAATTTTTAAATTTCAAAATCTCAATATTTTAATATTTCACAATATCAAAATTTTAAAACTTCAAAATTTCAAAATTTCAAGATTTAAAAATTTCAGAAATTCAAAATTTCAAAATTCCAAAACTTCAAAATTTCAAAATTTCAAAAATTTAAAAATTTAAAAATCTTCAAATTTTAAAATTTCAAAATTTCAAAATTTAAAAATTCAAAATTTCAAAATTTTAAATTTTATAATTTTAAAATTTCGAAGTTTCAAAATTTCGAAATTTTGAAATTTTAAAATTTGAAGATATTTAAATTTTTAAATTTTTGAAATTTTGAAATTTTGAAGTTTTGGAATTTTGAAATTTTGAATTTTTGAAATTTTTAAATCTTGAAATTTTGAATTTTTGAATTTTTGAAATTTTTAAATCTTGAAATTTTGAAATTTTAAAGTTGTAAAATTTTGATATTGTGAAATATTAAAATATTGAGATTTTGAAATTTAAAAATTTTGAAATTTTGAGATCTTGAAATTTTGAAATTGTAAGATTTTGCAATTCTGAAATTTTGAAATTTTGTAGTTTTTAAATATGCAAATCTTGTAGTCTTAAAGTTTGAAAATACTCACATATATTAACATTTTAAAATTTTGTAATTTTGAAATTTGGAATTTTGAAATTTTGAAATTTTGAAATTTTAAAATTTTGAAATTTTGAAATTTTGAAATTTTGAAATTGTGAAGTTTTGAAATTTTAAAATTTTGAAATTTCGAAAGCTTGAAAATTTGAAATTTTGAAATTGTAAAATTTTGAAATTTTGAAATTTTGAAATTATAAAATTTTGAAATTTTAAAATTTTGAAATTTTGAAATTGTGAAATTTTGAAATTTTGAAATTTTGAAACTTTGAAATTTTAATATTTTGAAATTTTGAAATTTTAAAATTTTGAAATTTTGAAATTTTGGAATTTTGAAATTTTGAAATTTTGAAATTTTGAAATTTTGTAATTTTGAAATTTTGAAATTTTGAAATTTTGAAATTTTGAAATTTTGAAATTTTGAAATTTTGAAATTTTGAAATTTTGAAATTTTGAAATTTTGAAATTTTGAAATTTTGAAATTTTGAAATTTTGAAATTTTGAAATTTTGAAATTTTGAAATTTTGAAAGTTTGTTTGTAGTTTTTAAATATGCAAATCTTGTAGTCTTAAAGTTTGAAAATACTCACATATATTAACATTTTAAAATTTTGTAATTTTGAATTTTAGAATTTTGAAATTTTGAAATTTTGAAATTTTGAAAATTTAAAATTTTGAAATTTTGAAATTTTGAAATTTTGAAGTTTTGAAATTTTAAAATTTTGAAATTTCGAAAGCTTGAAAATTTGAAATTTTTAAATTGTAAAATTTTGAAATTTTGAAATTTTGAAATTATGAAATTTTGAAATTTTAAGTTTTTGAAATTTTGAAATTGTGAAATTTTGAAATTGTGAAATTTTGAAATTTTGAAATTTTGAAACTTTGAAATTTTAATATTTTGAAATTTTGAAATTTTAAAATTTTGAAATCTTGAAATTTTGAAATTTTGAAATTTTGGAATTTTGAAATTTTGAAATTTTGAAATTTTGAAATTTTGAAATTTTAAAATTTTGAAATTTTGAAATTTTGAAATTTTGAAACTTTGAAATTTTGAAATTTTGAAATTTTGAAATTTTGAAATTTTGAAATTTTGAAATTTTGAAATTTTGAAATTTTGAAATTTTGAAATTTTGAAATTTTGAAATTTTGAAATTTTGAAATTTTGAAATTTTGAAATTTTGAAATTTTGAAATTTTGAAATTTTGAAATTTTGAAATTTCAAAATTTCAAAATATTAAAATTTCAAAGTTTCAAAATTTCAAAATTTCAAAATTTCACAATTTCAAAATTTCACAATTTCAAAATTTCAAAAACTTAAAATTTCAAAATTTCATAATTTCAAAATTTCAAAATTTTACAATTTAAATTGTAAAATTTTGAAATTTTGAAATTATAAAATTTTGAAATTTTAAAATTTTGAAATTTTGAAATTGTGAAATTTTGAAATTTTGAAATTTTGAAACTTTGAAATTTTAATATTTTGAAATTTTGAAATTTTAAAATTTTGAAATTTTGAAATTTTGGAATTTTGAAATTATGAAATTTTGAAATTTTGAAATTTTGTAATTTTGAAATTTTGAAATTTTGAAATTTTGAAATTTTGAAATTTTGAAATTTTGAAATTTTGAAATTTTGAAATTTTGAAATTTTGAAATTTTGAAATTTTGAAATTTTGAAATTTTGAAATTTTGAAATTTTGAAATTTTGAAATTTTGAAAGTTTGTTTGTAGTTTTTAAATATGCAAATCTTGTAGTCTTAAAGTTTGAAAATACTCACATATATTAACATTTTAAAATTTTGTAATTTTGAATTTTAGAATTTTGAAATTTTGAAATTTTGAAATTTTGAAAATTTAAAATTTTGAAATTTTGAAATTTTGAAATTTTGAAATTTTGAAGTTTTGAAATTTTAAAATTTTGAAATTTCGAAAGCTTGAAAATTTGAAATTTTTAAATTGTAAAATTTTGAAATTTTGAAATTTTGAAATTATGAAATTTTGAAATTTTAAGTTTTTGAAATTTTGAAATTGTGAAATTTTGAAATTGTGAAATTTTGAAATTTTGAAACTTTGAAATTTTAATATTTTGAAATTTTGAAATTTTAAAATTTTGAAATCTTGAAATTTTGAAATTTTGAAATTTTGGAATTTTGAAATTTTGAAATTTTGAAATTTTGAAATTTTGAAATTTTAAAATTTTGAAATTTTGAAATTTTGAAACTTTGAAATTTTGAAATTTTGAAATTTTGAAATTTTGAAATTTTGAAATTTTGAAATTTTGAAATTTTGAAATTTTGAAATTTTGAAATTTTGAACTTTTGAAATTTTGAAATTTTGAAATTTTGAAATTTTGAAATTTTGAAATTTTGAAATTTTGAAATTTTGAAATTTTGAAATTTTGAAATTTTGAAATTTTGAAATTTTGAAATTTTGAAATTTTGAAAATTAGAAATTTTGAAATTGTGAAATTGTGATATTTTGAAATTTTGAAATTTTGCATTTTTGCTATTTGGAAATTATAAGATTCTAAAGTTATGAAATTTTGAAATTTGAAAGTTTAAAATTTTCAAATTCAAAAATTTTGAAATCATGAAGTTTTATAATTTTGAATTTTTGAAATTTTGAGAGTGTAAAATTTTGAAATTTTGAAAATTTTAAATTTTGAAATTTTAAAATTTGGAAATTTTGAAATTTCGAATTTTGAATTTTGAATTTTGAAATTTTGAAATTTTCAAATTTTGAAATCTTGAAATTTCAAAATTGTAAAATTTTTAAATTTTAAAATTTTGAAATTTTGAAAGTTTGAAATTTATAAATTTTTAAATTTTTAAATTTTGAAGTTTTGAGATTTTGAAATTTTAATATTTTGAAAACATGAAATATTGAAATTTGGATTTTCGAAATTTTGAAGTTTCGAAATTTTGAAATTTTGAAATTCTGAAATTCTGAAATTCTGAAATTTTCAAATCCTCAAATTTTTAAATGTTGTATACTTAAAATGTGGAAATTCTTACATAGTGAAATTTAAAAATTTTTGAATTTTGAAATTTTGACATTTCGAGTTTTTGAAATTTTGATTTTCTGAAGTTCTGAAATTTTGAAATTTTGAAATTTTGAAATCTTGAAATTTTGAAATTTCGAATTTGGAATTCTGAAATTTTAAAATCTTTAAATTTGAAAATTTAAGAATTGTGAAATTTATATTTTTTGAAATTTTGATATTTTGCAAATATGAAATATTGAGATCTTAAAATTTTGAGATTTCGAAATTTTGAAATATTGAAATTCTCAAATTTAATGTTCTATACTTAAAATTTTGAAATTCTGACATAGTGAATTTTATAAATTTTTACATTTTCAAATTTGGAAATTTAAAAATTTTGAAATTATGAGATTTTGAAATTTTAAAAATATGAAATTTTTAAGTTTTGAAATTTTGAAATTTTAAAATTTCAAAATTTTGATTTTTTGATATTTTAAAATTTGCACATTTTGAAAATATGAAATTTTGAGGTTTTAAAATTTTGAAATAGTGAGACTTTGAAATTTTGAAATTTCGAAAGTTTGAAAATTTGAAATTGTAAAATTTTGAAATTTTAAAATTATGAAATTTTCAAATTTTGAAATTTTGAAATTTTGAAATTATGAAATTTTGAAATTTTGAAATTTTGAAATTTTGAAATTTTGAAATTTTGAAATTTTGAAATTTTGAAATTTTGAAATTTTGAAATTTTGAAATTTTGAAATTTTGAAATTTTGAAATTTGAAATTTTGAAATTTTGAAATTTTGAAATTTTACACTCTCAAAATTTCAAAAATTCAAAATTATAAAACTTCATGATTTCAAAATTTTTGAATTTGAAAATTTTAAACTTTCAAATTTCAAAATTTCATAACTTTAGAATCTTATAATTTCCAAATAGCAAAAATGCAAAATTTCAAAATTTCAAAATATCACAATTTCACAATTTCAAAATTTCTAATTTTCAAAATTTCAAAATTTCAAAATTTCAAAATTTCAAAATTTCAAAATTTAAACTTTTCAAAGTTTCAAAATTTCAAAATTTCAAAATTTCAAAATTTCAAAATTTAAAAATTTTACAATCTTAAATTTTCAAATATTCAAAATTATAAGACTTCATGATGTCAAAATTTTTAAATTTCAAAATTTGAAGCTTTCAAATTTCAAAACTTCAGAATCTTATAATTTCCAAATATCAAAAATTCTAAATTTCAAAATTTCAAATAATCACAATTTTACAATTTCAAAATTTCAAATTTTTAAATTTTCAAAATTTCAAAATTTCAAAATTTCAAAATTTCAAAATTTCAAAATTTCAAAATTTCAAAATTTCAAAATTTCAAAATTTAAAAATTTAAAAATTTCAAAATTTCAAAATTTCAAAATTTCAAAATTTCAAAATTTCAAAATTTCAAAATTTCAAAATTTCAAAATTTCAAAATTTCAAAATTTCAAAATTTCAAAATTTCACAATTTCAAAATTTCAAAATTTCAAAATTTCAAAATTTCAAAAATTTAGAAATTTCAAAATTTTAAAATTTTAAAATTTCAAAATTTCGAAATTTGAAAATACAAAATTTAAAAATTTAAAAATTTCAAAATTTTAAAATTTCACAATTTCAAAATTTCAAAATTTCAAAATTTCAAAATTTCAAAATTTCAAAATTTCAAAATTTCAAAATTTCAAAATTTCAAAATTTCAAAATTTCAAAATTTCAAAATTTCAAAATTTCAAAATTTCAAAATTTCAAAATTTCAAAATTACAAAATTTCAAAATTCAAATATTTCAAAATTATAAATTTCAAAATTTCAAAATTTCAAAATTTTAAAATTTCAAAATTTCGAAATTTCAAAATTCAAAATTTAAAAATTTTTAAATTTAAAAATTTTAAAATTTCAAAATTTCAAAATTACAAAATTTCAAAATTTCAAAATTTCAAAATTTCAAAATTTCAAAATTTCAAAATTTCAAAACTTCAAAATTTCAAAATTTCAAAATTTCAATATTTCAAAATTTAAATATTTCAAAATTTCAAAATTCCAAATTTCAAAATTTCAAAATTTAAAATTTCAAATTTCAAAATTTCAAAATTTTACAATCTCAGTATTTCAAAAATTCAAATTAGAAAACTTCATGATTTCAAAATTTTAAAATTTCAAAATTTGAAACTTTCAAATTTCAAAACTTCAAAATCTTTTAATTTGCAAATATTAAAAATTCAAGATTTAAAAATTTTTAAATATCACATTTTCACAATTTCAAAATTTAAAATTTTTAAAATTTCAAAATTTCAAACTTTCGAAATTTCAAATTTCAAAGTCTCACTATTTCAAAATTTTAAAACCTCAAAATTTCATATTTTCAAAATGTGCAAATTTTAAAATTTCAAAAAATCAAAATTTCGAATTTTAAAATTTCAAAATTTAAGAACTCAAAAATTTCACAATTTTAAGATTTCAAATTTTCAAAATTTCAAAATCTCATAATTTCAAAATTTTTAAATTTCCAAATTTGAAAATGTCAAAATTTATAAAATTCACTAAGTTAGAATTTCAAAATTTTAATTATAGAACATTAAATTTAAGAATTTCAATATTTCAAAATTTCAAAATCTCAAAATTTTAAAATCTCAATATTTCATATTTGCAAAATATCAAAATTTCCAAAAATATAAATTTCACAATTCTTAAATTTTCAAATTTAAAGATTTTAAAATTTCAGAACTCCAAATTCGAAATTTCAAAATTTCAAGATTTAAAAATTTAAAAATTTCACAATTTCAAATTACAGAACTTCAGAATTTCAAAATTTCAAAATCTCAAAATGTCAAAATTTAAGAATTCAAAAATTTATAAATTTCACAATGTAAGAATTTCCTAATTTTAAATACACAACATTTAAAAATTTGAGGATTTGAAAATTTCAGAATTTCAGAATTTCAAAATTTCAAAATTTCAAAACTTCAAAATTTCGAAATTCCAAATTCAAAATTTCATGTTTTCAAAATATTAAATTTCAAAATCTCAAAACTTCAAATTTAAAAATTTAAAAATTTTAAAATTTCACAATTTCAAAATTTCAAAATTTCAAAATTTCAAAATTTCAAAATTTCAAAATTTCAAATTTTAAAATTTCAAAATTTCAAAATTTCAAAATTTCAAAGTGTTAAAATACTAAAATTTCAAATTTTCAAAATTTCGAAATTTCAAAATTTCAAAATTTCAAAATTTTAAAATTTCAAAATTTCATAATTTCAAAATTTCAAAATTTTACAATTTCTAAATTTCAAAATTTAAACTTTTCAAGCTTTCGAAATTTCAAAGTTTTAAAATTTCAAAATTTCAAAATTACAAAATTTCAAAATTTCAAAACTTCAAAATTCAAAATTTCAAAATTTCAAAATTCAAAATTTCAAAATTTCGAAAATTCAAATTTCAAAATTTAAAAATTTTAAAATTTCAAAATTTCAAAATTTTAAAATTTCAAAATTTCAAAATTTTAAAATTTCAAAATTTCAAAATTTCAAAATTTCAAAATTTCAAAATTTCAAAATTTCAAAATTACAAAATTTCAAAATTTCACAATTTCAAAATTTTACAACTTCAAAATTTCAAAATTTCAAAAATTCAAAATTTCAAGATTCCAAAACTTCAAAATTTCAAAAATTCAAAATTTTAAAATTTCAAAATTTCAAAATTTTAAAATTTTAAAATTTCAAAATTTTAAAATTTCAAAATGTCAAAATACTAAAATTTCAAACTTTCAAAATTTCAAAATTTCAAAATTTCGAAATTTCACAATTTCAAAATTTCAAAATTTCAAAATTTCAAAATTTCAAAATTTCAAAATTTTTAAATTTCAAAATTTCATAATTTCAAAATTTCATAATTTCAAAATTTCAAATTCTAAAATTTCAAAATTTCATAACTTTAGAATATTATAACTTCCAAATATCAAAAATGCAAAATTTCAAATTTCAAAATATCACAAGTTCACAATTTCAAAATTTCAAAATTTCAAAATTTCAAAATTTCAAAATTTCAAAATTTCAAAATTTCAAAATTTCAAAATTTCAAAATTTCAAAATCTCAAAATTTTAAAATTTCAAAATTTCAAAATTTCAAAACTTCAAAATTTCAAAATTTCAAAATTTCAAAATTTTAAAATTTCAAAATCTTAAAATTTCAAAATCTCAAAATTTCAAAATTTCAAAATTTCAAAATTCAAAATTCAAAATTTCAAAATTTCAAAAATTCAAAATTTCAAAATTTCAAAATTTCAAAATTTCAAAATAACAAAATTTCAAAATTTCACAATTTCAAAATTTCAAAATTTCAAAATTTCAAAATTTCAAAATTTCAAAATTTCAAAATTTCAAAATTTCAAAATTTCAAAATTTCAAATTTTCAAAATATCAAAATTTCAAAATTTCAAAATTTCAAAATTTCAAAATTTCAAAATTTCAAAATTTCAAAATTTCAAAATTTCAAAATTTCAAAATTTCAAAATTTCAAAATTTCAAAATTTCAAAATTTCAAAATT